>OZ014513.1:32689759-33227259 GCA_963966075.1 Aphodius sticticus
ATTTTTCCCGCATAAATTATTTTTAGAAACTAAATGTTTCAGAGTAAAACTTTTCATATGGACCTAATTGTTTTTCCAAATCCTTAAAAAGTTACAGCAAACTTGAAATATTAGCAAAATAAATTTGTATATAAAATATAATTCCGGGCCTTTAATTTTGTAATTAACCGAGTTTGTATTACCAATTGTTATGCAGCAACGGATAACTTTGAATACAACCATTTTATGTTTTTTTATGTCAATTTTCTGATGTTCAGATAAAAGGTTCAATGTTTCAAGGTTTCTAAGGGACCCTTTTGAGGTGTCTAGAATATTGGAGTCAGCCAGTATACATTTTTTTATCATTACAAAAATCAAATTAGCGATGAATTGACTGCTCGTCTTTTCCACAAAAATCAAAATTGAATACTTGGAAAATCAAATATAAAACATACAAATAATCCTTACCATATTCACAGGCCACTCGCAAAATATGTTATCAATTTCTTACAATTTTGAGTAAATTTTATTACACAACATTATACATGTATTACATCGAGACAATTAAGCGATACATATATCAAAATCAGTGAGAAAAAAACGGAATGGCCATTAAAAAACTATCGTTGACGTCATAAGTAAAAACAATTGAAGGTTGGACATTGAATTTAATATAGCTATGCATATTTATATATATATTTTGATAATTACAAATTGGCAAGTTGGAGGATTTTTAAAATAGCAATCCGTTCCAGAGATTTTGTCGTTTCCATACCTTACATAATAAATAATAAAATTCAATTGATTAATTAATATTAAGGTAAATAACAATTTAATGATAATCAATTGAGTAACATAATAGATTGAAGTTTCAACAAATTTTAATTTTACAAGTTTTTGAAAGTTATCGACATATTATTCTGATGTGATATCATTCATATTGGATTGTAAATCCTAACCCTTACTTATCACACATAAGAAAATGCGTATGGATGCTATTATAGAACGTCACAATATAATTTTAATAAACAAAAAATAACAACATTTTTATAAGTAACTAAAATGCTGAACAACAGTTCTAAAGGTCATATCAGCAGCAAAGTATAAACCGGGACAAATAAGATTTTCAGTTACATGCAAAATTGTAGAAATCTTTTAAACATTATTTACGCCGAATATAATGATCGGTTTTGTGTTTCAGACATACGCCGGCCGGCGGCGCCCTGATGATCAAGGACTTCAAAATGTGCTTTACACAATATTCAACAAATTTGCAGATACGACCATTAGAACTATAACGGCAGTATACCGACTGAAATTGTCGGTATACCTATTTACAATAAGAATTAATTTACTGTGTATTTTAAAATACATTAAATATTACAATCCACTTTTATCAGGTTCGGATATCGGAAACATATATAAATAGACGAAATTCGATTTCATTCCATACATACAGAAAAATAGAACGAAGCGAAACAAAATTGACCCTTTGGTTTTATGACTTTAGCAGGTAGGTATCCGACGACCGACGACCGACAATCTCCGACCTACGTTTGGTGTACGCTAGCTGCCGGCATGTTAACATCTTTTTTTCTTCGGCTGTACCTTTCAGTGGCGGATACAGAAAAATACTCAAGGGGGGGGGGGGGCTAAAAGACATCTTGAGCTATGGGTGTCATCAAGTCTGGTCCAAAGCTTAAAAAAACTTTTTTCATATAACCGTTTCCTACAATCAACGGAATAAAAGCACACATACAAGACCTAGCCGGTAACATCACAATCGCTTTCTTCTCCGCCGTACCAACAAATTCGCGATGAGGGGGGGGGGGGCGCCCCCCCCCCCCTGTATCCGCCACTGTTACCTTTACACTTCGTAAAAGTTCTTTGGCGTCTTTGACTACAGTGACATGACACTGACATGAATAACCAATGTATGAATTTTGGTGACAGAAATCCGGCCAATACAGACTCAAGGCACCTATGGACCATCATCAGCCAAGTATCGCATATTCTTTACTTGACCGCGTTTTGATCAGTGATTTTCGGACTATTAGTACTGATGAACGTAAGTAAATATTGAAGTAGGTTAATGGGCCACTATTAATACGCGCCAAATCGTTCTTTAGGCAAGTAACCACGTGCGAGACGTACCGGCCAAGTATTACCCAAGTACCACCTAATAGCCGACTATTGAATCGTGCAGTCCATGATCAGAACTTAAAACTAGATTTATGTGAGTTTTTCACCCAAATAGCGTCTATTAATACGGGCATTAGTTACTTCTAAGTTACACTTAAAAGTGTAAATTAATAACGCAAAACAAAATGGAAATGACTGTCATAGTATCGATGACAGTCGGGTTTTCTGTGGATTGGTGAGGTATAATACAGTGTATGCCCTCCACGAGCACGAATCACTTCCTCACACCTGCGTGGCATGCTTCCCACTAGTCTGCGAAGAGATTCTTGGGGTATGCTTTCCCATTCCTCAGGGCTTCTCTCAGTTCCTGTATTACTAGTGGTGGATTAGTGCGCTTGCGAACACGTCGGTCAAGCTGATCCCACACGTGCTCAATAGGATTCAGGTCAGGACTTAACGCCGGCCATTCCATGACCTGAATTCCACATTCTTGTAAAACGTTTCTGGTTATGCCGGCGGTATGTGGCTTTGTATTGTCCTGCATTAGGATGAAATTTTGATCGACGCCATATGCAGCAGGCACCACATGGTCCTCCAAGATGTTTTCGATGTAGTCTACCAAGATGTAGTCTACCAGGAATCACAACAAGATCAGTTCTGTTGTCTATATTGATTCCAGCTCAAACCATCACAGATCCACGACCAGTCTCTCGAAATTGATTCCATAAACGCTGAATAACAGAAGTGGAAACTTGAAGGTCCCTGCTAACATGTCGAATAGAGTGGCCATACTGGCCATGCTGAATAAGGGCGACAGCACGCGCAACTTGCACTTCACTTAGATGCCTTATTTTCTAGTCTGTGCCTTATTTTACTTCTAATCAACGAAAATTGACAACTAAATTCGTCTGTCATCTTCAGTAGGCTTTCATGCGTGAATTCAAATCATACTTGACATTTTTTCCATTTTGTTTTGCGTTATTAATTTACTGCCATTTACTGTCATTTTGCGTTATTAATTTACATTTTTCAGTGTACATTTTTCGTTGTAACATTGTTTTTGTAAATTTCTTTAAATATATGCCGTTAAAACATACCAAATTTGATTTGCTTAGAACTATTATTTAAAAAGTTACAGGTTTCTAAAAAAGTGTTCACGTTTCATTAAATTTTCTGTTTTGATAACATGTTCATGGCTTATTTCACAGGGCGTTGTAAACTTTAACGAACAAACGTTGTCCTTTTTTATAGCTCGTAAAGTTGGAACATCATTCTGTCCCTTCATCACATCTTCTAGGTTAATCTACTTCTTTCATTAACTTCTGTCTCATAAATAACCACATTTCAGTACTTAAATAAGTACGAAGACTTTCATTTAAGTGATTCTTTCTTCGTTCAAGAGATCACATTTCGGTGCACACTGTTTGACGTGTGTTATTTATTTATTTAGTGTCTTAAAAACAGACGCTGATCGAAACAATATGACGATAATTGAAGCAAATAAGCGTAACCACTAAAATAAATACATTGCAGCATGATTTAATTTTGTATAAATCCTCTGAAACACTTCAAGCAAAATCGAGTATCGGCGTTCTAGTTATAAGCCGTTCTTATGTTATTAATTAACTATACCAGGAACAAAGGGTTATTATTTGGCCTACTGGACGTAGTATATTGATTTTCAAAGTTTGGAACTTCGCTGGTAGGATATTCCACTGCAGTGTATTGAATTTCCATTTGGTATCACTTTATGGTTTACTGCTCAACAGAAGTGTCAAAGCGGCGATTTCCCTTCGGCCACAAATAAATTAAGTTTTAGAACACGCCAGATTTCGTAATTTTATATTTTTATTAATACTGTTAGTGGCCTAAAACTATCTGTTGTGTTAATTATAAGTTTTAATTAGTTTAATGTGGGTTTTGTGACATTTTTTAATATCCCTAGTGTAGGTCGTGCAAAATAGTTTTTAATTAATATGATATTTATTATAAAAATCGATGTCACCGTGATGACATCATTGGTTGGAATATGTCAGTAGGAATGACAGTAGGTAGTGTCAAACGCTGATGTTTTGACAATACTTACTGTCAATAGTATCAAAATATCGATCAAATCCTGGCTAACTAGTTTTATTTTAACGCAGACACGATCGATCTCGATCAAATAGAATCTCATGCAGATAAACTATTAATTTTATATATATATAGTATGATAAAGTCATGTGCCTGGCCACATCTGATTTTGTAATACAATCAAACGGTAATAATAGAAATATAAAATATAATAATAATAAAAACAGTAGAAATATACCATCATAAGTAAAGAAAAAACAAAAAGTTGAAATTTGTTGCAGTGTTACCGAACGGTCGATTATACAGGACAATCAAAAAGGACACAGAAAATCACTTTTGCTTTATGACTGTCGATTACAAATTTATGGCATCAGTTCCACGAACGCGGATAAAAATTAAATGAACCGTATCGATTGAATATTAGATTTACCGATGCGAATGGAAATAGGACAAATAATACACAAAGGATTTTTCTCTTGCACATAACGTAAATAGAAAATCAATAAGAACAGTCCATTATTCAGGACCTATTATTCAAACGAGCAGTCATTATATTTTAAATCTTCTGTCATCATAATAATGGGTGTGTATCACGTTAGCGAGGAATTATATTATCATTATTTATCATAGATACGTATGCAATGAACTTATTATATGACAACGGTAGATAAAATTAATAGTATGTTATTTAACGAACACATAATTTATAATAATTATGCTATATGTGACCCCGTACGAAAGAATCGCCCTAAGTGCCATTTCGCGTTTCGATAATATTGACTGCCGTGTTTGAAGGCGCATAACTCTAAAACTACCGAACAGAAAAAATTGAAATAAAATATCATACTCCTGAATCATTTCTACATAAGTTGTCAACTGTCAACTGTCAACATAATTTGCCTCTCGGTGTAAACATGAGCGCGAGAAAAATGAGAAAGGTTCCCGATTTTCGCACTTTTAAATTAACGTTATTCTTTCCATTTTTTTCTCGTAAACCGCTTGCCGAAAAAATTTCAATTTTTGTTCAGGTTGCATTTAGAGCCTCTTCTATAGATTGGTGTTTTTATTTTCTTCAGATTTTGTGTAATGAAGGTTGCGAACAAGATTTTCATGGAAGCAGATATTTCAGTAACAAATATTAGCACGATATCGGGATATCCACGCAATCAATCGTCATATTTTATTTGATGCGACTGTAGAAACAGAATTGCATAATAGTTTTTAAGTAATTTTTAAAGCGATTTCATATGAATGATATAAATTTCGTGCAGTGCGTACTACGTCAATCGTAACGGTAAATGGAAACGTAGCTGGGACAGTGAAAGATTATTTACTATGAGTACGATACGATCAGAACAATTTAATTTCAGAATTTTGAATAGTGCGAGTTAACTATAAATACTGAATTTAGATATACAATTAATTATACCCAACAATATTTGACAAACACGGATTCACTGATCGCGTCAAAACTGCGCATCTCGTTCGACTGCCTCGCGCCAAAATCCACAAGCGAGGGAATCCGACTGCGCAAAATATTGTTCATGTTTATTTCGGTCTTCAAAATTAACAAATAGTCGGAATGCTATTAAATTCAAGGGATATGTATCGCAGTAAATAAGGATTATTTGCATGCTAACTGCGTTGTCCTGCTAACATTCGATCCTGAGATATCGGCTTCCATCAAAATCTTGTTTGCAACCTTTCTTACACAAAAACTGAAGAAAACAAAAACGCCAATCTATAGAAGAGACTCTAGATGCAACCTGAACAAAAACTGAAATTTTTCTGGTGCTTTAAGAGAAAATAAATCGGAAAGACGATCGTTCATTTAAACTGCAAAAATCTGGTAGTTCTTTTCACTTCTCTCGCGCTCATATCTACACCGAGAGGCAAAGAATTTTGACAGTCATACAACATATCTAGAAATGATTCAGGAGTATGACACACTTTAATTCAATTTCTTCTGTTCAGTAGTTTTAGAGTTATGGGCCTTCAAACACAGGAGTCAATACTATCGAAACGAGAGCGATTCTTTCGTACGGAGTCACATAAGTCGACTAAGCTGCTGAATAATATCCCTTGGTATTCAGATTTGTATTAATTTTGTTAACCAGCCTGTGTACCTGATCTATTGTACTGTGTTTATATCTGAATCCAAATTGATGCTCAGGTATTATATTTTTAGAAGTTATCATGATATCAAAACTAGGCAAACCACCGAATGAAGCCAAATCATCACACCCCATATATCTGTTACCAATAATACCAAAGCAATTTGAAAAGCAGCTTCTAAATGGAATGAAACCTTATAATTGAAGGAATTGAACTAATTCAAAATTACCAATTGGATTTTAGAGAAAAGCATTCTACTATAGATCCACCTTTCTTGATGTGACACAAGCTTTCGATAAGGTTTGACACGAAGGATTGAATGTAGTGTCTTGGGACCACTTCTGTATCTACTACATATACAAGTGCCCAATGCTTGGCACAAAAGCGTTAATCCGTTAATCGATAATTAACGAAGTTAAATTTTTCGTTAACGAATTAACTTTTAAGTTAACTTTCATAGCCATTAACGGACTCATTAACTTCCGCTACATTCGTTATCCGTTAATTCAAGTCCGTTAAATCGAAAATATCATAATTAAACATTTAAAATTGCTATTGGCACTCTCTGCGAGCTTGGACTTGGTTTGTTTAAATGTGCGACATACTACATTTTGCGACGCGAAGTCCGTATGGCTAATATAAAGAATGTGCGCAACTTGTTTTTAGTTAGTTTTAGTTTTTGGTTCCCTGTCTAATTGTATTTACCGATTTATTATGTAATAATAAATATTTTACTTTGTTTAATACTGTTACTTTTTAAGAAATACGTACTATTTCAAAATATCAATCTAAACAACCTAAAAATGTTTTGCTCCGACCTCCAGCCATTTTAGTTGATCTTTTATAAATCTTGCTTCTCGCACTGTAGTTAATTTAGTTGAAACCCAGTTTGAAAAATGTCAAAGTGAATTTTGACTTATGCAACCGAAAGGTCCGATGTTGTTTGGGTTGCATACTCACCGGCAGATCAGCACTCAACATAACCTACTTTATTATAAAAGTTAACGATTAACGGTTAACGGTAACTTCCGTTACATTTACAAGAAATTAACGGACTATCGGGTAACGAAGTTAACTTTTTCGTTAACCGATTAACGATTAACGAAGTTAACGTCCTGATTAACTTTACCCAGCTTGGCAAGTGACCCACCACAGCTGGAAAATGTAACAGTCGCCACTTTTGCAGATGATACGGCTCTAATGGCAGTGGGATCAAATACCTGTTGGAGAATGTATTAGGAATCTTGTTTACAATAAAGTAAATAAAGGAATAGGGTGCAAAGCTTTCGGGCCATTTCCTTTGTCACCTAGACAAAAAAAAAGCTTTTCTTGAGCAATACTCTTCAAAAATAACAAACACTAAATAAGTTTATAGGAAATCCTGTAATTCCGTACAGGCTCATATTACAGATTAAGTTGAGCAGCACTCCTACTTCCTAGCTAACTTGTTTCAAACAGGAAATAACGTAGGTCGCGCCCGCATTATTAAATTTCGCAGTAAGCGAATTGGCAGCAAAATAATAATCGAGGTAATCATTTTTTATTGGGCAATAAAAGTCGGAAGCAACTGTTTCTTCCCTGTTTTAATTAAGTCGTGTGCCTGATTTTTATCGCGCCAATGACATAAAAGCTGCATAAATCAGAATTTTGTGGCTCCTGTGCACGCCAGATTCGCTTGATGAATGGAGAGGCTAAATATAGATAAGAAGCCGTAAAAGATGGCACTATACACTTTACACCAGATTCGCACCTGATTTATGACAGTCATTAGTTCGGTCTTAGGAAAAATTAGCCAAAGATTGATGGCACTAAGTCGTGCTGACGTAATAGGTGTCTATAATAGCAATCGACCGCCAATCTTTAGTGTTTCAAAAAAAAAAAAATCTGATGTGGCCAGGCACATGACTTTATCATACTATATAGAAAATTAATAGTTTAGCTGCATGAGATTCTATTTGATCGAGATCGGCTGTGTCTGCATTAAAATAAAACTAGTAGAACTAGACAGATATCTTAAAGCTGCGTTCGGATATTGTACTCCGTTGACACCGGGTACACCGTCCAAATGACACTTACGTGTTAGTGGGTGTAAAAACTGTAACGGTGTTCAATATCCGAACGCAGCCTATATTGACAGTAGTATTTTCAAAACATTAGCGTTTGACACTAGCTACTGTCATTAGAATCAAAAAATCTGACATATCCTGGCTACTAGTTTTAAAGCAGTACGACCGATCTCGATGAAATAGAATTTGCTCATGCAGCTAAACTATAAATTCTACCAAAAAGTGTCATATACATAAATTATAGAAAATTTCCTCTCCTTTAATTTATTATTTAACTATTTTGACGACATTACACAAATAGCGGCTCATTTACAAAATCTTCGAAAAATGCTAAGAGTAAACCACCAGTTCCTTTGGACCCTTTTCAACAGAAAGCTTTTCAGCTCTAAGTTTGGTTATGAAACTTCTAAATATGACGTTTTGTCCCGATACCTTTAGTAGTTTCTCCGGAATCGTCTCCACAAAAACGGGTACACACACACACACACACACACACACACAGACATTTTTTTGTACCTTGGTCAAAAATGTTCAGGGGACCCAAAAAGATATATTTACGCTAAAATCTCAAAAAATTTTTTTGGCATGATTACAATACTTTACATACTGCGTATGATAAAGTAATAAACAGCTTCTTCATCGCGTATTGGAAAGAGAAATATAATAAGTAAATGCATATTACATACAGTAGAGCGTCGATATTCCGAACCTCGGTAATCCGAACGTTCGCTAATCCGAACGTTAAAAAAAAAATCTGATGTGGCCAGGCACATGACTTTATCATACTATATATAAAATTAATAGTTTAGTAGCAAGAGATTCTATTTGATCGAGATCGGCTATATCTGCATTAAAATAAAACTAGTAGAACTAGACCGATATGTCGATTAAAGCTGCTTTCGGATATTGTACTCCGTTGACACCGGGTACACCGTCCAAATGACACGTGTTATTGGGTGTAAAAAGTGTGAAGGTGCGTTCCGATTGGTGGTAATGGTAGGTAATGGCGGTGGTAACAGACGAAATTCAAGTATTTCTCATATGTCGTGATGGTGACACATATTAGTTTGCATGTACATAAACTTGAGTCACTAGCAATTTTTATTAGAAATAATATAATGGCGTCTACTACCACTGCCATTAGCACTAATGAAAACGCACCTTAACGGTGTACAATATCCGAACGTAGCTTGTACTGACAGTAGTATTGTCAAAACATTAGCGTTTGACACCACCTACTGTTATTAGAATCATATCTGACATATAATCTGACATATCCTGGCTACTAGTTTTAATGCAGTACGACCGATCTCGATGAAAGAAAGAATTTGCTCATGCAGCTAAACTATTGATTGTTTCAAAAAATGTCATGGTCGTAAATTATTCAGAATTTCGTCTAGTTTAATTTATTATTTAACTATTTCGACGAAGTTCCAGAAATGGCGGCTCATTTGCAAAATCGTCCAAAAATGCTAAGAGTAAACCACCAGTTCCTTTGGACCCTTTTCAACAGAAAGCTTTTCAGCTCTAAGTTTGGTTATAAAACTTCTAAATATGAAGTTTCGTCCCGATACCATTAGTAGTTTCTCCGGAATCGTCTCCACAAAAACGGGTACACACACACACACATACACACACACACACAGACATTTTTTTGTACCTTGGTCAAAAATGTTCAGGGGACCCAAAAAGACATATTTCCGCTAAAATCTAAAAAATTTTTTTTGGCATGATTACAATACTTTACATACTGCGTATGATAAAGTAAAAATAATACAATAAACCACTGAGTAACCTAGGGAAAAGCCATTTTTGTCGGTTCCTGTTTACAGAAAAATGTTGCTTTTGTTTATTTATTAATAATCCGAATTACTTTCGGTCCCAATTAGTTAAATAAATAATAAATAAATCATAAATAAATAATAAATCATAATAAATCATAAATAAGTCATAAATAAATAATCAATAAATCATTTAGGTATCCCTTTGATATCCCTTCGATATCCCTTTATATCCCTTCGATATCTCTTCGATATCCCTTCGATATCTCTTCGATATCCGTCGATTTTGACTATAGTTTAAGAAGAGCGGAATCGAATGGTGTTGGTTTTATTAAGATTGAACTTCTATCCAATACTCGTAGTTTCTAGTATTTACCTGCAATATTTGATAATCCAAACAATTTGATAATCCGAATCACCTTCGGTCCCAATTAGTTCGGATTATCGACGCTCTACTGTACCTAATAAGAAATTAAGTATTATCACTGCTATAAAACAAAAAACTCTGATGTGGCCAGGCACATGACTTTATCATAATATATCTAAAATTAATAGTTTAGCTGCATGAGATTCGATTTGATCGAGATCGGCTATGTCTGCATTAAAATAAAACTAGTAGAGCTAGACAGATATGTCGATTTAAGGCTCCCGTATCCCCCATTCAAAACGTTGAGTTGCCGCTCTTTTCTCCAGAGCTTCCGACCAATATTTTACTAGATGTAGATGGCGACACAACTACCAAATCTGGAATTATCCCGTATATTTTAATTTGCGGCAAGAATCCACCCCACCACAAATATCGAACCGTATACAATTTCTCGTAACCATGACAACCACGGAATATACCAATCCAGAAGAGGTTATCTACTTCTCAATATAGGGTTATGTTCGTTATTGTAATTTGTAAGCAGTTTTTTCAAGAGCGATTTATTTATGAGTGTGTCTCTCTAAATGAATATTGATCGATTATTTGTTTATTAGGGATTTATTGATAGGTACGTACACAATTTCACTGGTTTTCATATTTTCTAATTAAATATTGTTTAGGGTGCTCCATTTCCATATAGAACTTTACGATACCATCCAAGGACAGCAGCTCTGTATACTTTAGTCTGAATATACGATATGTCATTAGCGGCTGGTTTAGATCAGAGATGGTCTGTGTTAAATATCCTTAAGTACGATTAGACGGTAACTCAAATTGTGTTGTATTACATAACCTTTGCTCTCCGTAAAATGACTCGTCTAATCATACCTTTAACGCAGCAGCCCATTCCGAAATAACGCCATACAATGGAGATCGTATCATTCGTCGTTTTTTGTTGCTCGACACAACTGGAAGATTTCAATATTTTATTACGCAGTCTTGAGGGGCAATTTATGTTTTAAATGATTCTTACCGTAAAACCTTTTCATATAGAAAAGAGAATTCTTTGTGCAATTTAAATGTAATAAAATCTGCCACTTTGAGGTAGGAAGGTATATCGACCTATGCAACGAAGACTATAGTAACTACATTTAGTTTGTTACGATAGTCTTTGTTGCATAGGTCGATATGATTAATAATTATCTACACAAATATAGAAATAAATAAAAATTGTGTGTTGTTTACTATTTACGTCAAATTCAGCAGCAAAAAAGAATGTCAAAAATGAAATGGAAAAAAATACTAATAAAATACTGACTGATTTTTCTTTTAACGTATGATTATTTAGCTGTCGTATAGCCTGTACTTTACAATGACGGTATAACTATATAGTATCAGCTTTGCTCCGAAGAAAGGGAATTTGTGACTAAACTATCAACGAGGTTTTTGTTTTGAACACATTTTGATTGGAAACTATTTTACAGTTCATCTGTGATTTTTAGAAACCCGTAGACACTTAACTGAGTTTGAAGGTCGTTTATCTGAAGTTAGTTTGATTCGAAGTTAAAGATTTTTTTGTGACATTTTGCGCTGATTACAATAACAGATTTTAAGTTATTATTCCTGCAGCTTATATTTAAAAAAAAAACAACTTTAAACTACCTTCAAATGCAAATAGGACGGCAGCAACGATTTATATTATTTAACACGAAGACAAAAAATCTAAAGTGGCATTCTTTATGTTACGTCTTGTTTTCAGTATTACCGATTTTTAGTGTACTTTGGGTCATATCTAAATAAATTATTTATGTTGTATTTACATTTTCAATTTGAAACAGCGCCATCTATCCACAGTCCGTTGAACTATTTTGCAATGCCAACAGACTAAAACTCTCCTAGAACGGTATTCTAGTTACGTTCACTAAAAGCTACACCCCATCGTTATAAGTAACATTTAATGTATTTTTATAATATATTACAGTACACAATAATCATACGCCAGTAAGACCAAAAAGCAATTCTATATTTGTAGTTTAGTTTTTTTTAACTCTAAAATTTGCAAGTATAATTTGCATAAATATTGAAATTCTTTGTGGACGCAGTTGCGTAAGGACCTATTCAATCGAATAGTTGCTATAGTTTCACAATTTAAACAATAATTATTGTGTGGTGTATCGGCGCGTTTTCGACGTAGGATACGGGAGCCTTAAACTGCGTTCGGATATTGTACTCCGTTGACACCGGGTACACCGTCCAAGGTCCAAATGACACTTACGTGTTATTGGGTGTAAAAAGTGTCAAAACATTAGCGTTTGACACTACCTACTGTCATTAGAATCATATCTGACATATAATCTGACATATCCTGGCTACTAGTTTTAATGCAGTACGACCGATCTCGATGAAATAGAATTTGCTCATGCAGCTAAACTATTGATTGTACCAAAAAATTTCATAGTCATAAATTATTCAGAATTTCCTCTACTTTAATTTATTATCTAACTATTTCGACGAAATTCCAGAAATGGCGGCTTATTTGCAAAATCTTTCAAAAATACTAAACCGCCAGTTCCTTTGGACCCTTTTCAACAGAAAGCTTTTTAGCTCTAAGTTTGGTCATGAAACTTCTAAATATGAAGTTTCGTCCCGATACCTTTAGTAGTTTCTCCGGTGTCGTCGCCACAAAAAACGGGTACACACACATCCATCCACACACATTTTTTTGTACCTTGGTCAAAAATGTTCAGGGGACCCAAAAAGACATATTTCCGCTAAAATTCCAAAATTTTTTTTTGGCACGATTACAATACTTTACATACTACGTATGATAAAGTAAAAATAAATAATTGTATTTTTGCCAAATTCATTCATTTCTCAATATCTTGAGAATAGTATGACTTCCGGTTTTTCCGGAAATGACATCATCATTGAAATTTTAAACATCACCCTATATTATTTGTGTGATATTTTCAATCAGGATTACATGAACATAAAAGCATATCGATCGTCAATTTTAATTACCAAGGCAACAAAAAAATAACTTTTTTGTTTATTAGTCTAGGTGGTTATGAATTCGTGAAAATAGTCGAAAAATGAGCTAGCGTGGGTAATAAGTAATTTTTTTCGTGTAGGTATTTTATGGGTGCATACTAATTATTCGATAGATAACATTTTCTTTGTTGGCATTCATCTTCATTATCGCCAGACGGTGTATGAAATAAAGCAACAGCTTTTGAAATAAATTAACACTATTAACACAATTAACACAGAATTCGTGACTGGACCATTTAGTTAGACGATACTAATATCTAATCTTATTTGATAATATCATAGGGTCAATTCCTCACTGTTTTTTTGTTGTGAAATAGCACACGATGGCGGCCATAACTTTGATAAATCCACGCCATTTTCATCCTAAATTCTTCTCGTCTTAATTAGTCTCTAAAAAACGAACTTCCGCTTCATGAACTTAAATTAAAATCTAATTTATTAAATCCTTTGAAAAACAGTCGTTTGTTCTACCTGAACGCGGCGAAATTAACTGTCCTTTTACTTTCTAAACATTTCTGTTGAGGGTTCTGTAGGGACTGTTGTGTACTCTGTATATGCGTATCGCTATTTAAATGTAATTTACGTGATTTTCTATTCAGTTTCTGAATTTATGAGTATTTTTGCAACAGCTTGCTACAGTTGCTAGTCAAGATGCAGGGCAAACAAAAAAAATGGAGAATCGCCACTAGGGTTTATAGATAAGCCGGTTTTTGGAAAAACTCGTGTGATTTCTTTTTTGTTTTGTGTGACGAAGCAATCAGTAACTGTTCATTGTAAGTGACCAACATGTCCAAACATGTCATTATACACTAGGATTTATAAAAAAACTTTTTCAAAAAATGATTTAAAAAACGATTTAAGAGTTTTCGCTGGCGCTGCAATCGGTGAAAATGAGGCTAACTTAATTTTCTTAAATGGAATACCCAATTTTTTTATCGAATTATGATTTTACGCTAAATAAGAACAATCTTTTGCCCGAACATTTTTTTCGTACGATGCATCTATTAAAAGTTATTGACGATGGAGTTATTGTGGCGTCTACGGTAGTTACGACCGCTGCCACTGCATGGGATGCGCTCGCCGTCTGGCAGTCAAAGCGACGACTGAGTAGACACTCATGGTCCAACGTAGGAAGGTATGTGCGTAACCGGGACACGTTTTGGTATCTCGCGCGTTGCGCCGACGCATAGGGTTGTTTACGCACGAAAAAAAAGCATCGTAAGAAAAAAGTTTCAGACAAAAGAGTCTTCTTATTTAGCGTTTAATCATAATTTGATAAAAAATTTGGGTATTCCCAATTAAAAAAATTAAGTTAGCCTCGGTTTTAACCGATTGCAGCGCCATCTGCAATGAAACTGATATCGTCATCTCATTTCCCCCCTTTGAGTCCTACAAGTTTATTTAAACACTTTTGTCGTACCATGCATATTTCTCGATATATTTAGGAGTCTCAAGTTAAAAGAACCACCCGGTATATGTAGGCTGACTAAAAATGCTTTATATTTTTATAATATTACGGTGTACTACTCTTTCAAACACTATTATTTACAAATTTAGGGGTGTCGGAATTGGGTACATGTAAATATACCACGTCCGTAAATCAGACATGTGTATCGGAATTGTGTACATGGTTAGAAGTAATACATATGGCTCTATTGCTGGCTTTACACAAGAAAATAACATCGTTTGCAATATTACAGTTAATTGTGCGCCTTTTGACCAAATTTCGTAGTAGCGATTTTGGCATTAATACACCACCTTTGGAGATAACAGTTGAACTCATGCCATCTCCATTAAAAAATCACTATTCTGGCCTGAAACATCCAAATAACGTAAACAGAAACTGTTCTTCTCTAACACTATATCTAATGCTTGGAGAGAATATTTGTTAATAACAAAGAAGGAACCACAAAAGAAAATCATTCTAGAGAAATAAGAAATGAAGCGAACAGAATAAAAAGCTGCGCCAAGAGAAAGAAAACACTAAAAATTCCAGATGCAAGAAACAATAAAATACAGAAAAGGTAGAGGCAGACTGAAGAATAATGTACCAGAAGTGCCTGATTTAGGATCACTGTCTGAATTAGGTTCACTGAGGTGTCGGATTTCGGATCAAAATATACGCTTAGTGTCAGAATTAGGAGCAATTTATTGTTAAACTTATAAAATATAATATAAATTACATAACTATTATCAATTTTCGTTAAAAATGAATAGCAGATATTTTTAGAAGGAAATATTTATTTAAGAAAAGTTAACATAGTCATTAACACCACAGTTACAAATTCTAAAAATTCTACAGTGTAACAACAATTGCTTAACCTGTATGAATTTGGGGCATTTACCTTACTTACCTTAAAATTTGGAAATATAATTTAAAAAAACATATTGTCCTGTGAAGGATCACTTAATATTTTTCATATTCTAGATAAAATTAAATATATAATATAATAAATAGCAAAGAATCTCCAACTGGCTTGGAACCTCAACTTGGTTTTATTTCATTGTCATCGAATTATTATTTCTTCAGGTTCTTGAAGCTATGTTTCCATTATTTCAATTTTCCCATGAGCATTTCTCTGATTTATAGCTTTTCATCCACCGTATCACTGGTGTGCTGTAATAGTGGTGAAACTCTAAACAGCAGACAAATTTTACAGGTTTTTAAAAGCGTATAAACCCTAGACACCACCTTATAGGTGTGAATCCAAAGAATTGTTGGAAATAAATTGGTCTATGCTTTCATCCCGTTCCATTTACCCACCCCCTGATTTAATATAATCAAGTTTTTACATTTCTCTTCCTATTTCACAGCCTTTTTGTACTCGTCCCACCGACTCAATATGTATTATGTCATGCATTATTTATGTACCTATCTATTCTTTCCGCAAACGCGGGGTGCTAACGTAAACCCGAGCACATCGATAATACAACTTCCTTACATAACACCGTCTCTATTCGGGTCAGATGTTGGTAGCGTTGATGGATCGCTTGAGTTCGAGTGCCATCAAACTGCCATCAGTGTTTGTACGTGTGTTCCGAGCACGTTTACATATCGCTTTTTCTGTCGCTTGCCTGTTTTACACTTATACACGAAAAGCTTGCACATACGTTGACTACATCAAACATACAAGCTGGACTTTCAAGACTGGACGTTAAAGCTATGTTCTTAGCTAAGTATTTATTTATTTTAAAGTTTTATTACATTCTTTTAAGAATACAATTGAAAAGATTATAGGTATAACTACTAATTAAAATAATTGGGAACAGTCTCTTCATATCGATGTCTATTTATTTATTTTTTCAATAATTGAAATAAGTATAAAGTACATATGTCATAGGCACTGCTAGCATAGTTAGGGCCGATATATTCACCTATCGTCAAAGTTGTCGTTAGCCAACGAACAAACTACGCTAACGTTCACGTTAAAAATGATTCTGTCTTTTCACCGATCTGTAAGTTATCGTCAGGCAACGAGGACGTAAACATCGCTAACGAGTGTTTTTCGGCAGTATAGTATCAAATGTCAGTGAAAAAAGGTGTACTAAATCAACACTTGGGTCATAACTTGGACTAATTGCCGCTAGATGTAGCGCCGTAAATGACTTTGATAGACATTGACAAAACGTAACCAAAATTCATTCGCACCCATTTCTAACCGCATCAATTAAAAAAGACGACCAAAAGTAAAAAAAATGGTATGAAAGACGAATTCAGCAAATTCGGCCATATTAACTAAATAATGACTTCAATTAATACAGTACCACGTACGTACGTAAATATTTGTCAGTTTGACTTTTTGTTTGACATTCAGCACATGCTCTGTGACCAATCAAAGTGTTCGTCATAAGTTTACGGCAGGTTCATTCGATCGCTAAATAAATTTGATCGTTTATCGTTTATCGTTTATCCGGTCGGTAACGTTAACGACAGGTGAATAGACACATTTTTACCATTTATCTTGTCGTTTAGATGACGAACAGTTTCACGAATATATCGGCCCTAAGTTGTGCTATACGATACAAAAATATGTCGGTTCAAATCCAGATTATCGCTGTAATTTTTAATGTATGTCACCATCGTTTGGTCTTTATATTATTTTAAGAATTCTAATGTGCCGACTTATGATTCTGGCATAGATAATGATAAGAAAGAGAACATTGAAAATGCTGAGTTCATTTGTTCCTTTTGCATCCACTGCCAGAATATTAACAATTTTAAAAACTTCTTGCTTTAAAAGCACATTAACTATAATGTGACTGTTTTTATTTGAATCTAAATCCTATAATAAAATGTTTGAGTGTATTTTGTATTACATATTAAAAGTAAATATTCTTTAAAATATACCTAATCATTTAACAATCGTTTGAAACAGATTAATCATTTTTCTTTGTGACAGTGCTGCATTTGTATGACTATAAAATACTATTTGACCCAATCATGAGCTCAAAGACTCGTTGTCAGTACGTTGTCTGTCAACAAGATTTATTATAGAATTTGGTCAATCGTGACTGAGTAAATTTCTATACCGGGCGAAATTTGGGAAAGTGTTAATAGACAAAAAATGCCATTCTTAGGGATACTCTTGAGGTTAATATGACTTCCGGTCATATTTCAATTTTTTTCAATTTTTTTATTATCAAGGCAACGCAAAAATAACTTTTTTGTGTATTAATTTACATAGTTGGCTATGAATTGGTGAAAATAATCGAAAATTTTCAAATAAACACTAACTAAATCAATTTTGGCCGATATTGCATTACTGGCGCCCTCTAGCGTGATTGAATTAGTATTTGGCCAGTGAACCATTTTTTTCACGGATACCCAATGGCCTCAAGGTGATTATTCGATAGAACACATCTTTCCGATCACAATGATACCAAATACTTGATATTTTGTTGAAATTTGTACATACAACACAATTGTGGGAGAATTTTTATTTCTAAATTAAAAATTAAAAGTTTAACTTTGATTATTTCAAAATGCGCATTTTTAAAATTTTGAAAAAGAATCAGATAATACCTTACACTACTTTCAGTTAATTTCCAAAATTTGATAGTGAGACAGAAATGGGTTCATGTCTTAAAAAAAATAAATGTCTACAAACATAATATTTAAAAGAAGTCGACTATAACATCAAATTATATTGAAACTGGACAGTTATTTACAGTCTAATAGTATCACTTCTATGATATAAAATTAATAACAGTATCAAAATAAACAATAGTGTATTGTGTTCACTTGGTTGGTATACCATTTTCAGTAAATATTATGTTTGTAGATATTTCCTTTTTTTTAAGACATAAACCCATTTCCGTCCCACTTTCAAACTTTGGGAATTAACTAAAAACAGTGTAAGCTATTACCTGATTTTTCCTCTCTTTCTCCTGATGTACAACACAATAGGGCTTGTGGGGGAATTTTCTTTTTCTTAATTAAAAATTAGAATTTTTAATTTCGATTATTTCAAAACGGTTATCATTTAAAAAAATTTAAAAAAAAATCGTATGATAGCTTACACTGTTTCTGACAAACTGATACAGAGATTTCAATGTGAACGCGCCACATATCAATTGGAAGCTCCTTTGATTAATTTGCACATTCAAGGCCATTGTAGTCACCATCGACAACCACTCTCTACTAGCGGATGATAAAATCGTTCGTGGATGATAAAATCCTTTGTGGTGCAAATGTTGTTTACATTTGCCGCTGTTGGGGTTGTGATTGAAATTTAAATTAGTTTTGTAGCCGCCGCGTCAATAGACACACCAACGCAATCTCGACCAAAAATTTGTTGAAGGTAATTTTAATTACTGAAATCATCCAAACAAGACAGGGAAAAAAGCGTGTGCGCTCATGTGATTTTTTATATACAGATTACACAGATTATTATACAGAGCTACCTGAATACTGTATTGAATACTAGTATTCAGTTAGCTCTGAAGAAGCGACGTGGTTCGCGAAACGTCAGCATTTACGAATTTTGACACACGGAAGCAATTTATTTTCTAAATGATACTGGTCGCCAAAGTCTACGTACAGATTTATTATATTTCCGTATTTACCCAAGGAAACTGGAACTACATACATACTTGAGAACTGGCAAGAAATGTCATTTTCAAACACCCACATAGTAATTTAAACTTACCTTTGAGTTTGCTTGGAGCTACCACCGGATTTTAAGTTCCAACATCTGTAAGAACAAATAGACAGATTAAAATCAAGAGATTATTACAAGCTGGAATTATATTTTCATTTGAGAGCGTTTACACAGACTATATCCCCAAGGTAAATGTATGTAAGAAAAATGTTTTCCGAGAGTTCAAGTTTCAAAATACAATACCCATTTTTGTCCAATAACTAATTAATAACTACATTACTGCTGATATTGCATACTGTCCAAGATCAGTTTTATTACATTGTCGGTTTCTAAATTTTGCAAATCTCTCAGAACACGTCTACATGTATAGAAATTCTTAAGTTCTCTAATTAAAGCTGTGAACTTCATATATTCATATTCGTATACTTGCCAAATATCAAATATTTGCCAAGTACATATACGAATATTTGTCAAGAAAAAAAAAACAGCTATATTCAATTCGAAGCGAGTCCACCTTGAAAATGGATTTATATATTCGACGTTCGGCTGTGCGGACGAGTATTTTTACGTCAAATACTTGGTATTTGCAATACCCAGTTGAAGTGAGTATAGCAAATGCCAACGCGACAAATATTGGAGCATGATGAACATTTTAGTACGCTGTTTAATTTTTCCAATTTTTAAGTTCGCTTTGTGTGAAGTAGTTCGTATACGAAGATTGGCAATAGATTTGTCATTATTAGTAAAATGTGTGATTTTTTACAGAGCGAGTACCGCATAACATTGTAATTTTGTGAAAAATTCTATTTTCCGGAAACTGTCTCAGACAGAAATTCTAAAAAAAATTGTTACTGTTGTTTTTACCTATCCACATAAACGCAATGTGATTTCTTTCCAAGAAAAACGTATACCGTCTATCGAGTGTATCCTAAGTTGATGCTTTTCTATGAACAATATATATGATGCCTGTCTATAAAATAAGTTATTTGGAAAATTATACTTTATTTCCTTGTTGTATTTATATTCGTATTTGTCGATTTTTATGATGTGTATTATTCGAAGAGAAATGAAATGGTTAAAAATATTTTAACAGTAGACAAAATTTTGTGTAGGTTTTTATTTAACAAAAAATTTATATTTTGAAAGCTACTTTTTTTAAATTTTGGTTCCAAAAGCTAATTGATCTGTATTTCAGACAATATTAAGACACATTTATACAACGAACCTAGCAGGACAATTGGATTTAATAGAACTTTAAAAATGGCAAAGAAACCATACCCAACATTTTGTTTAAGGGCAATATCTTCCTAATTTAAATAAAAAAAAATATTCTTCTAAATAATAGTTAATATAAACTAGTTCTCACCAAATGACCTATTGTATTGAGTTTCACACCCTGTTAAAAATAGATGCTGCGAATTATTAATACAGAATGCTGATGAATTAAACAAAGAATCATTAAAATTAAACAGTTTCGTCAAGATTTGTTTTTAAATCTCCACAATAATGCCTTCTTGGTACGCTACAGTTATTTCTGCACTTATGAAATTAGAGGTGTGTTGGTATTCTAAAATAAAATCTTGCTTATTCGTAATCAAATTATCAGTTTGATTTGAGAAAGCGATAAGCTAATGTGCAAAATAAGGAGAACTAATCAAAAAAAATAACTAGCGCCCATTCGGTATGCATTCGCTGTTGCAGATTCTGACGGTCCGAAATCACACACGAAAATTGTACGAATTTGTTGGTATGTGAGAGATGTTTTTGAGTTTTATGAAAAACAACCGGCAATCAGTCGGTATGGATGAAAAATATTCGGTGAACAAACTTAAAAGGAACTAGTAAGAAAATTATCTTCAGCCGCGCTGAAGTTAAAATACCCGCCACCGTAAAATATTAAAAAAAAAGGTGTGACAGTTTTGCTCATTCACGAACTTGTCCTAACTTTTTAAGAGATAATATTGTACACCAAATTTCAGATCAATTGCTTCAAAATTACGGCAGTTATCGTGTACACAGACGGACAGACGGACGGATATAGCTAAATCGATTCAGTTTTCAATTCTGATTAAATCCCTATATATAAGTCTATATCTGCCACGCTTCCTTAAGGGTGTTACAAATGTTGAATCAAACTCAATATACCTTCACCACATTAAATGTGGGGGGTATAAAAAGGAATCACTCATGCATTAGAGCCATCAATAACAAACATTTTCGACTTGCTTGCCAAATATATTTGCCAAATATTTGACATTTGTCAAATATTTGATATTTGGCAAGTATACGTATATGAAGCCCCGGCCTTACCTTGTGTTACGAAGTCACTACAAGTGTAGAATTTTTATCTACAATAAATTGTAGGACTTGTAGTGCTCGAGCTACGACCCCATGTCATGTGTTTTGGAAATCTGCATCGTACAGCTGCAGTTACAAAATAGTTATTTATGTTACAAGTGCCGAAAGTACGGAATAGCGCGACGAGCGGTAATGCCGCGCGACGCCGATGGCGGGCACGTCGCATATGAGCGAGGCGCGCTATGTAGTTTTCGGCAGAAGTGACATACAACGTGTTTTGTGCTGCCTTTTGAGTAAATATGTATTTTAAGAAAAAATTAAAGAAATGGTTATATTTCTGTATAAGAAATGTTAGGTTGGTACCACTTCGACGAAACGTCAAGAATAAAAAACTAATTCAAATTTTGACAGATTTATATTTTTTTTTGCTTTACGTCGGTGTATTTCCGCAACTTAGGCCAATCACCGATGCTGAGGACAGGCTACACACACCCAGGAATTTTATCGAACTGAAGGAATTC
The DNA here is from genome assembly GCA_963966075.1 of Aphodius sticticus. NCBI lineage: Eukaryota > Metazoa > Arthropoda > Insecta > Coleoptera > Scarabaeidae > Aphodius > Aphodius sticticus. Next base: position 32,712,254 of record OZ014513.1, read on the forward strand.
CAACCTCCAGTAAGAGCACGTCGCATCATAACAGCACACGGGGCCACCGGATTTACTTCCTCATCTAGGGTTGCCAACATTGCGCCTATGCTGACCCGGAGAAAATAATTATATTATAGAGTTTATAAGGGGTTTAAATTAATAACAGCCGCCACAAAAATGGCGGGTGTGAATGGGTGTGAAATTTGGATATAGGTAGTGTGCAAAACGATCGAAGATCAATTTATTTCAATTAATGTCTACTGGTTTTTCCTCTTTTCGTTTCTGCCTCTTATTGTGGATTTTTTACCACACAACCAACATGAGCCAAATGCCAATATTACCACCTAAACCAAGCATAATGTTGATGTACTGATTTTTTTAAGGGATCATGTGTTTTTGCTTGCAGTAATTCCGTTCCCTAATTAATTTCGTTCCCTAATTAATTTCGTTCCCTAATTAATTTTAAATTTTCATTTTATTCCGACAATATTGGCGTTTTGTATAAACCCCCATAATAAATGTGTCTCTAGTCAAACATGATAACTATATCTATCAGTCCTTTGTAAATATATAGTCTAACTAATAATAAAATTTTCAAATAAAAGCATCGCTGTCGTCATCTCCATGATTTAAAAAATACTGTTTTATAGCAGACCAGTATGTATTGTTGGGATATTTCATCTGAATAACATACATTAAAGTAATCAACAAAAGTTCATAACATATTTTGTTAATTAATGTATCAATATTGAATGTTGATTTCTGACCAGCAAGTTCCTACCTGTAAATAATACCCGTCTTTTTCAAAGCCATTTTTATACCCACCACATTTACTGTGGTGAGGGGTATATTGAGTTTGGCACAAATGTCCGTCTGTGTACACGATAAATGCCGTAATTTTGAAGTTATTGATCTGAAATTTGGTATACAAGCTTATCTCTTACAAAGTAAGGACAAGTTCGTGAATGGGCAAGGAAAATTGCTGCAAACTGTATGATTTTATACTATAATACACTGTATTATTTTATTTAACAATTACTGTATTTTCATAATTTTTTAAAAATATTTAGGGGTCGCTACAGTTTCACAGAGATCGATGCTAACCTTTAGTTAACCCGGAGAATTTTTCTGAAAACCCGTACCCCGGAGAATGGTCGCCAAACCCGAAGTCTCCGGTTCAAAATGACCATGTTGGCAACCCTATGACCTCATCCGATGGAAGGCAGCATGCAACGGTATTTGTTCCCTGACTAAAATACTAGGACAGTCGATTTTAGCCCGAGCCGGGATTCGAACTCGTGCCTCCAGCGTAGATAGCAGCCGCTCTATCCTATACGCCATCGACCCCCCCCCCCCAAATTATATTTGTTCATTACTCTGTAGATGTCACATGCGTACCAACAATACTAAAATAAAACTACACTCGTCGATATACTTTATTTACAATTTTCTCAATTTATCGTTTTTAGAATTAGATATAACAACGGGTTGATATTCCTTATCAACAAACAATCAAATTGGTGATCTTAGATTATTTTAAATTTGTTGTTTGTACTTTGCCGCACTAGAGCGGCAAAGCTCCATAGCGGTTCTCCAACCTCTGACGAAAACAGCTGTTTTCGAGTGTGACAGCACAAAAAATTTATTAAATTATTGACAGAGACGGCAATTATTATCAAATTATAGCCCTGTTTTAAATAAACAGGCGTTTTTTTGGGAAACTGAAGAAAATTGTGTAATTTAACAACTCTACATTTCACTGATTTGCTCAGAACAAAAAAGCTGTGGTAAGTTGTAGTTTTTAACTGTTGGCAACAGCAAAAAATACTATATACTATATATGTAAATATATTATTTATTCTTGTTAATTTGCATTGCCTACTGAAAGGATCGGGAAATTTTATACAAAATTGCTACCTTAGTTTGAAATGTCAAATGTTGGACTTGTTCTGTTCTTCCACTCACCGATTCATAAAGATTTGTTGAATATAAACGTGCAATGTCACTTCAGCTTTTACTGTAGCTACATTTCATGGCACAACTCGAGATAAAACGATGTCTTCCTCGAAAGACGTTTGTCAACCAGTATGATGGTGAGTCTGTACTATCAAGGGACAAGCACGAAACAAATCTCGCCATATTTGTCTCTCTTCCCTGTGGGATACAGCTTCACGCAACCTGGGCATCTCCTTACCTAATTTATAAGGCAACCCCAGTAAATGAACGCCGTTTCAGTGAACTTTAAACCGTGCGGTGGCGACAGTGCTGCCACCTGTCGACCTAGAGGCTTACATTAGCATCCCACGTACAAGAAAAGCCGCCCTCGCGTTTTCCCAACACTCATTTCGACATAAATCACCAGTAAAGTGCCGCTGGAAATGAAATATCGATTTTGTATAGAAAAAAAATTAAAACAAGGTTTCTTTTCGCTGTTCGCTTTTCTTTTGTTTCTTCCCGTTCGGATAAAGTTACTATCTGAGAAAATTTGCCCCCCGGGAATATCTAGCGCTTTTGTTTTTGCTTTGGCGTATGTTTGGGTCGTTGATAACAAGATGAAAAATGGTTTCTATTATCATGTGAATTAGAGAGTTTAGGTTAGTTAGCTAAATATACAGGTTTCGCAAAAAACTATTTCATATTTAAAAAATTTTGCACAAAAAGGAGTGAATTTTTCTCCGAAAATCAAATTGTATCCTTAAATTGTTGATATACATAATTTTGGAGTTAATTTAATTACATAGCAGGTAGTTGAAAGTAGTTTTTGTCCGAAACGGTGCAAATTTTACAATAAAACGTTACAATAAAAAATAAACGAAATGAATCAACCTGATGAATAGAGAAAAAGTTGAATTTTGGTGGTTTCGTACTTATCAATCATAATTGATCATAACTTCGGTATTTTTGCATATATTTTTATCGTAAATACCTTATTGTCTTCGTAAAAGTGCATTCTCTACTTAAAACATTTCCACTATTTCTACTTTTCACCGGTGATATAGTTGGTTTGTTTGATTTTCATTTTGGCTACAATCTTTTCATATCGGGGCATATTGCGCTGAAACGACTGAAGCAATTGAAAAACTTTGTTAGTAACATTTATAAGTGATACGATTAGCTTTAATTTGATGTACAGAGTGACCAGATTGGACGTTCCTAACTCGAGATATGCTCCAAATAGTCAAACTACCTCCGAAAAAAATAAGAAAAAAATTCATAACTCGAAAACATATCCATTCAAAAATTTCTTAAGGGGTTATATACCTTTGAAATATTTTTTTTTATGATTTTTTTTTGTTTGTTTTTTGTTTTTTTTATAGTATAAATGTTTAAGAATGTTTTCCTTAAAACTATTTAAAAAAAATCAATTCACTAAAGAAGCTACAATACTTTTTGTCAGGAGCTGCGCAGCTATTCGGCATGCCATGGACTAGGGGTGGGCGATCTTGGAAAGTTGTGATCGATCTTCGATCACAATTGGAGATTGATCTTCGAACACAATTGGAGATCGATCTGATCGATCAATTGATCATGATCGATCGATTGATCATGATAGATCTTTTGATAAAAATCGATCAGATCTATCTTTTGATGATCAATAAAATCGATCTTTTGATCGATCAAATCGATCTTTTGATGATCGATCAAATCGATGTTTTGATGATCGATCAAATCAATCCTTTGATGATCAATCAGATCGATCTTTTGATGATCGATCTTTTAGTTCTTCCATATATGTACGATACGTATCCGGCGACGTGCGTATCATCAAAAGATCGATCAGATAATTAATATTATTTGTATTGTTTGATAGTTTAAACGTTTAAGAATGTTGGTCTTAAAACTATTTTAAAAAATCAAAACACTAAGAAGCTACAATCCTTTTTGTCAGGAGCTGCTCAGCCATTCGGCATCTATGGACTAGAGGTGGGCGATCTTGGAAGTTTGTGATCGATCTTTGTTCACAATTGGATCGATCACAATAGGAGATCGATCTGCTCGATCATGATCGTTCAAATTGATCTTTTGATGATCGATCAAATCGATGTTTTGATGATCGATCAAATCGATCTTTTCATGATCGATCAAATCGATATTTTGATGATCGATCAAATCGATCTTTTGATGATCGATCAAATCGACCTTTTGATAATCGATCAAATCGACCTTTTCGATGATCGATCAAGTCGTTCTTTTGGTGATTGATCAGACCAATCTTTTGGTGATTGATCACACCAATCTTTTGATGATTGATAAGATCGCTCACCGATCTTTTGATGATCGATCAGATCGATCTTTTGATGATCGATCAGATCGATCTTTTGATGACCGATCTATATCTTTTGATGATCGATCTGTTAGCTATCCCACATTCAAGTATGATACGTTTCCGGCAACGTACGTGTCATCAAAAGATCGATCAAATCAATCTTTACGATTTTTTCAATCTGATCGATCTTTCGGTCTTCAAATAAGAAGGTCGAGAGATGGATCAATCGTTTTTTTGTCCAGCTCTAGCATAGTCCGTCAAACCACTGGAGTCCTTTGCCTGACGATAAGAGCACCAAACCACATTTTTTTCTAAAGCTGTATGGCCCAGTCCTAATAACTTGAAGACAAGCGTGATTCTATTAAATCGATCTTTTGGTGATCGATCAGATGGATCTTTTGATGATAGATCAGATCGATCTTTTGATGAACGATCAAATCGATCTTTTGATGATCGATCAGATCAATCAGATCGATAAGATTGATCTTTTGATGATCGATCTATTAGATCTTCCATTTACGTACGATACGTGTCCGGCGACTGCGAGGTACGTATCATTAATAGATCGATCTGATCGAAAAGATCGATCACATCGATCAGATCAATCGATCGCTTCTTTTTTGCCAAGGCCTACCTGGATTACATTATATAAGAAAGTTGAAAAATTTTAATTTTATAATACTGTAAACTTGTTTCAAGAGTTTAAACCGTGTTTTCTCAAAACCATGTTTTCAAAATCGGTACCAATGATTCCTTCTAGACGGATCAAGCAACTTCCATTTTTTTTTTCTTTAGTTAAAAGCTTGTAAAATTCGCTAGTCCTTGTCGTATCCGATTTTTAAAATTCCCATTCCTTATATTTTTTTCTTGCGCAAACAAATGAAATTTGTTGCAAAAAATGGGAATTTTAAGTTTGAAAGCCCACTATTTTTTAAAAAAATGGAAATTCTAAAATCAGATACGACAAGGACTAGATAAATTAACATATTTTAAAATAGCATTGGTATTTTTTGGTTTAGATGAACGAGATAGCAGAAATCATTGGTACCGCAAAACCATACTTCACCAGCAGGACCAATTTCAGAAGGGGTGACGTGGGGATTTTGCAAACAAATTCTCGATAATTAAAATGGTTTTGATTAGTACAAAGCCTTTACATTATTGCACAAATCCCCCACCTCTATAGTTTCTTTCCTTTTTTTGAAAAAAGTATCGTGAAAATAGACAATATTTAATCAGGTGAAAGGTATATGACCCCTTAATGCGATTGAGTTAGGTGGACCTAAGTCTATCGTGGCCATATAATATGTCCGCTCTTTTGACGTCGATTTTCCTGCAAATCTAGTGGCGAAAAAATTTGAAAAAATACTGATGCTGTCCTTGATTAATATATATATAATATATAACTCGTAAAAATTAGAAACCTGTATATGTTGGCGTTTGCCCGATTTTTTCAAATTAAGAAGCATTGGCGCTGTTTTTGCCCCGTAAACTTCATTCGTTTAATTGTAGCAATTAATTACTCCAGAAATAATCAATAGATTTCAACGAATTATAAAGTAAAATCACCTGCGGAATGTTACCTTTCAATGTGAATTTTTGTAAAATGATCGGATTAGTGGTTGAACCACAAAAATCTATATTATGCAATGCCAGCAATTCAGTTATTAGAAGAGCTAGGGCGATGAAGTATCAATCATAGGCTACCTAATAAATCATACGTCTATAGTTTATTACAGAATTATTGTTTATCTTGGATGTTCCCTAGAAAAGATCGTGTTGAAGCATCTCATGATCGCCGAAATTCACGCGGCGCTCTTCGATCTTTGGTGTGGTGCGGGGGAAGGGATCTACAGCGACGCTGCCGGTAGTGGGGGATCGCACGATGCATTAGTGACTTGAAGAACGGCTTTTACGGACACAATATAACGAAATAGTTATAATAGTTTCATATTTATTATATATTTAGATTTGGGAGAAAATCGATGTCAAAAGAGCGGACATAATATATGGCCACGATAGGTAGTACAAAGAATAGTCGCATCCAGTGTACATTTTGACTGTAAACTAGTGTTTTCATTTATGTTACAAGTTTCCTTGACTTGGAAATTAAGAGTAGAAGAAGACTCCTGCACTTGTAACTTAAAATTAATTTTAATTAGGACATCGAGAAAAGGGAGAAGGCGTCTTGAGAAATGCTGATCTAGGTAGTTAAAAACACAAAAACTATTTTTGTGCTATTGGACTTGAACTATAGAATCTTCAAATCTACCTTTTCGGTATAATACGTTATATCTCCACTTCAATATTGCGCACATAACGCCACTTATAAAAAGAACAATTTAAATTCATATTGTGATATACAAAAGCCGTACAAGCTCTGCCATATAGCTGCGTTAGCATATAAATTGCCGTCACTTGAATGTAACTCCATGCATACATTCAAAATATTTTTTTCGTCGAGGGTAAACAGCGCCCTCTGGTCCCGGGAATGTAAATTCACTTTTTCTAATAAATTACGTGAAAACATTTACAGACCACCCAGAACATGCGAACTTTCTGATTCAGCAAGTAATTATGGAACTGTTTGGATTTAATTGCCAACTTGTTTGTGGTCCAGATTTCACGCAAAATACACCGCGACGCCCTCGTACGCAAGTTCTGCAATTAGCCACCATACATGGTTGTAAAGATAAACATCATAGGAATATATGTAAGTAATTAATATTTTGGGCCACTATGCCTTCGCAAACAAGAAGATAATTTACGATATAGAACCCTGAGTGGGTAGACCAAATGTGTAAAACAAGTTTATTGTAATAATACACTGAACTAGCATTCCTTTACATGAATGAACACGTAAAGGATGTTAAGTAAATTGTTAAATATTTCTCTTCGTTCGTTATGTCAGCTTGCTTTTTGTTCGTTCATGTGTAATTAATAGTTGCCGGAAAACTGTGTATGGTACCTGTCAAGAACAAATATTGAGTTTACATCATACCATAGATGCTAAGTAAATTATTGATTACACTGGAGAACAAAAAAGACATTTTGTGCTGTGAATCTGTAAAGCGACACCGCTATTATCTCAGACATAAAATGACAGAGATCTGAATCTTTTTAATCTCCAATTGGAACTAAAATACTGAAACATTACTGACTACTGATGTCATAAGTTGTTATGTTAGTTCTTTAATGTAACATTTTCGAAAACTTTTGGGAGTACGAAAGTACTCCATGTCATTCTGAGTAAACTGTTTTTTCAATTCCTCACGAAGTTACAGCAGTTTGAAATATTAACAAAACAAAAAAAATAAAAAGCAAAATACATATCAAACAATGCGAAACCGAAAAATTAACACAATCAAAACCGGTTACAACAAAACAAGTAAATAAATTTGAGTAGAAATACTAAAAATAACAAAAATAAATCCATACAGAACTTCCTACTTTTTGTTTTAGGAATCTGAGAAAAAGTTTTGTGGGAAGGAATGTTGGACACCGTGTATACAGGCACTAATTGTGTATCTTTCATTTTGAACGGGGGAGTGATGATCTTCGTCATAATATTTTTGAGCATTACTGTTTGCCCATACTTATCCTTTGTTAACTTTCCTTTCAGCAGCTGAACAATTTTGAAAATTTCTTTTTCCGTGAGATCAAGAAAAAGGTTGATCCGCATGGCTTTGTTCCTTAAAATACTCTCTCACAGAAATGTTTGTCTTGAACTTTCTGCCCCACTTCCGACAAGAACCTGTTAGCTTACTGCCTGTCGGCGCTGTTTCGAATATGTCGATCATTTGATTATTTTCGGCAAGTCTAATCTCCACTTTACAATTTTTTTTACCACCTGTATTTTTGTCAGATTCCGTACAGTTTTCCGCGCGTGCCATCACCTCCTGTATTTTAGTACTAGTTAAATATTATACTGCATATTTGGCCCCGTCCGAGAGCATCGGGCTAATCGGCCGTCTTTCGTTTCGATAATATTGACTCCTGTGTTTGAAGGCGCCCAACAGAAAAAATTGAAATAAAGTGTATCGTATTCCTGAATCATTTTTACATAACTTGTATGACTGTCAACATTTTTTGCCTCTCGATGTGAACATGAGCGCGAGAGAAATGAGAAAATGTCCCCGATGTTTGCACTTTTAACTAAACGTTCTTCTTTCCATTTTTTCCTTGTAAACCGCTTGCCACAAAAATTTAAATTTTTGTTCAGGTTGCATATAGAGCCTCCTTTATAGCTTGGCGTTATCGTTTTCTTCAGTTTTTGCGTAATAAAGGTTGCGAACAAGATTTTTATGGAAGCGGATATCTCAGTAACGAATATTAGCACGATATGCACGTCATCAATCGTCATATTATATTTAACGCGACTGTAGTAACAGAATTCCATAATAATTTTTAAGTAATTTTTAAAGTGATAATACGAATGGTATAAATTTCGTGCAGCGCGCACTACGGAAATCGTTGCGGTAAATGGAAACGTAGCTGAGAGGTTGGAAGATTATTTACTATTAGTACGATATGATCAGAACAATTTAATTTCGAAATTTTGAATAGTAGTGCGAGTTAAATATAAATAATGAATTTAGATGTACAATTAATTATACCCAACAATATTTTACAAACACGGATTCACTGATCGCGTCAAAACTTCGCATCTCGTTCGACTGCCTCGCACCAAAACCCACAAGCGAGGGAAGCGAAACTGCGCAAAATATTGTTCATGTTTATTTCGGTCTTAAAAATTAACAAATAGTCGGAATGCTATTAACTTCATGGGATATGTATCGCAGTAAATAAGCATTATTTGCATGCTAACTGCGTTGTCCTGCTAACATTCGTTCCTGTGATATATCGCCTTCCATCAAAATCTTGTTGGCAGCCTTTATTACAAAAAATCTGAAGAAATCAAAAACGCCAGCTATAGAACAAAAACTGAAATTTTTGTGGTAAGTGGTTTAAGAGGCTGGTTCAGCCTAACTTCAGGTCTGTTCTGCTCAGCTCTGGTGGTCCCCTATTGGTCCAATTATTCAAACAGTTCAATGCTCCTGTGGCTTAATTATTGAATAATGATAGCATCTGATGAGATTACAACAATCTGAATTAACTATTCTAGTGCGTCACATCGCCATATTTATTATACCCATGCCCAATTTAAGACAATTGCAGCTCAAATATAGACGTATAATTGGAGGACGGGTGATATCCTGATTTCAGGAATAACATTTCAATTATGTATTTTTGTGATGCGCCGCAGTAGTTCCACTTTATGTCAATGTACAATTTGAAAAAAATCCAATAAATGAAAAGAAATAAACCCACACCTTTGACGAATCGGCGTCGTATTTTCCCAATTTTTCCATCCATGTTCGAGTCTGAACAGTGTGTCCATCTACGATGTTCTCGAGAACTAGTCGTCATTAGACGAAGATAATAGTAATGGGTCTATCTCTATCTACCATATACCACAAAAAAGGCTGTTACTCGCTAAAATTCACATTTATATTTACTGGGACAGATTTCGAGAGTTCTAACCTACAAATCCGATACAATCTGAAAATGTAGAAAACTTGGGGACCCTGCACAAAGAAGTATTCTAATCGAAATTAGAAGATTACATAAAAATTCTACTATTATATCAGACATCAATCAGGTTTGTGTCTAAAGAAGTATACTATTGCTTTTTAAATTTCCTTTTCAATTGTTAGGTTAGTTAGCAGAATATACATATAAACAGTGCTGTTTTATCCATTCTACTACCAGAGAATTTAAGCTCCAAGTATGGTATGATGCAGATAGCTCATTACGGGTTTTGTAATTGGATTCAAATCACATTACGAGGAATCAAAATCCTTACGTACTATTTTGTTGATCGAAGAGGATTTCTAGACAAGAGATGTGATTACTAATTTTCATAATTTCCATGACCTGACAATAAAATTATCAAGGTATGCTGAAGATTACCGATTCTTTATCAAATTTTTTGGTAATATTACTGGAAGACGTCTATAACATTATTATATGAGAAATGTATAATGGGACATAGTCGACTTGTCAACCACTGACTCCAGATGTTTTTCTTCTCAAGTGCAAAGTGTATGGAGAATTACGTTTAACACAACAAACCGCAGATAGTATTGCAATTAGCCCCGAAGAACCGAACAAGCATTACGACCCGTATGCGTGTGGTCTCATGATAGCGAGGATCAACATTTTTGTGATTTTGATATTATAATATAATATTAATAAAGCTATATAATATTATAACGCTTGTGTTGTCTAATTGTCTTTTATAAATAATATATGAATTACAAATTGGTAAATAAAGAATAACTTATTAACTGTTTTGTTTTTCTTATACGTCATCAGATCCCTGTGCTGTGGATGTACATACGTATGTAATATCGACCCATGCAACAAAGACTATAGTAACTACATTTAGTTTGTTAGTTACGATAGTCTTTGTTGCATGGGTCGATATGTATTTGTTTTTCAGTAGCTAGGCATAAGTGTATTATCGGCTGAGAAATGAGTGCATAATCTATCGTACTAAGAGTAAGTAATCTGTGACCAAAGTTATTGGTACGGGGTTTGTTTCTTAGGAGGTATAAATGTATATGGGCGCATAATCTCGATACACTTTCAAATATTCCACATATTCATAGTACGTGTGCGTGTATTCATAGTGCGTGTGTTTTTGCATATATCACTTCATAAACCGTAGACAAATGTTGAAGTTATTTATCATATAAATATATGATAAATATCTCACATACTCCACATAGGTTATGTCACGGTTATGTCAACAATTTATCACAGTAATTTTTAGAGCTACCATGTTATGTTGGTAACGTTGTAAAATCACTAGACAGCCTGCTTACGTGTGCAAAAATAAATTGAAACAGCGTTAAAGACGTTAGATCATGTAATGTTGACCGCACGTCGGCAAAGTCTATCTTGTTCCAAAGTAGCTTTAGCGAAAACGTCGACATCCCCACGCAAAGACCAATTCTCGACTGATTTCTCTAAACTTATCAAAAACAGCCAAGCCTCTGTCGATCAGCTGTTGGACCCGCCACTTAAGAGTAAATAAATCGGAAAGGCGAGCGTTAATTTAAACTGCAAAAAACGGGTACTTTTTTTCACTTCTCTCGCGCTTATGTTCACACCGAGAGGCAAAGAATTTTTACAGTCATACAACTTACGTAGAAATAATTCAGGAGTATGACATACTTTATTCCAATTTTTTCTGTTCCGTAGTTTTAAGCTGCTCCTACACGCAGTGCCAATAGGGGCCATCATTGGCCATCGGAGTGCTTCGCGTAGCGGGACCCAACTGTGCCAATGCACATCGCCAATATGTCAACCTTGTCCGCTTTATTTCATTCTGTTTTAGCATTGTACGTACTACCGATGAAAAGTTTAGTTATCTATCTATGTTTTATCATATATACTGCATTATTTATGTTTGTACGTACTTTAAGGACAATGATGATTTATTATTTGCCCAAATGCCTGATTGCCCAAATGTAAAAACATGAAAACATTTTTTAATATTTTGTAAATTTATTCACAATAATTATGGTTCTTATAAGCATTATATTAATCTTACAGTTACAATAAATTAACAAGCAATAAAATAATATTCTGAAGACAATATTGAAGTCGTTATAATGGATGACCCACGGCATAGGTACGTTTGTTTATTTTTTGTTTTTGACGCCGAAGGAATGAACGTTGTGTTAATAGACAGAAAATGCCAATTTATGGGATGGTCTTGAGGTTAGTATGACTTCCGGGTTTTCCAGTTATGACGTCATTAAAATTTTAAAAATGAATTCGCACACAATGGGGAGGCATACGGTATTTAGGTTCTGGGATTGCGGTCAACCTTATTCGCTAGGGTGGGGTAGGAAAGGTGCGGGAGGGGGTTGGAGGGAAGCGGGATATGAATCTACACACGATGGGGAGTCATACGGTATCGGGGTCCAAGGACTGCGGTCAACCCTCTTCCCTACAATCTTGACTACAATGAAACAAAGTTGCATTTATATAATTAACAACAATTAACTATTTATTAATTAACAATTTATAGATTAGTTTTAAGCGGTAAATTCAAATAATCTGATGTATTTAATGTATTCAACAAAGTTTAAAAACTATACTGGATACTTTTCCTTATTCTGATTATCAGAAAAATATCAAAAAGTATATGTTACTAAAAATATTGGGTTGATAATAAATATACCTACATAATATACATACACGGAGTTTTAATATCTATAATTAAAACTCCGTGTATGTAAGGGTTCTCAATTTTTCTTTGTATCTTATTATAAATAATTTCAGTTTTATTATATAAATTATATTTTAAATCAAAATTATGAATTCATCGATTTGACTGAAATGAAATATTTATATAAAGAAACGACACAAATTAACAGGGCCCTGCATAAAAATATAGACCACTCAGTGTATCAGATCTCACCCCATCTTATTCCGCATTTGTTGCTTGAAACATAAAGAAAATAAAAGGGGAGATTTTTTTAATGTCACCTGGCAAATATAAAAAACTAAATAATTTTCTTCCCTGTATTGCTGTATATTTGTAGTCCTTAATGTATTTAATATTTTCGAACGTACTGTGTAAATAATGACTGAAAAACATGTTTAATATTTAACAACCTTATTAAACAGTGTCCTCTTTCGAGGGTTCCTTTTTTTAATTCTACGCAACAATGCACTGCTTAAAATAATGGGAGCTGCGGCAACAGCAATGATATCGTCTTCACTGTTCATTTTTAATTCTCTACGGGACGCTACGAGCCTTCTACGATACACTGAAATACCTTGCGCCCAATACCAACGTTGGTCAATGTTGGCGAAGTGAATGCGCGCACTACGCGGAGCGCGTCACATCACCAATGTTGGCGAGACGTTGGCACTGCGTGTAGGAGCTCCTTTAGAGTTATGCGCCTTCAAACACAGGAGTCAATATTGTCGAAATGAAAGATGGCAGTTAGGGTGCTTCTCTCGTACGGGGTCACATATGTTCAGTACATTAATTATGTTCATGTCATTGTTACTTAACACAGTTTATCTTTGATGTGCTGATATACATCAATATAAGTATAAGCTGTAGCGCTGTAGGAGTACCAAATTTGCTTTAAAAAAACGCAATCCATCATGAAAACATGGCATATTGTATAGTAATGGTATTGAGATTGGGTAGAATTCAATGATCGCTTGCAACTATTGGATCAAGGATGTCGAGGAAATAGCTAAATAGCTCGCGGAAAATATGATGTTTACATCCTATTTTTTTGTTTAGATGTAACTCAGAAAGTACCCATCAAATTTTAGTCGGACTGTCACCCAGAAATTCTTTGTATTTTATGTAATATTGACGAAAAAGTAGACCAAAATTTAGTAGATAGTTTCTGACTTTCCGCGGGTATACATTGTACATATTGCAAAGTATACTTCTACTTCTTTTATGCCGTAAGTGTCGGCAAAACATAGAATTGACTTTTTTGGAGTGATTACCAAGTCGTTAAATAAAAAATACATATTAATTTATTCTTCCTATAATTCGGACGAACAAAGCATTTTTTTTTATTTGACGTGGTGCCCTTATTTTTGGCGTCAGTATTTATGTGTGCTATGCAGTCGTGCCAGAGTTTACAAGGGTGAGTGGGGCAATTGTTTGGAGGATTTATCGAGTCAACAAGGGCACACGCTACGCAAACACCGCGTGAAAGCTCTCCAGATTTTCCAAAGGCGAGCTTTTGGGCAAACGCAAAACTTATGCTTTTGCGTATAACATTTCAGCGCATTCTCACCCCACACTAAACAAATTGCTTGCTATCTCTTTGTCCGCCCCCTATCTATGCGTATTATATTGGCATTTCCCCTTTATACAAGCTAGCGCGTGCCATAAGTAATTTTTCAGGTTAAGGCAGTAAATTTTTTTTATTACTTACTTCTTTTATTTATTTATTCAATGTTTTCAGCAACAGCAGTATGTTTAAAAAAATTAGGTCTATTGGTATCACAAATTTATCCGAAGCTCATCCAAGTATTATCCTTGTATTATGTACAAACCACGGCTGTAGAACGCAGCTCTGAAATGTGTTGTTGTCCTTGTCTTCTTAGGTTACCGTATACAATTGAACAATGCTTACGAAGGGGGACAATTTGCTCCCTAATTACTTGCTTTCAGGACAGTGGCGCGCAGCGTGGGGGAATTAAACTCGCTAATTACAGTAGCAATGAAAGATTCGAAGCGAAATTAACAAGGATTTGTTGGTGCTAATGTATTTAGGTATGCTGGTAACCAGAGTATATCACAAATCATTAAAAATTCGGATGAATTACTCTAAAAACTAATACAGAAATTAGTAGGTGCCCTTGTTCCGCCTGTCACTTCCATGTAATATCACCGATTTTTCGGCTTTTAATCAGGATAAAATTGGTATATAGAATATGTGACCCCGCACGAGAGAATCGCACTAATTACCATCACTCGTTACGATAATATTGACTCCTGTGTTTGAAGGCGGATAACTCTAAAACTACTAAACTAAGGTGACCATACCAACCCGGAAGCAGTTTATTTTCTACATTATTATTTTGTTGAAAAGGAGGACATTTTGACCCAACCCAACCCAACCCTAACCGTAAACCGACTGAAATACAAATATATTTGAGTTATGATAACTTCTACATCAACGGGCATACAGGAAGAGGCTGTATTGATGGCGTTTGATAAAATATGGGCATTACAGCCAATGCCTAAAATGTTCTACTTCGTCAATGTTTTCAATTTAGTTATCACATTATTTTTACCCTAGGATATCAGATATTTCACCATCTATCGCTTCTAAATTTAAAGTGTTTACTTTAATTCCAGTATCCCGGTCAAAATATCTAACCATTACTGAATAGAGTTTAATTTCCTTGTGATCCGACAGAATCGATACAAAAGACACTTTTTCTAAATCCTTTTTTAATATTTCCTCACAGTAGTTTTTAAAAACGGAAACTATAATACCTTCACATTTTGTTCTAGCACACGATAATTTTGAGTTGCAAAACTTTTAAGTAGTTTTAGAGTTATCGGCCTTCAAACACAGTAAATTTTTCAATAGCATCGAAACGAGAGATGGCAGTTCGGGGGGTTCTCTCGTGCGGGATCACGTATACATTCGTATATCGAGCCACATTTAAATGTGTAAGGGACATCCCCACACAAAAGCGCTACCCCAAATCGTACCCATATTTCTACAGATTCGCATTCCTTTTAAAAATATTGGCAACACGACAAAGGCGCATCGTGGATGGGGTCTCGACGAGAAAAATATGTCACAGCATTGAAGTGCGGGGTCTAAAGGATTATGATTTAATGAGTGCTGGGAAATATACAATAAATAACGAGATACACGGTTGACTGAAAAAAAATAAATACTGTGCTATCTCCCGGTCGACGGACCGAAAATAAAGGCATACAAACGTAAAAAACGTATTTTCTACTACATTCGTAAGTTTTGAAACTTGGTTAATTTGTTTGTTTGACCTTATTATTAAACTTACTTAACCTGTTAAGACTTTTAGAAATTAAATTTTATCTAAGGACATTCATTTGTTAGACCATTTTCGATTCTGTAACCGTTGTGCCTGGTTCTATTTTCGTCGTCGCAAGGTGGAAATAATAAAGATAAGAATACCAGAATTGGTATTTTAACATTTGTTTTGTATTAGTTGGTATCACATACAAAGCATCTTACTGTATTTTACAAAATATATACATGGACATGTTGTCGGATAGGAACTTTTTAACAGAAACATTTTGAGCTTTTGGTTACTTCTGGTTTCACCGGAAATAGTGTCTACTTTCATATTCAAATGAAACAATTTATAAATAATTGAAGATAACCTTGCAGCTATCATTTGTTATAGAAAAAAAATGAATATATCAAAAGGGACATGAAGTACCTAAAACCTGAACATATTTCACTTTCAAAAATCGTATCCAATAACAAGAAGTTCAATATATATAAAAAATATCCTTTTCAGACTAATTTTATTAATTTCTCATATACAATCAACAACCCTTGATACAATCAACTGAATTACCCGATCTTTTACTGGAGACCAAACCGAAGCAATAAAGATTTCAGTTAATTTGCTCAAGTATTAGCGCAGATGCTATCCAATTCGTTTCCAAGTTAACGGAACATTTGTAGCTGAATTAAGATTATTGGGTAGAATTGGGGCACACGCGGAGACCCTAAAGGGTTGCGTCCGGACGCCTCTACGTATATTTTCCTTCCGGCGAACGTGTCTGCATCAAACGACGTGAATAATCATGCTGGGGCATGCCGAAAGGGTGTTGCCACTAAAAGTTTCATATATCACAGTCTCGCGTTTGGAGGGTAGCCCCAATTCTTGTAAGCGATACTACCGACTGAAACGACGCGCATTTCTAACTTTGTAATTGACTATAATTGCCACGCAGTTGCGAATAAATTATTGCCATCGCCAAATGGTACACGAAACCAACATTAACTTAGGATATTAGCATTCTTCGTATTGATAATTAACATTTCAGCTAGATCATTTTTTCTGGGTCAAATTAAGCGATGAGAAAAGTTGCACCCCCTTCCCATCATTGGAAATCTCACCCCTTTAGTACGCCATGTTTGACCATCTTCTATTTCGCTTGACCGCCCACCGTTTTCAAGATATTGATATTTTTTCTCATATTGATAGCCATTGATATTGACCATCCATTGCCTATTTCCAAGACCATCTTTAGCCACCTTTATTTTGTTTGACCGTCCGTTTCGAGATATTGATCATATTTTGTTTTCTTTTAATTGCTTGACCATTTTCCGCAATAGTACAACCTCGGTTGACAATATTTTAGAATTTTCTAAATCGCTACCAATTTTGAAATGCGTCAGACAAAGTTGTTTGGACTGTTGCCTTTGAAACAACTTGCCTTATTCACAATTTTGATTTTTGCGCAATTAAATGACCATGATTCAAAGGTTGCTTTGAATTGAGACAACGTTGCGTTGTGTGGTTTTGGGTGATTGTTTAATTAATATTTCGATAATAAAATTTCGAAATAGATACCTTTGAACATTTAATCTTTCGTGAAAAAAAAATCGGGAATATGGCCATTCAACATTCCGCAACAAATATTGGATGTAGAGATACAGACTTCGACTTTGAATTCTAAACTTAAAGCTGTCTTGCGCCCACCAACTACAATTTTGGTGAAGGAAGTGAAGTAAGCTATAGCCAGATTGTCGCCATATATTAAAACAATTTCACTTGTTTCTTGTGTATTCAGACGCATCTTTTGAATAATGTATTGTGGGTAGTCTTAAGTCTGACTGGCATTTACGGTGACTTACTAATACACTACTCAAAAAATTTGGGAACACTTTTTTCGAAACCTGTAACTTGTTAAAGAACATTTCTAGACAAATCAAATTTGGTATACAGTAGAGCGTCGTAAATCCGAACTAATTGGGACCGAACGTGATTCGAATTATCAAATTGTTAGGATTATCACATATTGCAGCTAAATAATAGAAAATACGCGTATTGGATAGAAGTTCAATCTTAATAAAACCAACACCATTCGATTCCGCTCTTCTTAAACTATAGGATCAAAAAGTCAAAATCGAACGATATCGAAGAGATATCGAAGGGATATCAAAGGGATATCAAAGCGATATCTAAGGGATATCAAACGGATTTATTTATTTATTTATGATTTATTTATGAATTTTTAATTTATTATTTATCATTTATCATTTATCATTTATCATTTATCCTTTATCCTTTATCCTTTATCCTTTATCCTTTATCCTTTATCCTTTATCCTTTATCCTTTATCCTTTATCCTTTATCCTTTATCCTTTATCCTTTATCCTTTATCCTTTATCCTTTATCCTTTATCCTTTATCCTTTATCCTTTATCCTTTATCCTTTATCCTTTATCCTTTATCCTTTATCCTTTATCCTTTATCCTTTATCCTTTATCCTTTATCCTTTATCCTTTATCCTTTATCCTTTATCCTTTATACTTTATCCTTTATCCTTTATCCTTTATCCTTTATCCTTTATCCTTTATCCTTTATCCTTTATCCTTTATCCTTTATCCTTTATCCTTTATCCTTTATCCTTTATCCTTTATCCTTTATCCTTTATCCTTTATCCTTTATCCTTTATCCTTTATCCTTTATCCTTTATCCTTTATCCTTTATCCTTTATCCTTTATCCTTTATCCTTTATCCTTTATCCTTTATCCTTTATCCTTTATCCTTTATCCTTTATCCTTTATCCTTTATCCTTTATCCTTTATCCTTTATCCTTTATCCTTTATCCTTTATCCTTTATCCTTTATCCTTTATCCTTTATCCTTTATCCTTTATCCTTTATCCTTTATCCTTTATCCTTTATCCTTTATCCTTTATCCTTTATCCTTTATCCTTTATCCTTTATCCTTTATCCTTTATCCTTTATCCTTTATCCTTTATCCTTTATCCTTTATCCTTTATCCTTTATCCTTTATCCTTTATCCTTTATCCTTTATCCTTTATCCTTTATCCTTTATCCTTTATCCTTTATCCTTTATCCTTTATCCTTTATCCTTTATCCTTTATCCTTTATCCTTTATCCTTTATCCTTTATCCTTTATCATTTATTATTTATCATTTTTATAATTTATCATTGATCATTCAACATTTATCATTTATTAATTATTTATTATTTATTTAACTAATTGAGACCGAAAGTAATTCGGATTATTAAATATTGCAGCTAAGTAGTGGACAATACGAGTATTGGATAGAAGATATAAAACAAAAGCAACATTTTCTGTAAACGGTAACCGACAAAAATGGCTTTTCCTTAGGTTACTCAATGATTTATTTTATTATTATTATTTCTTTTTGGACGTTCGGATTAGCAAACGTTCGGATTACCGAGGTTCGGATTATCGACGCTCTACTGTACTTCAACGTCATATACTTAACTAAAGAGAATTACAAAAACACTGTTACAACTCTTAGTTACTTCTAAGTTACACTTTAAAAATGTAAATTAATAACGCAAAAAGTTTCTGATGATGCCGGCGGTATGTGGGTTTGCATTGTTCTGCATTAGGATGAAATTTTGACCGACGCCATATGCAGCAGACACCACAGGTCCTCCACGATGTTTTCGATGTAATTCATAGCATTTAGTCTACCACAACAAGATCGGTTCTATTGTCTATACTGATTCAAGCCCAAACCATCACAGATCCACGACAAAATCTATCAACGTCCTGTACAGTAGCGGCTGCGTAGCGTTCACCAGGACGTCTATATTGTACATATACACGTAGTCGACCGTCGAAACGAGTTAAACGAAATCTGGACTCGTCTGTAAACAGTGCAGGCGTCGAGTGTCGAAGTTGCTAATCTCTGTGATCCAGAGAAAACCTCATTCGCGCTGCTTTGTGATGCTGCGTAAGGCGCGGTGCGCGGGCAGGTCTTCTTGGTTTCAAATTCGCTTCTTTTAATCTGTTTTTAACAGTTTGATCGGAAATTTCTATTCCTTGTGCTCGTCTTACGTCGTTTAGGGGGTCTCGACAAGAAATCATTCTTGATTTTGAGTAGTTTTTCTATTTCGACCTTGTCCAGGTCTTCGAACAAATTGGCCAGTTTCCTGAAACCGATTCCATAAGCGCTGAATAACAGAAGGGGATTGATCTATATAATAATAGATATTAGTATCAAAAACGTGATTATCACGTATTATAAACAAAAATACAAGATCTATATTATGTAGTCAAAACTTAGTTCCGAGATATGTCCTTGAGAAGGTCAACGTAACTGAATAGTTTCCGTGCCTCAAGCATACAATCAATGCGTCTCGTTACTACCAGATAAACCCTCGATGATTGAGCACAAAATCGAAGATAGTGTCCAAGTACTGGTTCGGATGCCGTTACTACCCTATAAGCCCTTAATGCTTGTAACAATGTACGAAATTGTAAAAACTTTGCAACCGCATTTCGTATTCCGATACACAGTAAGCCACAGTAAGACAAAACAATCAGTAAAATTGGACAAAAAGATTCGAGAAATATTTAGTATCGATTAATATTTTTAAAAGGCTATAATTTTACACTGTGAAAAGGTATCGTTGTGCCCCAACGCAATTAATCGCGTGATTTTTTCGAGGCGTTTTTGTAGACACCTCATTAATTCCATATCTTGCCGACCCACTAATTTACAAACCGACCCAAAGCAAAAAGTTCTCCAACACTTTTCTGCGTGCAAAAAAGGGGGTGTTAAGTGGTGTAAAAATTCGGTGGGAAAAATAGCAGTAAAAGCCGCTGAAGATTGCATATTTTATTAAAGCTTCTTAGGTAAAAATTTACGGGTTCTACACTGGTCACAATAATCGTAAATCGGCAAAACTTTCGGCCCGAAAAGGTTCCGAGCCGCCATTAAGATATCTTCCTCCCTTAGGAGAAATCAGCGCCCACATTTAATGGTCCACTGTTTACCCTAAGGGGAGAAAAAGAGGAGAGACCTCATCTTTGGCCGCCTTTTTTTCAATTAAAATCTTAAGAGGTAAGTAAAACGGGAGGGGGGGAGATTAAATTTTATTGTTAAATGAAAAAGAGCTTCCGGAATTTAAGTATTTACTCTTCCATTTGAATGCTGTAAAACGTAATTACGGAACCCAATCACAATGATCTAAGCGAGGCATGTGCAACTTTAACAATTCCCTTCCATTCGATTTATTGAACTAAATGCATCGTTAACAAATTCATCACACCAAATCTCTAAAACTCAATAATACAATACTTAATACAATAATACAATACTATAATAATATAAACTGAAGTCAAGTAAAATTTCTTCAAAGAGCCATTTTCAGACCGTAACTGATATTGTCATTATATAAAACTGGGAAAAAGAAAATCCAAAATATAAATAAAAACACCAATAAAAAATCTGATGTGGCCAGGCACATGACTTTATCACACTATATATAAAATTAATAGTTTAGCTGCATGAGATTCTATTTGATCGAGATCGGCCATGTCTGCATTAAAATAAAACTAGTAGAACTAGACAGATATGTCGATTAAAGCTGCGTTCGGATATTGTACTCCGTTGACACCGGGTACACCGTACAAATGACACTTACGTGTTATTGGGTGTAAAAAGTGTAATACAATATCCGAACGCAGCTTATATTGACAGAAGTTATTGTCAAAACATTACCATTGTCATTAGTGTCATTACTGTCATTAGAATCAAAATTTCTGACATATCCTGGCTACTAGTTTAAATGCAGTACGACCGCTCTCGATGAAATAGAATTTGCTCATGCAACTATACTATTGATTGTACCAAAAAATGTCATAGTCATAAATTATTCAGAGTTTCCTCATCTTTAATTTATTATTTAACTATTTCGACGAAATTCCAGAAATGGCGGCTTATTTGCAAAATCTTTCAAAAATGCTAAGACTAAACCTCCAGTTCCTTTGGACCCTTTTCAACAGAAAGCTTTTCAGCTCTAAGTTTGGTTATGAAACTTCTAAATATGAAGTTTTGTCCCGATACCTTTAGTAGTTTCTCCGGAATCGTCGTCACAAAAAACGGGTACACACACACACACACACACACGCACACACACACACACACACAGACATTTTTTTGTACCTTGGTCAATAATGTTCAGGGGACCCAAAAAGACATATTTCCGCTAAAATCTCAAAAATTTTTTTTGGCATGATTACAATACTTTACATACTGCGTATGATAAAGTAAAAAAGATAGAGAAACCGAAGCAATATAGTATATACAGGTTGTCCCACTTTTTTTCCCGCAAAATTTTTTTTTAGATACAAAATGTCATTCTGAATAAAAAGTTTCATATGAACTTAGGGGTTTTTTCAATTCCTTAACAAGTTAGAGCTGTTCAAAATGAAAATCAAGCATTTTTTTCAGTTGTTTTATAGGCGGCTTTGATACGCATTTATCAAGAATGCTTTAAAAATAATACTTCAGGTTGATTTTATACGTCAGATTGCTGTCATTCTAGTAATTCTAATAGCAGGATTGTTATTGCATTTTCACAAATAATTATAAATCCGAACAATATTATGCCCAAAAAATTTACTAACAGTGAATATGTGAATATGCCGATATTCATTTTATTTATGGATACTGCAATGGAAATTGTCGAAGGGCACGGAGAGAATACCATAGAAGATTTCCAGCGAGAAGACTTCCGGATGCTGCAGTGTTTAGTAATATTCATAGAATGATTAGAGAAAATGGAATAAGGTGAAGACCAGTGGGAGAGCACAACCAAGCAGCTCAAAGAGTAAGAAGAGTTAATGCAAGAGTTTCGCATGCTTTTGACGAAAACCGTAATTTAAGTGTAAGGCGTGCAGCGCGCCATCTGAGATTGCCGAAAACCACTGTATGGAGAAATTTACGCAACGATAGACGAAAGGCATTCCGTTCAAAAAAAGTGCAAGAGTTACTGCCCCAAGATATTCGAAACCGGTTAGATTTTTGTCGTTGGTTTGTTGATAGTCCACAAGAAGTAAGAATTAAAATTATCTGGACAGATGAGGCAACATTTACTCGTCGTGGAATTACAAACCGCCGTAATTTTTGCGTATGGGCCCACGAAAACCCTCATACAACGACAGTAGTATCCTATCAGCATGAATTTAAAGTAAATGTTTGGGCTAGTCTGGTGGGATCACATCTGATTGGGCCTCACATCCTTCCCGACAGAGTGGATGCAAATAGTTTTCTGTTATTCTTAGAGAATAGTTTGATAGATTATTTGGAAGATGTGCCAATTAATTACCGAGAAAATGGATGGTTTCAGTTGGATGGCGCTCCAATTCATTACGCAATACAGGTGAGGTACTGGTTAAATAACCATTACAACCAGCGTTGGATTGGTCGCGCCGGGCCTGTTCAATGGCCACCGCGTTCGCCTGATATTACTCCTCTGGACTTCCATATATGGGACTACGTTAAGTCAGAAGTGTACAAAACACCGCTAAATACAAGACATGCATTACTACAAACAATTCAAGCCGTTTTTGATATGCTTAAAACAAATGTGGAATCACTACGTAGTGTGCAAGAATCCATAATAATTCGTTGCCAAAAGTGCATAGATATTGGTGGAGGTCACTTTGAACAATTTTTTTGATGTATTTTATTTTCTTCTTCGTTAATGTATTGTTTATTACTTATCCAGTTTTTGTTTTTGTTTTGTTAGTGTTTGTTAAATAGGTATTATTTATGAGAAAAAAATAACAAATAAATTGCTACTAAACTTATTACCAGTTATTTGCTTTTTTTGCTGTACGAACCGCCAGCATAAAACGGGTGATTAACATCAACCAATAACGAATTCACCAAGTACCCAAATAATATAATTGACCATTTTATTCGTCTGATTTCTATGGAATGGCGTTAACGACGTAGTCTACCGGAAGTGTACCGTAGGTTCGGAATCCTAGCGTTAATACGCGTTGTAGAGATATGAAATTTTTACAGTGGTTTTCTGATGTAGTATTGCATATTGGAAAGTATATAAAAGTAATAAAATATTAAATAACGACATTAATTTTTTTTGGTATACATTATTATTTTATGAAAATGACTTTCCAAAATAGAACATAAAAAAATAGAAAGGTTTTACTTATGAACTTAGCTTGAATTATTTAGCGTTTTTACGTGATTTCGATCACGCGATTTAGAAAAAAATTGGTTTTTCAAAGACACCCTTGACTTTACCGTTTGTTTCATGTATTTTATATATCACCTGTGGTTAGTTTCCATTGCAAATAGTTTTTCTCTGAACGATAACAGAAATTTTCATTAGTGGGGTATACTTGCTTCTTAATATAAGATTTAAAAGCCAACTCAGAATTATTTTGAAAACAATTTTTGTCAGTTGTCATTATTTAAAAAATGCTCGATTTTTATTTTGAACAGCTGTAACTTGTTAAGGAGTTGAAAAAACCCCTAAGTTCATATGAAACTTTTTATTCAGAATGACATTTTGTATCTAAAAAAATTTTTTGCGGGAAAAAAAGTGGGACACCCTGTATATTACAGTACAAAAAAAATCCTACGAATTTCTATGACAACCAGCTTGAGTGAGGTAAAGAACTACTTTCTGCTTGTATGACATTAATTAATTCTTTAATGGGACATTAAAGACTGTTTTCATCGAGTAAAAAAAGGCCAACTGGTAAATTCGATCGCTTGTAAAGTTTAGTGTCATTTTTTCCGCACCTAAAGCCGATGCTTCATATTCGTATACTTGCAAAATTTCAAATATTTGCCAAGTATACGAATATTTGTCAAGAAAACAAAATAGCTCTATTCAATTCGTAGCGAGTCCACCTCAAAAATAGATTTATATAATCGACGTTCGGCTGTACAGACGATGTGGGTATAGCAAATGCCAAGGCGACAAATATTAGAGTAGTAACAAATCTTGACACAGGGCATAACCCGGAAGAAGTTTATTTCCTAAATAATTCTGGCCGTGAAAGCCTATGTACTTAATTATTAGAGCATTTATTTGTACGCGACGAATATTTTAGTACGCTGTTTAATTTTTCCATTTAATTTTTTCCATTTTCCGGAGACTGTTATTGTTTTTACCTATCCACATAAACGCAATGTTATTTCTTTCCAAGGAAAACGTACACCATCTACAGAGTGTACCCTAAGTTGATGCTTTTCTATGAATGACTATAAAACAAGTGATTTGGAATATTAAACTTTATTTGCTTGTTGTATTTTATTGTAGTAGACAAAATTTTGTGTAGGTTTATTTAACAAAAAAGTTATATTTTGAAAGCTAATTTTTTAAAAATTTTTGTTCCAAAAGCTAATTGTTCTGCATTTCAGACAATATTAAGACACATTTATACTACGAACATAGCAGTACAATTGGATTTAGACTTAGTAGAACTTAAAATGGTGAAGAAACCATAACCAACATTTTCTTTATGGGCAATATCGTCCTAATTTAAATAAAAAAAAATATAATTATTCTACTTAAAATAATGGTTTACTTAAGTTAGTTCTCACCAAATGTATTGAGTTTTAGACCCTGTTAAAATTAAATGCTGCGAATTATTAATTCAGAATGCTGATGATTGAAAAAAATCATTGCAATGACACAGTTTCGTCAAGATTTGTTTTTAAATTTCCACAATAATGGCTTTTCGGTACGCTACAGTCACTTCTGCACTTATGTAATAAAACATATGTCGATATTATAAAATAAAAACTTGCTTGTACGTAATCAAATTATCAGTTTGATTTGAAAAAGCGATAGGCTAATGTGCAAAATAAGGCGAACTAATAAAAAAATAGGTAACGTCCATTCGGTACGCACATGTAGCAAGCCCCTAAAGAAGAATTTCACGTGTTGGAGAATGCTATATGGGGACGAATCAATGTCCGATACATTCGCTGTTGCAGTGCAACTCTGACGGTCCGAAATCACAGAGGATTGTTGTACAAATTTGTTACAGATTTTTTTGGTTTTATGAAAATCAAGTCAGTACGGATGAAAAATATTCGGTGAACGAACATAAAGGAAAACGGAATCACTCATGGCATCGTTTAGAGCCGTCAATAACAAACATTTTCGGTTTGCTTGCCAAATAATTGACATTTGGCAAATATTTTAGATTTGGCAAATATACATTCGAATATGAAGCCCCGGCTTAACCTAATTCTCGTTCTGTTGACGATCAAATTATAGCAATTTAGTTCCCCAATAGCTTTCGACATTTTTTTCATTAAAACTAATTAAACTGTGCAATTTTTACTTTATCATACGCAGTATGTAAAGTATTGTAATCATGCCAAAAAAAATTTTTGAGATTTTAGCGGAAATATGTCTTTTTGGGTCCCCTGAACATTTTTGACCAAGGTACAAAAAAATGTCTGTGTGTGTGTGTGTATGTGTGTGTGTGTACCCGTTTTTGTGGAGACGATTCCGGAGAAACTACTAAAGGTATCGGGACAAAACTTCATATTTAGAAGTTTCATAACCGAACTTAGAGCTGAAAAGCTTGCTGTTGAAAAGGGTCCAAAGGAACTGGTGGTTTACTCTTAGCATTTTTTAAAGATTTTGTAAATGAGCCGCTATTTGTGTAATGTCGTCAAAATAGTTAAATCATAAATTAAAGGAGAGGAAATTTTCTATAATTTATGTATATGAAATTTTTTGGTAGAATTTATAGTTTAGCTGCATGAGCAAATTCTATTTCATCGAGATCGGTCGTACTGCAATAAAACAAGTAGCCAGGATATGTCACATTTTTTGATTCTAATTACAGTAGCTAGTGTCAAACGCTAATGTTTTGAAAATACTACTGTCAATATAGGCTGCGTTCGGATATTGAGCACCGTTACACTTTTTACACCCACTAACACGTAAGTGTCATTTGGACGGTGTACCCGGTGTCAACGGAGTACAATATCCGAACGCAGCTTTAATCGAGATATCTGTCTAGTTCTACTAGTTTTATTTTATTGCAGACATAGCCGATCTCGATCAAATAAGATCTTATGCAGCTAAACTATTAATTTTATATATAGGATGATAAAGTCATGTGCCTGGCCACATCAGATTTTTTAATATTTCATTGCTTACATTTTCGTTTACAAAATAGAGGCGAGTTTGACAGCCATCCTGACGTGGATGCTCAGAACAAACCGATTTTTCTACGCTAATTTTCTTTCAAGTACGTACTCGTCGACCATTTTAAATTTTATACCTATCAGGTGGTAAGAGTTTTAAAAAGTCGCAAATTTTTGAGAAGAATGAATTAGATTTTAAAATTTTTGATCAAATCTTAACACAGTGACCAACAATCAAAGTTACAACGCAATTGAAGCCATTAAATATGAATTCATGTTTGTAACCGTTTAACAGGGTACTCTCTACGAAAAACGCCCTTCTATTTGCAGTCTCATGTCAATTAAGATTTCTTTTACTTAATATAACGATCTAAGTATGTTACGTTAAATTTGGTCATTTATTGCCTGTTTTTACATATTAGATTTTCTGAACAAATTACGAATACATGGAGTGAGAAAAATATTTTTTATGTTACTATAATTTCTTTGATTTGAGTATTCAAATAAGCGTTTCTGACTGACGACCGACCGGATTCAACAAAATTTTGAAAAGTCCTCCAGCCAATATAGGAGTAAATTCCATGATTTTGACCCAAAAAAGTATATGTATGCGCCTCCACCATTTTGGCGAATGTTTGCACCAAAGCTTTTTTTAGCTGTAACGGCTACGCGGCTTAACGGAAAAACTCAATTTAGAACAAACTAACCACAAATTACATTAGCTTTGGGCTAATGTAACCGAACAGTGAGGGAATTTAGTACATTCGAGTTAAATTAAGAGATTTTAGAACTATTCTCTGCGAACAGAATTGTTAATCTAATCGGATACTTTGCAGATAATTACATTACTGTTAGCTTGATACTATTCATTGAATTCAATTTGTACTTCTACCGGATTGTGACCGCACTCATTTACGGTTTAATACATATAATGTAGAAATGGAAATTGGTTGTGTTGATGTTTGCATTCCACATTATACAGGTATTCGAAAAGTAGTGGAATGCCACATTTTGTAGAGGGCGGTGTCAGTAGTTTTTCTGTTGGAACATTTCATAACAGTTTTTCTTTATATAGATTGTAGACTTCGCGGTCTGAGTTAGTGGTTTTTTTTTTTAATATGAGGCTTTTATTGAGACTTTATCAAGTAATCTTATTCTTTCTCTTGTATTTATTGGCTACTAAGAATTATAATTCTTGGTGCCAGGTATTATTAAAGAATCTATAAAATTCCAAATAATAGCAAAGAAACAATGTGGTTACAGAAACTTATATATTATGTTCTACGTGCTTCGTTCGTCAGTTGAATTAAATATTTGGTACTACGCGAAAGCGGGCGAGATGCTCATATGTGATATAAGCAGGGCTGAAATATCCCTCATATTACAGGCAGAATGCTCTAATATACGAGCTGGTGCTGTCAAATAACCCGTGCCACATTTATGGAGTAAAAAAAGACCAAATAGACAAAATAAACATGCACTTTTTTATATTTGTGTCAGTATGGGGAACCCACATAATAGGTAATAGGCCCGTTTATTTGCTTATTATTGAAGGCGTTAGACTAAAATTTTAATGAGGATTAATAAACAAAAAGATTTATTGGATATTCTTGATTTTAGTATAGCTTCCGTTTTTTTCCGGAAATAACGTCATCTCTGTGATTTTAAATGGCATCCTTATTATTTGTTTGATATTATCAATCAGGATAACGTTCTGAACACACCAATGGTCAATTTTTATCACCAAGCCAACGAAAAAAATCTCTTTCTTTTTCACATTAGAATGCTCTCAAAAAGTTATGGAATTTATTCGATCCAAAAGCAATTTGAGATAGGTATAACACTTCAAAATTATAGTTTAGAAGATTTGATTTTTGATTTACTATCTGATTATGATCATGTTGTAAAAGAACTTCTTTTAAAGCCAAAGGGTGACATAAATTATTTAAGTCCCACGATTCAGAATGAAATTATTGATTTGCTTGGAACCAAAGTAAAGAAAAATATTGTTTTGGAAATTAGTAAAGCTCCTTTTTTCGATTTTTATGGATCCGTCAAAAATAGACTAACTTTCTGTAGTGTTCAGATATAGCTCGATAATAGAAAACAATGATGTATTTAAACAAATCAAAATCTGCGAGACATTTCTGGGGTTTAGATCTGTAGCCGATTGTACTGCAGTAGGACTTGAAACTGAAATTTTAAATACAATCGAAAACTATGGCATTGATTTGTCCAAATGTAGAGGACAGGGTTACGATGGTGCAAATATAATGTCTGGTGTATATGGAGGGGTACAAACCCTTATAAAAGAGCATGCACCAAATGCTGATTATGTTCATTGTGCAGCACACTCATTCAATTTAATTTTAAATGATGCTGCTACACATATTTCCCAAGTGTTACAATTTTTTGACAATTTAGAAATAATATATACTTTTTTTGGCAATATCATAAAACGCTGGGCACTGTTGAAGAACGATTCATTTGAAAAATATCATATTACTCTTAAAAAAGTATGCCTATTAGATGGTCCTCAAACGCTTTATGACGTATGACGCTTTATTCGCTAAGTAAAAATTATCCAATAGTAATAAAAGCTTTATATCAACTAAATTTAATTTCAAATAAAAAAGACGAACGTGATGAATATTAAAATATAATAACTATGTTAGAGAGTTACGATTTTATAGTTTTTATCACTTTTTTTCTCGGCTATTTAAAATCATCAATCCTGTTTCTAAAGCACTACAGCATCAAAATAATGACTTACAAAAAGCAAGTATTTTGTTAAATAATCTTCTGGAGAAGTTGGTAGAAATAAGAAATCAAAATTCATTCAACCGGTTGCTTAATAATTCCACACAGCTAGAAAGAGAGTGGGATATAACATCTATTTTCAAAAATAAGAGACGATAGATAACAAGGTGCTTTTTTGATGAGTTATCAGAAGATGAGAGAATTTCTGATCCGGAATCTTACTTCAGAGTCAATGTGTAATATCGCTGTCTAGATATTTTGATTTCACCAACTAAAACAAGATTTCAGAGTTTTTGTGATCTGAGTAGTATATTCGAAATTTTACAACCGGATAAACTGCTTTCCTTTTCAGACAAAGTAATAAAAAAGGAAGCAGCAAAACTGGCTAGTAAGGACTTGACAGTTGATCTCTATGACCAATTAATTGCTTTAAAAACAGCAGAAATTCAGAATATTCACACCATTAAGGAACTTGCAGAGTTATTATTAATACATTTCAATAGCCTTGCCCCCGTTTTCCAGAGCTTATAACAGTATCCCTATTATTCTTGACCCTTCCGGTTACAACCGCAACAGCTGAAAGAAGCTTTTCTAAATTAAAAATTATTAAAAATTATCTCAGAACTTCTCTGGGTCAAGAACGGCTATCGAATTTATCACTACTGTCCATAGAAAACGAAGAACTTGAAAAACTAAAGTGTTCTTCAGCTATTATAGATGAGCTAATTAATCCATTTGCAGAAAAAACGGGCAAGAAACGTACATATTTAACCACTAAGTAGAATATTTTTAAGATATAAGTTTTTAATATGTTGTTTTTGTTTTCAAATATACGTTGTTTATGTACGTGTTTTTGTTTATTTTGCGATAAAGGGCCGAGGGCCACCAAAAAGATTTTGATACAGGGCCCACTCAGGCCCTAGATACGCCACTGAGTGCTTAATACATTTTTCTTACGCTGATTACGCCGGTATGATCAGATTTTTCCTATTTGGAACGGTTCGGAAGTTGTGACGTTCCAAGTTATCAAAAACAATGCAAAACAGCCATTTTACCTTATTAGCACCTTTTAACGCAAGCTGTGTCCGATCTAATCGACCGATGTTCACGTTTCAAACGTACCGGATGGGAAATTGGCCGAGGAATTCATTTCTGAAAGCCGCGTTGCTCTAAGATGCGCGGTTCGCGAGAAAACCGCGAGAAACCACGAAAACTATGTTTCCTACTTTCTGGCCAAACCGTAGGCGTTACGGGAAAACCGACCTCACCGTTGAATTCAGCACATCCCAATGCATAAATATGTGGACATTAGAACGGCCTATCTCTCAAAAAGTTATCAAATTATTTTCGATCTAAATTTAGCACTTTTAAATAGAAAAAAAAATTTAACTTTGCAACCGTTGGCGATAGAAAGGTTAACCCACCACCAAATCATAGCTCTCAAGGAGTAAATCTAAAATATATATATAGTTTTATGTGCCTAAGATTTACCATTTTGAAGTTATGTGGTACATTTCGCTTATTTTTGTATTATTTGGAAAAACGTAATTTCAGCACAACTCGGTAACCAGTAGGGACAGAGACTTTTCCTATGTGAATTCGTAATCAACGATTTTAGTAGGATAGCAAAGGTTTCATATTGATCCGGGTCCTAGCTTTTGAGATAGGTGTGCCAATTCAAAAATATAGTTTAAAATATACGATTTCTTACAAAATTTTAGCCAGTCAGTCGGCGAAAACCCAACTGCCATCAATCAAATTCAAATTATGGTTCTTGATACACTTTTTGACAGTGATTACGCCGGTATAATTGAATTTTCCCTATTGGTACGGTTAGGAAGTTATGACGTTCCAAGTTATCAAAATTATCAAAAAAAAATGTCCGATCTAATCGACCGATGTCCACGTTTTAAACGGTACCGGATGGGAAATCGGCCGACGAATTAATTTCTGAAAACCGCGTTACTCTAAAGTGCGCGGTTCGCGAGAAAACCGCGAGAAACC
Source organism: Aphodius sticticus (assembly GCA_963966075.1). Taxonomy (NCBI): domain Eukaryota; kingdom Metazoa; phylum Arthropoda; class Insecta; order Coleoptera; family Scarabaeidae; genus Aphodius; species Aphodius sticticus. The sequence goes on from OZ014513.1 coordinate 32,744,009, forward strand.
GCGGAAACTATAGTTTCCCACTTTCTGGCCAAACCATAGGCATTACGGAAAAACCGAGCACACCGTTGAATTAAGCACATCCCAATGTATAAGCAAGACTACATTAGAATGGTCTATCTCTTGTCAAAAGTTTGTTTTCCATTAGTTTCTTTTATATCACCGGATGTGTTGGTACGCGCAACGCAGGGGTACATATTTCAGAATTTTCCTTCTATATTTAACTACAACGTCATCGCTATTTTTCCCTAATCTATGCGTTCATCAATTTTTCCGTCAGCCACAAACTGTATACCTTAAATATATTCAGACAGGCTCGCACATGCTACCCACAGAATGTATTAGGGGAAATTGAATTCAATTAAACTTTGGCCATGTACAAAATTACTTTTTAAATATCACGGCACAGCGTTCACACGACACACTTTGGTAACGTAACTTTAACTACTGAAAGCGTTGCGCATAAATTCCAAGATATAACAATGTTTAACGTCGATATAGTTACTAATTTATCCAGAATATTCCCTTTATATTTATGCTAACTTTTGAACGGTGGCTCGCGACTTTGCACGTGTGGATTTTGGAATTTACTCAGTTTGTTTTGGTGAAGTAAGTTTTTAGAAGAAAGCTGTTGTGATTTGTGCTAAACTCAGCGTAATAATATAATTTTTCTTGCGGTCGCCGGTCACAGTTAAAACAGTCTAACACTGTTTTTGGTGTTACAATTAGCAAATTGTAACTACTAAATTGTAATCTATTCTGAAATATCCAATATAGGCCTTTTTCTCTGTATTTTTACTTTATCATACGCAGTATGTAAAGTATTGTAATCATGCCAAAAAAATTTTTTGAGATTTTAGCGGAAATATGTCTTTTTGGGTCCCCTGAACATTTTTGACCAAGGTACAAAAAATGTCTGTGTGTGTGTGTGTGTGTGTGTGTGTATGTGTGTGTGTATGTGTGTGTGTGTGTGTGTGTGTACCCGTTTTTGTGGCGACGATTCTGGAGAAACTACTAAAGGTATCGGGACGAAACTTCATATTTAGAAGTTTCATAACCAAACTTAGAGCTGAAAAGCTTTCTGTTGAAAAGGGTCCAAAGGAACGGATGGTTTACTCATAGCATTTTTCGAATATTTTGCAAATGAGCCGCTATTTGTGTAATGTCGTCAAAATAGTTAAATAACAAATTAAAGGAGAGGAAATTTTCTATAATTTATGTATATGACATTTTTTGGTAGAATTTATAGTTTAGCTGCATGAGCAAATTCTATTTCATCGAGATCGGTCGTACTGCTTTAAAACTAGTAGCCAGGATATGTCAGATTTTTTGATTCTAATGACAGTAGCTAGTGTCAAACGCTAATGTTTTGAAAATACTACTGTCAATATAGGCTGCGTTCGGATATTGAACACCGTTACACTTTTTACACCCAATAACACGTAAGTGTTATTTGGACGGTGTACCCGGTGTCAACGGAGTACAATATCCGAACGCATCTTTAATCGAGATATCTGTCTAGTTCTACTAGGTTTATTTTAATGCAGACATAGCCGATCTCGATCAAATAGAATATCATGCAGCTAAACTATTAATTTTATATATAGTATGATAAAGTCATGTGCCTGGCCACATCAGATTTTTACTTTATCATACGCAGTATGTAAAGTATTGTAATCGTGCCAAAAAAAAATTTTGAGATTTTAGCGGAAATATGTCTTTTTGGGTCCCCTGAACATTTTTGACCAAGGTACAAAAAAATGTCTGTGTGTGTGTGTGTGTGTGTATGTGTGTGTGTGTGTTTAATTACATTAAACAATTTTTTCTTTTTTATCCGGTGCTAACAAAAATATCTTCCCAAATTCCTAAATAAAATACAAATGTTGGTAACTTTCCATTACAATTGTGAAGTCGCTTATGTATGTAATATTTCGCCACTTCCAATTCATCAAAACAAAACGTAGCAAAATTCGTAATTGCATTGCCAATAATCCAGGTAGCACCTAGTATCGATTGAAGAATTGCAACTCTGCAGAACCAGCGTTCAATGTGCAATTTGAAACCAGTGCCGCCCAACATAATTCGTTGTGTTTATTTCAGTCTTACATCAATAAAATTCATTAATGTTTAGCACCGCTGTAATAGTTTTTAGGACACTTTTTGTATATAAACCCAAATAATTTCTTAATAAAATCAGTATTAAACCTGTGTTTGTACTCATTCCTTAAAACAAACCATCTGGCCTGCCCGGAGTTTGTTCATGGTCCGTCGAGCCCCCTTACCCACACTACGCCAGTAAGACACCTTAGGCATTTGGAGATTGAGTCTGGTCTCCAGTAGTGTTCCTATTCCATCATACCTACATTTACCTGCACTACGCCAGTAAGACACCTTAGGCATTTGGAGATTGAGTCTGATCTCCAGTAGTGTTCCTATTCCATCATACCTACATTTACCTGCACTACGCCAGTAAGACACCTTAGGCGTTGGGGAGATTGAGTCTGGTCTCTCAGTAGTGCTCCTTTTTTATGCTATGGTCCAAGGCTACGAAATTTACCCAATTTAACCTAGCTTACTACACCATACCTAACAAACACAGTTTAGCAAACGCGCGCGGAAAGTCCCTACGCACAGTCGGCAGGACACAAATCAACGGCGTGAGTGCGCATCAGTCGTAATTACGTAATTCGGATCGCGTCGGCAACAGTTCGTTCGCGTCCAAAAAGCAGTTCAAGAAAAGGAGATCAACATGTCCGAAGAACTAGATCAATACGCCCGCATGCAGGATGAACTGGGACAAGAAATTAAAAAATTATCAAGAAACATGGCGAAGGATTCTCAGTCAAGGAAGACAAAGCAGTACATCCAAAGCCACCAGAAGAAATTGGACGAATATTGGGAGAAAGTGAAAGCCAATCATGAGAAGCTCATGGAAATTAAAGATGCAACACACCCATACTTCGTCCAAAACTACTTTGAACAGCTTAAAAGGCAAGTTCAAGAAACGCAAAAATATTTGAACGAATGCCCTAAGCAAGAAACGCCGACAGAAGAAGAGAAGTCGAACCAACAAGACAGCCAACAGGCGTACCGAATGAAGAAGCAAGATATAAAAATCAAACAAATAAAGGAAGTAATCGGTCAAACGAAGGCTGAATTACTACAAAATAAAAGCAAATCAAGATATGAAAACCTCAAACAACGGTTATATAAGCAATTCGATGCAATAGGCGAATTGAACGAAGAGATTCTAATACATGAAGATCAACACGACGACGAATACTTTTCAGACGAGGTGTACAAGAAATGTGTCGACCTGTACGATGAGGTCATGGAAAAATTGGACGAAGCAATCCACAAGGACGTACCTAACAACCCCACACCGAGCAACACCATTAGGCTACCACAAATTAAAATTCCAAGTTTTAATGGATCCTACGACAACTGGCCCACCTTCCATGATCTATTCAACGAAATCGTTCATCTTAACACGTCATTGACAAATGCAGAGAAAATGCAGTACCTAAAAACCAACCTGGAGGGAGAAGCAAGTCGCATCATACAGCATCTGGCGATATCAGATGCCAACTACTTGACGGCATGGGACATCTTACAAAATCGGTACCAAAACAACCGACTAATCCTGTCAAAACTCCTGGACAGGATTCTGGACATCCCACCCTTCCAAGATGAATCGTTGGAAAAAATTAAACAATTGCACGACACAACGTGTGAATGCCTACAAGCTATCAATAACTTGAAGGTACCGACCAACACCTGGGGTCCACTAATCATCCGCATTCTGGTGAGAAAATGGGATCCAGAGACAAATAAATTATACGAGCAATCTCTCGAGAACCCAAATGATATCCAGGAATACGCGGATCTAGTTCGATTCTTGAAGAAACGGTTCCAATCACTTGAAGCAATGGGGGAGTCTAAGAAGAAGGTGACGCCGTACCAAAATAAAAAATATCAAGACAGAATAATAATCTGCAAATATTGCCAAGAAGACCACTTCATTCACAGTTGCCCGAAGTTCAAAACGCTATCAGTGGATCAGAGAATGGATTTCGTAAAAAGCAGCAATCTATGCCAAACTTGCATGAATCACGATAATACCAGGAAATGCTGGAGTACCATCAAATGTGCCATCTGCAACAACCCACACCATAGCCTACTGCACTATCGTGACGTCCAGAATGAATTTACACCTTTAAAGTCTGGACAACACATCCCAATAAAGAAAACATGGTCGCCAACAGCAAAACTATCCACTCACGTTGGTACCCAGGAAGGAACAGTACTACTAGCAACAGCACTAGTTAAAACCAAGAAGGTATCTGGTGATGGAGAATATCTTCGTGTGCTGATCGATCCAGGATCCCAAGCCTGTTTCATAACAGAACATGCAGCTCAAATGCTAGGACTCCCAAAACAACGTATACATGCAGAGGTATCCGGACTAGGTGGCGATGACCCAAAACTATCAAAATCAAAAATTGATGTGCAAGTACAACCTCGCTTTCCAAGCAAATTCTCCCTGACAAGTACGTTTCTCATCCTCTCAAAAGTTACTCAACCCCTTCCTAACAACGACCTTCACATCAGCGTGTCAAAATCCTTTGAAAACAAGCTCCTTGCTGATCCTACCTTTGATATTCCTGGACCAATTGACGCAATCATCGGTGCCGAGGAGTACGGGAAGATCATACTGGACGGTCTAGAAAAGTCAGAAGACGGTATTCTTGGACAGAAGACCGAGCTGGGCTGGATTTTGTCAGGCAGCGTGAAGCAACCATCTCAAGCCGACATTCAAGTGACAAGTCTGGTCAGCAGAGTAGATGAAGATAAACAATTAACAAAGTTCTGGGAAATGGAAGAAGTTACGGCAAATAAACCATTAAGTCAAGAAGACATCGGATGTGAAGAAGAATACGAACGCACGGTAAAACGAGACAGGGACGGCAGATACGTAGTAAACATTCCGTTCAAAGCTGATACTGGCCTAGGCAACTCAAAAAATCGGGCCGCCGCAAGATTACTACAATTAGAGAAGCGTCTCTCCAAAGATGGCGAACTTGCACAACAGTACAGCAACTTTATGGCGGAATACATTAACCTGGGTCACATGGAGAAAGTAACATCCGGCCAGGGCAATGGCAAATATTACATCCCTCACCAAGCAGTCATCCGACCATCAAGCTCAACAACAAAACTACGCGTGGTGTTTGATGCATCATGTAAAACCTCAAATGGAAAGAGCTTGAACGAACTAATGCATACGGGTCCACGATTACAACAAGATCTGGCTGACATCCTGCTACGATGGAGGAAACATCGCATAGTATTCACTGCTGATATAGAGAAGATGTATCGGCAGATTCGCACCAACCCACAAGATCAAGATTATCAACGAATTCTATGGAGATTTGATCCAACCAAGCCAATAGAAGAATTTCGACTAAAAACAGTAACATACGGTACAGCATGCGCGCCATACCTAGCAATAAAAACGTTGCAAAAACTTGCCAAAGACGAAGAAGACAATTTTCCAACGGCGTCCAAAGTTGCTCTTAAAGACTTTTATGTGGATGACATCTTATCTGGAACCGACACAGAAGAAGAAGCTACCAGTCTTCAGCACGAACTAATAAACATGCTTCAAGCTGGTGGGTTCTCATTGAGAAAATGGTCCAGCAATTCCGAAACAGTAATAGAAAACCTCCCTGAAGAATTGAAAGATCAAACAGCACTGGAACTATCAGAGGATGGGTTAAAGAAATCGCTTGGAGTATACTGGGCGCCGCATACAGATCATTTTCGTTTCAAGGTAGATATATCAGTCGATAGACCAATAACGAAGAGAACGATCTTATCAGAAGTAGCCAAACTATTTGATCCATTAGGATGGTTAGCGCCAGTTGTCATCAATGCCAAAACGTTAATTCAAGAGTTATGGCTACACAATTTGGAATGGGATCAACCACCCCCCGATGTCATTCAGAAGAAATGGAATGAGTTCCAATCCAAACTAAAAAACTTAGAAAACATTTCCATGCCAAGATGGGTTCATACCACAACTACATCAAACATAGAACTGCACGGCTTTTGCGATGCCTCTGAAACGGCTTATGGCGCTGTGATCTACGTCAGAACGACGAATAGTCAAAGTAAATTCCAATCAACCATTCTGATCGCAAAATCAAAGGTAGCACCTGCCAGAACCAAGGCCACATTACCAAGATTAGAGCTGTGTGCTGCTGTGCTGCTGGCAAAATTGATTAAACGTTCAGTCAAAGCATTGGAGTGGGAACACGTGCCGGTATACGCATGGACAGATTCAATGATCGCATTATCATGGATCAAAGGCGAAGTGTCGCGGTGGAAAACATTCGTCGCAAATCGAGTTGCAGAAATAAACAGTATGCTTCCCAGTAAATTCTGGTACCACGTGGATACCAAGGATAACCCAGCCGATATAATATCACGGGGTATTGATCCTGAAAAAATTGGCACTCACTCCATGTGGTGGAAAGGTCCAGCCTGGCTCGTACATGCTGCTATATGGCCGAAGCAAGAAAAGTTACCTGAAACAAAAGAAGAACAAAAAGCGTGTCACCAGGCCACAGTTACCACGCGTCGAAATTACCACATTGAAGAATTTTCATCCTTAACAAGACTGGTGAGAGTAACGACATACTGCAAAAGATTCCTAGCTGCAGCAAGAAAAGTCGAACGAGAGATGGGGTTTCTTACTGTCAGTGAAATGAACTTAACGTTGGTACAATTGATTCAAGCAGTTCAAAGCGAAGAGTTTAAAACAGAACTTCTGGAATTAAAAAAGCACAATCATCTCAATGGTAATAATAAACTAGCAAGTCTGAATCCATTTATTGATGAAAAAGGACTACTGCGCGTCGGGGGAAGGCTGAAGAATTCAGCTCTGCCTTACAACACAAAACATCCAATCATTTTGCCACCTGACCATCATCTGACAAATTTGGTTATTCAAGACTCTCACCACAAGACTCTGCACGGAGGAATTCAATCAACCCTGGCCCATACCAGAATGAACTATTGGATTGTATATGGAAAAAGAAATGTACAATGTTGGTTACGAAAATGCACTACGTGTATTCGATTCAAAGCAGTTACTAAGCAACAATTGATGGGAGATCTTCCGGCAGAAAGGGTAACAGCATCACCGCCCTTCTCACATACAGGTGTAGACTATGCTGGCCCAATCCAACTAAGAACGACAAAAGGCAGAGGGCACAAGTCATACAAAGGGTACATAGCAGTTTTCGTGTGCCTCGCGACAAAAGCTATACATCTAGAAGCCGTCACGGATATGACCACGGACGCATTCCTTGCAGCGTTTAGAAGATTCACCGCAAGGAGAGGACAATGTTCGTACATGTTTAGCGACAATGGTACAACGTTCGTTGGAGCAAGCAAGATTCTGGAAAAAGAAGTATCACAGTTAACAAAATCTCCAGCAGTCCAAGATAATGTGGCGACCCAAGGTACCCAGTGGTATTTCATCCCGCCGGCAGCTCCCCACTTCGGAGGAATATGGGAGGCAGGAGTGAAATCGATGAAGTACCACTTTAAACGAGTGGTTGGAGACGCCACTTTAACCTATGAAGAAGTAACAACATTACTACACCAGATAGAAGCATGTCTCAATTCAAGACCCTTATGTACATTGGGTACTGATGGCAAAGACCCCCTCATCTTAACACCCGGTCATTTCCTGATTGGGAGGCCTCTTCTATCGTCTTCAGATCCCATAACAACAGACATCAATACAAATCTATCATCCCGATGGAGGCTTCTGCAAAAAATGAAAAAAGACTTCTGGCAAAAATGGTCATCGGAATATCTAAGTAACCTCCAGCAGCGCTACAAGTGGAAAACACCCCAACAAAATCTGGAACCAGGCAACATTGTCCTGATAAAAGAAAACAACATTACTCCAACCAAATGGCCCTTGGCAAGGGTATTGGAAACCCATCCAGCAGGCGATGGTACTGTGAGAGTGGTATCATTAGAAAAACCCGGAGGGACCATTACCAAAAGAGCAATTCACAACCTCATTCCATTACTTCCCTCAACAGAGAAGCCAGATGAAAAGTCAATGCACATAAAGTCTAATCTGGCCACAGTAGAGAAACAACACAAGGAAGTCCCGGCTGCACGACCTACAAAACAATTCAAACGAAGAAGCTTCTCAGTGATATGGTTCTTCATGGCGTTGCTAGTAATATTGCCGAAACTAACTATAGCAAATTACACAGTGAAATATCCAACACCAGGCCTGTATGTGGAACACATTGGCCAAGCAAAAATTCAGCGAGGTATTTTCAAGCTGGACATTGACTTTAGCAGACAGAAGATATTTGAAGAAATGAACACCACATCTACAGCAGTCAACCAATTCGAAAAACTCTGTAATGAAACGAAGAAATTATCATCATCTACCCAATGCATCAGTTTTCTACACCATCTCAAGGAACAAGAGAAAGAAGCACATTGGATAATAGATGGCATTGACGCAGTGATCAAGAACCGACAACGAAGAGGTCTTCTAGGAAAATTACTGACTTCAATTTTTGGTGTAAACGACGAAGTGTACACCAACATTGAAGCTCTGGAGAGAAATCAAAGGGAACTCATCACGGCTTCAAATCATCAAACTAAGTTCATGTTGTCTGCGTTGTCTACCTTCAATAAAACCGAAACACGAATCAACGATCGCCTAGAGAGATTCCGACGAAAACTGAATCAAGGACTTCAAGCAATAAACAATAGTCAAGGATGGTTCCGAGCGATCGACGTCAACAAGCTCAACATCAATGTCCTTAATGCGTATCAACTGGCTACTAACGTGTTAACAGAACTCTGTGACTACTACACTCATTTATTGAATGTAAATTTGGGCAATGACAACGTGTACGATCTGATCTCACCAGCTCACATTCACCACATGATCAAAGATGCAAATAAGAAGCTTCCCTCAAATCTTTATATCATATCATCCATCATCAAAACAAAAGTGGTACATGAAGATGATGTTATCAGTGTCCAAGCCTTCTTCCCAATGGCAGAGATAAACCAATTTGACGTGATCAAGGTCAACGCCATACCACTACAGATAGAAGACGGCTCTTACTGGGTATTTGATATTCCAAACGATATCATTGCCATCGACTACAATAACCAACTATACTTTCAAATGACGGATGAAGAGTATCGAAAATCAATAGCATTGGATGACACGAATTATCTCTGTTCTCCTACAACAGTAAAGAATATTGAAACTAACAACAACTGTATCATAGATGAATTATTCAATCGGCATGAGAAACAAAGCTGCGATGTTGTGGAAGTGAAACTTCACTCCGTGGTTTGGAAACAACTGTACATGATCAATACATGGCTTTCTATCTCCGTAACTCCACAACGGATCGCAGTTACCTGCAATGGCGTGAGAGAAGATGTCGAACTGAGAAAGACCGGAATCATTCAACTGTCACAAGACTGCATCATCAAAACAAAACAGAACATTCTCACCCCAAAGAAGGACGACAGTCTTACGATACTTGGCAGCTACAACAAAGCAGTGGTATTACCAGGAAATTTTACTCTGCTAGCAGCCCAGAAGCATCGATCACCACCAATTCAAGAGGAACCAGTATTATCCGCCTCCGATGACTTAAGAGAACTAAAGATGGATGAAGACGCCATCCATCAAGAAATCTCGAACGTATTGTGGCATAATGTGCGTCATCATGGCGTGATGGCCAGTACTGTCACCACCACTACAATACTAGCCCTATGTGTCACCCTGTGGGTTGTAGTGCGTTCATTAAAAAGAAGATTTAATAAACCAAATCCATTGGCCACCCAGGACCAGGCCATCCTAATGAAACCAGTACCACGCCAAAGACGATCCTTACTCACCGATGTGGAGCCATCTTCAGTACACCATCTGGTCCAACCACAGCGTCAACACCATAACAGTGAAGAAGATGTCAGGTCACTCCAACCATTGTATACAGAAGTCCAAACTGTGCAGTGCTGAACTGAGAGTGCCGATACAAGAGACCCAATTGTGTTGCTTAATATTACCATATTAATCGGTTTTAAGTGGTTACTTGACCTTAGAGATAGTTATTCCGGCGGGGCAATTTGTTTAATTACATTAAACAATTTTTTCTTTTTTATCCGGTGCTAACAAAAATATCTTCCCAAATTCCTAAATAAAATACAAATGTTGGTAACTTTCCATTACAATTGTGAAGTCGCTTATGTATGTAATATTTCGCCACTTCCAATTCATCAAAACAAAACGTAGCAAAATTCGTAATTGCATTGCCAATAATCCAGGTAGCACCTAGTATCGATTGAAGAATTGCAACTCTGCAGAACCAGCGTTCAATGTGCAATTTGAAACCAGTGCCGCCCAACATAATTCGTTGTGTTTATTTCAGTCTTACATCAATAAAATTCATTAATGTTTAGCACCGCTGTAATAGTTTTTAGGACACTTTTTGTATATAAACCCAAATAATTTCTTAATAAAATCAGTATTAAACCTGTGTTTGTACTCATTCCTTAAAACAAACCATCTGGCCTGCCCGGAGTTTGTTCAGTGTGTGTACCCGTTTTTGTGGAGACGATTCCGGAGAAACTACTAAAGGTATCGGGACGAAACTTCATATTTAGAAGTTTCATAACCAAACTTAGAGCTGAAAAGCTTTCTGTTGAAAAGGGTCCAAAGGAACTGGTGGTTTACTCATAGCATTTTTCGAAGATTTTGCAAATGAGCCGCTATTTGTGTAATGTCGTCAAAATAGTTAAATAATAAATTAAAGGAGAGGAAGTTTTCTATAATTTATGTATATGACATTTTTTGGTAGAATTTATAGTTTAGCTGCATGAGCAAATTCTATTTCATAGAGATCGGTCGTACTGCTTTAAAACTAGTAGCCAGGATATGTCAGATTTTTTTATTCTAATGACAGTAGCTAGTGTCAAACGCTAATGCTTTAAAAATACTACTGTCAATATAGGCTGCGTTCGGATATTGAACACCGTTACACTTTTTACACCCAATAACACGTAAGTGTCATTTGGACGGTGTACCCGGTGTCAACGGAGTACGATATCCGAAGGCAGCTTTAATCGAGATATCTGTCTAGTTCTACTAGTTTTATTTTAATGCAGACAGCCGATCTCGATCAAATAGAATCTCATGCAGCTAAACTATTAATTTTATATATAGTATGATAAAGTCATGTGCCTGGCCACATCAGATTTTTAGTGGTTAAATTAGACACAAATACTGCGACTTAATGATTTTTTTACAGTTTTGTTCCAAACTTTCATGAAACATTCACGTTAATGAAGTTTAGACAACCATTTTACTTTACAAAAGATACTTTACAAACAAATGCAATAAACTCGAAAGTTTATCTTAGGCAAAAATAAAAGTACGTCGATTTAGATACTACCCTTATCACGTATACCCCTTTTATTGTAAAATTCTAAAAATATACAACTCTTAAACTCACTCTTAAACTCAATACAGCGAACAAAACTTAAATATTTGAGACGGTATTGCAATGGTGCCCTGATTCGTATTATTATATCCGCAACGTCAATGAGAAACTTTATAGTTTTAACTGCAACCATGGCACTAAGTAAAGGCTTTGTGACCGTAAATGGAACTTAAAATTTAATTAAACGCATCGGCGTGCCTGCAGTTGCAAATTCCTTTTGCACCATGTCATCCGAGGTAAATTTATTTTGCTTTGTTTAGCGAAATAAAACGAGCTAACTATGAAAACAATGTCAATGGACGACGGGGTATCCAAGTGCGTCATTCCTCCTAAAAAATCTCGTCTTTAGGATGACGTGAAAGTGTTCGGGAAATTTACTAAAACTACCAGTAAGTTCTTCAGTCTATTTTACATCAACAAATAATTCTCCTACATATGGAGGAGAATTACCAAGATGACATGCAAATATTGCTTACCACACCAACAGAAGAACTGAATCAAAAAGGACATTAATCGGAAAAAAGCCCCAGGTTATGATTTGATAACTGGAGAGGAAGAACTTCCAAGGAAGGCCATAGTTAAGCTTACAAATCTTATCAATGCTGCCTTCAGACTAAGGAATATTCCCAAACTGTGTAAATTAGCAGAGGTGATCATGATACTGAAGCCTGGGAAACCTCCACACGAAACGTCTTATAGACCTACCTCTTTGATGCCCATCATGTCAAAAATCTTCGAAAAGTTGCTATTCAACAGATTGAAGCCAATAATTGAGAGCAAAAGGTTTGTTTCAGACCATCAGTTCGAATTTCGGAACTAGCACTCTACTATTGACCAGATCCACCGAATAACAAACATAATCGAAAAAGATTTAGAGGAAAAAAAGGTTTGCTCTGCCCTAGTACCGTACGCAAACACAGCCAAATATCTCGGCATGGCATTAGACGCCAGGCTCCGCTGGAAAGCCCATGTCAAAAAGAAAAGAGAGGAACTGGGGAACCGTTACAGAGAGATGTACTGGCTGCTAGGAAGAAATTCCACGCTGTCTGTACATAAAAGCTTCTCTTGTACCAGCAAATTCTAAAACCCGTGTGGTCCTATGGTGCTCAACTCTGGGGTTGCACCAACAAAACTTACAAAAGTAAAATTATCCAGACCTTTCAAAATAAAGTATTGAGATGCATTGTCAATACACCTTGGTACATTAGGAATGGTGATCTCCACAAGGACCTCAAAATGGAATTTGTGTGCAAAAAAATCCAAAAAATAGCAAGAAGTCACGAGGAAAGGTTTCACCATCACGTAAACGTTGAGGCCATCCAGCTCCTCGACAACACCGAATTAATCAGAAGACTCAAGACAAAAAGGCCTTTTGAGTTAGTGTGAATGTGAGTCAGTGACAAAAGCAGAGTAAGTGCTGGTTGTAGGTGTTAGTTCTAAAAGCAGAGTCAGTGCTACGTAGTGCTAAAGAAGAACGTGCCCAGTATACCAGGACTAACTGTGAGACATCGATGGGTGCCTATTAAGTTAAGTTATAGTAGTAAAATAAGTTAGAAGAACTTACGAAGGAATTGTTATAACGCTTAACGTTTAATAGCGTTGTCTACCTAATTCCACTAGGTAGCCGTTGAGGCTTATACATTTACACGCACTTATAATTGAGACCAAATTCTAATTTCGGTGAAGTAGTTTATTAGAATAAATTATACTCAGGCCCGCTATTACGACCTGCTGGCATCTCCTTGGCAATTTTAACCTCCTGGCAAATATAAAATTCGCTCCTACCAACAAAGTTATCCTGTCGCTAAGGCTATTCCCTTGGCAGTTGTGAGGATAACAGGCACCGCAGGAAAAAGCGGCTGTTAAGTACAAAACCTGCTGGTAATTTGCTGTCAGTGTAAATTTTGCTGTCAGTTGTACAGAAAATGATAATACTGTATTGGTCATTCAAAGTGATTTTTGTTAATTTTTGATAATAAAACAGTATAATTTTTAAAAAAATTTATATTATTTTTCAACATGTGATGGTTATGGAATGGAATGGTTATGGAAGAAATAAAAATTCTTTTTCCCATACGTTGTGAAAAGATCTTAGACCTAGAATTAATCATGCAGATAGGCATTTTGAGTTTGAATTTGTTAAAAGATTTCGTTTATCATAGGAATTCACGGTATTGCAAAATACCAGAAGGGGATGATATGAGAAAAAAATCAACTGGTAATAACTCATTTTCCACCCGTTTTTGTACTCACATTAGGATTCAGTGTCCAGGTAACACACAACATATCTTAATATCTTCACATGACTTGTGATAAAATTATCGATGAAAGATATGGCAATGATAGCAGATGACAAGGAATGGTGGTATATTTTTCAGAATTATTATTGTAATACGATGGCTGTAAATAAAAAAAATAACTCGCATTTAAGTATTGATATTTTTCACATTATCAAATTCATTTTTGATAGCTAGTTCCAGAGCAGCTAACTTTGTATATTCTATCTAATAATACTCTATCAGTAATAATTCCTTTATGTATTTCAGCTTGTGCTGCAAATCTCGCCTCCACTTCCTCGTTTAATTTATAGATCAATTTAATCCGCTCATTAATAAGTTGTTCATGCATAATTGTTTATTGCTAGTAACTACAAATAAATTAACATCTCCATTTCTTCTTTTTTAAATTTTGCAAACAAAATTGTCAAATATATGTCACAAATCTGTCATATCTGTTATATTTTAGAGCAAATAAATGACATTAGGTCATTCGACACTTTCAAGTTTGCCATTTTTCGAAAAAATCCCTAGGCATGTCATCTTATCAGGGGAATAAGATAACCTTTGGTTTAATGCGATGGTAGTAACCACAATCCTGATATCCCCTTGGCAGGTCGTATTCCCTTGGCATCTAAACCGGATGATAACAGGGAGTTGGTAGGAGCGGGCCTTAGTAAAATTACATGCGATGGAGTATAACACAAATAGTTGCACACAACTAGAACTAAGATGAAGTTGGAAGCGACGTACAAAAAAAGAATACGATATTGGCACGACCAGAATTCTGTCCAAAATATTACCGAAAACATATACGTTACATAAACTACGTGTATGCTGACATTCAATAAACTATTTATTGCCCATATACCATCCCGCGGCAGTATTTGAACCCGATCATATCTACGATGTAGGTTTGATCTTCGCATAACTCCTTATTCAAGTAAATGTGGGCCTTGTTTTGTATCTGAAAGAGGGATTTGATGTTTAGAGGAGGATGATGCGCGATCACTTACCAGAGCAAAACATCACCATAGCAAAACATCACCGAAAACGTCGTGCTGGCGTATTTTGATGAACAGAGCAAATCTAAGAAAGTCCCAACCTTTTGGCCCTACTATAGCATGCTACACGGATGTTTAAATATGTATAGAATATAGATATTTCGCAGTTTAAGCGATTGCAAGCGATTCTAAAAAGGCAGTTTATGGTTATGTATATTTACGCTTGACATAGGGCATTTCATATCAATGTGACCAATCTTAGAAAAATGTTACTAAAAACGGTGTTACAATTTGTTAATTGTAACACCGAAAACAGTGTTACAATGTGTGCATTGTGTAGCATATTTACTTTCAATTTTAACAATTGGTTCATTTCTGTTACACATTTGTGTGGAAACGGGAAAATGTTGAAAACAATAATGATCGATTTTCTAAAGATTATTTGTTTTCAAGATAAATTTAAGTAATCTTGTCACTTTGAGGGAAACTCTGGACTAAGCCATTGCATTTACTTACTTTTTTGTTCGTAATAACCGGATGACGACAACGGCATTTAATTTGTCCCGTATTTTTTATACATCCCGTATTACATTCTGAAGTTTTATCAATAATGGAATAAAAGAGTTTTTACACACAAATGCGATAAACCCGGAAAGTTTACTTAGAAACAAATAATAAAATAAAAGTTGATAAGGTGATTTAGATACTACCCTTAGCGCGTGTGCCCTTTTCACCATGAAATTCTAAAAATAAACAAACTCGTAAACTCAATGTAGCGAACACAAACTTCAACTTTTGGACGGTGAGATGACAAGTATGTCGACACGGGGTGAAACTGTACTGAAAGGGTGTTCTGATTCTATTATATCCATAACTTCAAAGGGAAACTTTATAGTTTTAACTGCAAACATGGCACTAAGTAATGCCTTTGTGTCCGTAAATGGAACTTAAAATTCAATTAAACGCATCGGCGTGTCAGCGGTTGCAAATTCCTTTAAACACCGTGTCATCCACGATAAATTTTGCTTTATTTATCGTAATAAAACGACTTTTATCATGAAAACAAAATTGCGTTAAACAATTTAACGTGTGATTTACAAAACTCAACTTATTTGAAAATACAACAAATTTAACAATTTGGTACCGTAATTTTTCCCCACCAAGGTACCTTGGTATATTCCTTTATGATACGCCAATAGTTGAATTAGACTATTTATTTTTTAGGTATAGTGTATTGTACAACTAATTTATATACTGTATAATTTATTTTGTAAATCCTAACGTACTAAAAGAAACATTTGAAACATGTTCACACCATTGTTTTAAAACAAAGTGTAACAATAACAACCCTGCATGGGCGCCGTTTGAAAGTGTTCCAGGGGGGGCTAATTTTTTTTTAGTATTAAATGTTGACGTAATATTAAGGACTATGCCATTAACTGTTTTGCACCATTTTCGTCTTGTGTTATTTTCATACACACTAAAAAGTCTCTATCGCTTTAAGGTAGTGAAATGTTTTTGTTCACATTTTTGTGTGTTAATAGCCATCCATGGTCGTGATCCCTGTATGCTCGACAACACTTACTTATTATGTATTGATATTCATTGAATTTCAAGTCATTTTGCAGTCTTTCTATCGTTTATTAATGTGGGATTAATATGGTTAATTAATAATTGTTTGTAAATATATTTTGTTTCTGAACCATTGAACTCTTATTCTAGAATTTAAGATTGTATGATTTTCAACCAATATTGTAGCCTCTTTATTACTTTTTAATAAGCTAGAAATTGTTGATTTCATATAATAATTTCTAGGTCGTGGTCATCGAGCATCTGATACAATATCTTAATAACAAATAGATAAACAGTAAAAAGGCAACAATATTATTTTCAAATTTACCCCGTTAAGGAGAAATAATGACTAAATATAGAGAAAAGTGGATTAATTTGAAAATTCTGTGGTAAGGATAATCGACGACGAAATAATATTTTTTTTTATTTTACTATTATACTTGAACACTTGTAAGGTGACAATTTTAGGTCAACTACTAACTTTTGAACGAACTCATGTACGGAAATGTATTGTCAACGCAGGAGAGAGTCAGAAAATGGTACCAATATTACAAACAGCATTGTCATCTATCATATGACGGCCCTTTTAATACCAAACTTTTGTCTGAATTTTTTTATTATTTAACGTTTTTGAAACTCCCTTTTCATTAATCGAAGTTTTGTAATTTTAGTACCAATTTTGGCCAATAATGGGTATTCTATGATACTTCATACAACCTACTTTACTAAAGCAATTTCTAAAGTTGGTACAATATTCCGGCTCTCTGCAGTTCCTAAACGGCGTCTATCTGGACATGAGTTCGTTATCAAAAGTTGGTCTACTATCAAAAGTTGACTATTATACCTTATCTATATATTCTACGCTCATTAGTTTAACACCCAGTGTAATTAAGATAAACAGCTCAGCAGTGCCAAAATTTGCGAAGTAATGTAATCTAATACCTACGATCAAATAAAAGTGCAAAATTTAGATACCGTATCTTGCTGGCTCTTTCGCGACTGTTACGAGAGGGCAATATCGCAATATCTAATAAAACTGGCATTGGTGACAATAACCGATAACAATTGGAATAGTCATCATTTATCTAGTAATTTCTTTTTTCATCCTTCACTATACGAAAACGTCATTTTTGCATCTTTGTGGGGACACGAAAGATGCTAATTGCCCGCTAGGCGTTTAGTTAATACCTTTCAAGCCTAGCCGTGAAAATATTTTACACACAGGCCAGGCGGTGACCGACCTGTCTGTCCAATAAATACAGCTTTCCATTCGGTTTGACATTTGCGAGATCGATCTGATCAAAAAGATCAACCTGATCTATGATCAAAAGATCCATCTGATATGATAATAACCGATTTATCGATGAGATCTATTTATCGGTCTTCAACTGTGATCAAAGATCGATCACAAATTTCTCGCCCACCCCAAACTTTTTCGTTTTTCGCGTAGCGGTAGTTGGGTTCGAAACCCATATGTAACTGCGCCCCTGCAACCCTGCGTTAAATATGTCAGGTTTATGATAAACGAGTTTTTTAATACCAAATATATTAAAAACATGTTTACATTGTTTCAAAACAAAGTGTAACAATAACAAGCCTTATCAAGTTTAACATAACGTATTTAACGTCAGGTAAGGTTATGTTAAGCCACTTTTTGTTTTTTTTTTTTAAAACCATCACGCGACTTCTACGGTCCAGACTTGATCGTCGCGTCTAGTATTTTATACAGTAACAAACTTTCAAACTACCAGAAATAATTTAATCATAAATCACAGACGCAGTGTATATGACATAATGTATTAAATGAGGTGACAAGAAAGCCGGCAGGAGGCCATTAATCATGATACGCGAGCTTCAAGCGAACCGGAATAATGCTGAAATATTTCGCAAGAAGTATAGTAAGAAAAACCTAACTTGATTGCACCGAGCTGCGGGAAAAAAACATCAATTTCACACCATCGGTTTTCCTCTAAATAAATATTAATAACGATCTAGAAGACCAGCAAACCTTAGTCAGCATCTAAAGATGTTAGGAAAACGGGTAAGGCTGAGCCACCTTTGACGTCGTCGTAATGAGAAAAGCGCTATCCCACTTTGTATTCCATTTGGAAATCAATTACTGCGTTGAGAAAATGAGTTTTGTTTTGCGGATGCGGTAAAAATAACTCCACAGACGTGTGATTCGATTCTTTTTAATAGATTTTTCTCTCGTTTTCATCATTGTGTGTCTTGTGAGGCATAACAAACTTGTCCCGCAGATGGCTTGGTTCGTTTGGTGAGGATGCAGAGGATAGCCCACCTAAACTTCAGGGATCAATTTCAATTAATCAAATCCAGTATAAGTTAAGAAATAACTGAATTAACTGTGCGATTAACTTTAAACTAACAAAAAAATGGGCCAAATAAAATTTTGCTAACGTTTAAGGTTCCAAAACTTTTGTAATCTTTTACCGATTTTAATGATTAATTATTTCAGTACATTGTAAGGGAATTAATCGAAATTATTACTTGCTTGTGGAAATGGAAAAAGAAATGCTTAGAGCATGTTATACAGGGAGAACCAATATGTTGTTTTGGTGGTCTAAGTCCGAGGCACCCTGTAGAGCAGTGGTTTTTAATCTGTGGGTATTTACCCCCTTGGGGGTAAAATTGCAATCTGGGATGGGTAACCGAGCTCTAATTTTTTTTTAGGTAAATTGGCTCGTGTATTCGTCGGCCCTATATAATAGTTTAAATTCTAGAATTTTTGAACTGTTGTCAAGGGAAAAAGTTTTGAATAGAGTGCTTAAACAGCGTGAAGGAACAACCTTTGTTTTTTGAAAATCCCAAAACAGAAAAGGAGAAGAATCTTCACACAAAAATAAAAGACAAAACATTTATCCATATGCTAGCGTATTTGGCTGATTTTTTCAGTTAAATTATCAGTTTAAAAGTTTCATTGCAAGGAAATATGAGCAATATTTTGATAACGCAAGATAAAGTTGCCGGTTTTGTAGGAAAACTAGAACTGTACGAATGCAAAGTTCACGTAACGAAGAAAAAATGCTGCTTCACCAACTTCATCATTCAACTACTATATTTTTTCATAGATTCGTTGAATTGCTATATCCCGGGCATAAATAATCACCCAGGAATAAGCTATTCCTGAGTGTTGAGGCAATTTTCCACAAGACGTCTAAATGTTTAAAGACGAAGCTTAAGTTCAATTTCTGGAATTACGCGAAGGCACAGGGCTGTGGAGTCGGAGTTCAGACAAATTTCAGAGGAGTCGGAGTCGGAAAAAATGTACCGACTCCTACTCCGAGCCCAGGTTTCATTATTGTAGAAAAACAACATGCGAGATAGACATTGCCCCAGTAGAGATTAAAAAAATCTGATGCGGCCAGGCACATGACTTTATCATACTATATATAAAATTAATAGTTTAGCTGCATGAGATTCTATTTGATCGAGATCGGCTATGTCTGCATTAAAATAAAAATAGTAGAACTAGACAGATATCTCGATTAAAGCTGCGTTCGGATATTGTACTCCGTTGACACCGGGTCCGTCCAAATGACACCTACGTGTTATTGGGTGTAAAAAGTGTAACGGGGTTCAATATCCGAACGCAGCCTATATTGACAGTAGTATTTTCAAAACATTAGCGTTTGACATTAGCTACTGTCCTTAGAATCAAAAAATCTGACATATCCTGGCTACTAGTTTTAAAGCAGTACGACCGATCTCGATGAAATAGAATTTGCTCATGCAGCTAAACTATAAATTCTACCAAAAAATGTCATATACATAAATTATAGAAAATTTCCTCTCCTTTAATTTATTATTTAACTATTTTGACGACATTACACAAATAGCGGCTCATTTGCAAAATCTTCGAAAAATGCTATGAGTAAACCACCAGTTCCTTTGGACCCTTTTCAAGAGAAAGCTTTTCAGCTCTAAGTTTGGTTATGAAACTTCTAAATATGAAGTTTCGTCCCGACACCTTTAGTAGTTTCTCCGGAATCGTCGCCACAAAAACGGGTACACACACACACACACACACACATACACACACACATACACACACACACACACACACAGACATTTTTTGTACCTTGGTCAAAAATGTTCAGGGGACCCAAAAAGACATTTCCGCTAAAATCTCAAAAAAATTTTTTGGCATGATTACAATACTTTACATACTGCGTATGATAAAGTAAAAAATAAAACTAAACATTCTATTAGGTCGTTTACAAAGTACCTACCTACATACATATGTAAATAATCAAATTACAAAACACACTTTCGAACGAAAGTAAAGACGATTAACAAAAGTAATCCGCAGAAATTTGAAAAAGGAAATTTGAACACGAGATATTAAATGAGATTGAGAAGTAGGGCCGTAGTTCACTTTAGTAATAATCATTTATCCAGAAGTTAAACCTGTTAATATGATTATTTTCAGCCTTCAAAATAATACAAAATTATGTAAAGGCATCCTTGCAGGAGAATTTGGTTGCTATTCTGTTCCTCACTACAATTTTATAAACGTATTGTGCATTTAATTCTGTTTTTATTAGAATGAATTTTATATTGTATTTTACACTGTCTTTGGGTGCTTTTGTTATTATTAGAGATAGAAAGTTGGTTAAATTGACAAAGCAGTACCGATTTGTTTGTTATCTAATGTGAAAACAGTTTAATATACTTAATGATTTCAGAGATATTTTGAATAAACAAAGAAATTACAATTTATAAATATGTGGTCATAACTTTTTTATTTGAGTTCCGATCAATAGGCCTTTTTGATATCTTATAACCCGTTTTCTATTTACAATTAGATTGTAAGTTTAAATGTGTTTGCCAACAAATTCGCTGGACACAAATAAAACTTCATTATATAAAGATCATTAATTGATACATTGTCAAAGCACATTAGGGCGTTAAGCATTTTAAAGCAACCTACACAGTATTGGGATGTATGTATGTATGTATTGGGATACATTAATTTATATAATATTGCAAAAATTAGATAAGAAAACCTGCCGTGAATGGGAAGAATGTAAAATCAATGATCAATTTCCTACTTTAGTTGATTTAGAAACATTTTTAAAACAAAAAGCAAATATATTAGAAACAATGGAAGGTCATAATAGCAAAACACAAGAAAATAAAAAAATGAATTCTTTTGTTTCAACTAGTTTAAAGTGCTCTTTGCAAAGAATCTCATTTTGCATATAATTGTCCAGGATTTCTTGCAATGAGTGTCGAAGAACGGCAAAAACACGTTAAGCAAGCTAAATTGTGTAATAATTGTTTAAGACCAGGTCATTTTAATGCTCAATGTAAATACGGAAATTGCAAGCAGTGTAACCGTAAACATAATTCTCTTTTACATTATAAAAGGCAAACCGATAAAAGCGTTGCTCTAAGCTCTAGTTGTATTACAACATCCAAAGTTCTTTTATCAACCGTTTTAGTAAATGCATCAACAATAAACCTCATCAATGTCGTGTCTTAATAGACAGTGCATCTCAATCAAATTTCATATTATTAAAGCTAATATTGGTATTTCAGTCAGTGGCATAACTCAACAAGCCCTGAATATAAAGCAACAATGTCAAGTAAAAATTAAATCCAGAATAAACAACATTGAGAAAGAATTGTCATGCTTAATAATTCCAAAAATATCAGAAAATATACCAAATATTTCTATTTCTGTTGAAAATTTAAATATACCAAGCAACATAAAATTGGCAGATCCTGAATTTTGCAAGCCAGCACCAATTGATATGTTAATTGGTGCAGAATTGTTTTGGAGGCTTATATGCGTTGGACAAATAGCACGGAGAAAAAGACCCAATTTTACAGAAAACGCAGTTTGGTTGGATAGTATCAGGTAATTTTGCTGATGTTTCACAAACTAGGAAATGCTTTTTCTCACAAGACATAAGTACTCAATTAGAAAAATTTTGGCAAATAGGTGAAAACATTTCAGAATTAATTTTGTCAAAACAGGATATTTATTGTGAAACTTATTTTGAAAGTACATTAAAGAAAGATAAAGAAGGTAGATTCATTGTATCTATTCCTTTTAACGAAAATTTACAGCATTTAGGCAAATCAAGGCAAAAAGCTTTAAAGAGATACATGTCATTAGAAAAGAAATTAAATTCAGATATTATCTTAAAACAGAAATACTTTGATTTTATTTAAGAGTATTTGGTATTTGAGTATTTTAAGAGTATTTGGAACACATGACCAAACTAACTAACACAATTGAAATTGACGAAGATGGCTATTATTTACCACACCATTGTGTTGTTAGAAGTGATAGTTTAACCACAAAGTTGCATAGATAACACTCAAAGTACCAATATTTATTTTGGCCGTAAACATATTGCTTACGTCCTATGATATTTATGATAAAAAGTTATGTCTTGTCAATACAGCGTACGCGGAGCTTAACCCTTTAACAGCCGTTATCTCTCAAAGTTGTTTTCGCAAATAGGTCCCTTTTCGCATCCGCAGTTACAAATACTTTGTCTTAATTTCTCCCATATTACTAACCAAACGAATACTCAAGTTAAATTGATATGAATTTAATTTATTATAAATACGAACGCAGTTAGTTTGAGTTGGGTAGCGCATGTAATAACGTACACATTGTACTTGTTAATGTGTACATTTATATGCAGATGCCAGGTTGGCATCTGCAGAAACCGGACTCGTTTCAATTACATTTAAAGCAGCGTTATTGCCATCTCTGAAATGCTGCAGCAACTGAAACTATTATTTTCCCTCGACACACGAAATCGATTCTAATCAAACAAGCTGCAATATATTCACCTACAGACCTGTATATTCGTATGTAGCTACTGTTTTCATATTTCAGACTCGGTAGACCGTTATATTATGAACCAAAGTAATGTTCTTTGTCTTTGACATTGTCAATAATCAGTTTGGATTTAATTAGCACAAAGAAATGGCGATAATAACTGCCAAAGCATAATACCACTCAGGAGAACTTGATCTGAAAAATGTACAGAAAGAATAAGAATAAAGGCATAAGCTTCAAATTAATGAGTCCATCGTCCCGTACTTGCGTCTCCGATGAATTGAATAAAATCTCTTATGAAATCATTCGCGACAAGCAGTGATTTGGTGTGCGTTTTTTTATGTCTAAAACAATAAATTGCCATATTTAGTTCCCCTAATTGTTGCTAATCGTTTTGGGTATACAGTGTGGACGGACATAGGATAGACCTTACTATACCTATAATGGACGTAATTTTTAATTTCTCGAGAAAAAATCGTTCTTTATGAAGAGTTTTGGATGTCCTAAAAAAGTCGAAAGCCATTGTTATATTTTGATTTAACATACAGGATGGTTAAAAAACACGAAAATATTAAATTGGCCGAAGAGTAAACTATCGGTTTTTCGGAATTAGATCAAACATGTTATAGGTAAATGTTAGTTTGAATTAATTTTATGCTCAAATATCAAACTTGAATGTTCTATCTCAAATTTTACATATCGGAGCAGTGAAAATACATTACCTACATAAAGTGAACAAATATTTAGAGACCACAATTATGATGGATCAGTTGACAGTAGTAACAGCGTATCCAAGCAATTTGTTGATAGAAGCTGATTGAAATTATGTTAACCTTAGAGCAAAGAGTCTATTTAGTTCTTTGTTACGGCATAGGTGAGGTATCGTACCGCCGTGCTATTGAAATTTTTAACGAAAATACCCTGCGGTATGTATACGTTTCTGTCAATTGTGTTCGTTAATTGGTTAAAAAATTTCATGCAACAGGAGACGTGAAAAATATCAAGAAAAAAGAAGCGAAATAGCGAAGCTGATGCAGGAGCTATGTTAGCTATTGAATCCGTGAACACTTGCCCAAAAAAATCGTTGAGGCAAAGATCTCGAACATCAGTAAAATCCACCTGCAAAGGATCTTTTCAAATCAAAAATTTCATCCTTAGAAACCAGTACTAATAGAAGGAGATGATGCTCGTCGATAAGAATTTTGCCTATTAATGGGAGAACGAATTATGGTCGATTTTCTCTGACGAAGCGACGTTTACCTACCACAAATGGAGTTGTTAGTTCACAGAATTTCAGATATTGGTCTCAAGAAAATCCAAATTTCCGTATTACAACTAATTCTCAAAAATATAAAAAAGTGAATGTTTGGTGTGGGATTTATTACAAGATAATTATTGGACCATACTTTTTTGACGGTACTGTAAACCAAAACACTTACTTTGATAACTTGGAATTTTTTTTGCTACCTACTTTGGACGAAATCAATTTAAAGCTCATGTGTTCACTACACTATCAACACGACGGTTGTCCTGCGCATAGCGCATATCAAGTCAGGGATTAGTTGAACCGACATTTTCCAAATAACTGGATTGGACGATTCGGCCCTATAGGATGTACACCACGTTCACCTGATTTAACGCCGCTTGATTTTTTTTTCTGTGGGGTTATTTAAAACAGAAGGTTTTCCGAATAATTTAGACATTCCAACATTAAAAATTAGGGAAGCAGTAGACGAAATAAATGAAGAAATAATTGATTTGGTATAACGGGAGTTTAGAAGAAGATTGGAAAAATGTGTAGCTGTAGTAGGGGAACATGTGGAGTAATGTTTTGTTAAATTACTTAGTTAAAAATAAATAAAATATACGACTTAGAATACAACATCGAAATTTGATATCTGGGCATACATTTAAATATAAAACAACTTTTACCTATAACATTTTTTGTTCTAATTTCGAAAAACCGATATTTTACTCTTCGGCCAATTTAACATTTTCGTGTTTTCTAATCATCCTGTATGTTAAACCAAAATATTAACAATGGCTTTCGACTTTTTAGGACATCCAAAACGCTTTATAAAGAATGATTTTTTTTTTCGAGAAATTAGAAATTACGTCCATTATAGGTATAGTTAGGTCCATCGGGGGACACACTGTATATTAGTTATGTTTACAGCTCACGAAAATTATTTGAAAATCTGTACTCTAAATTTTTAACAAATCTAACAAAAAACAAATAAAAAAATAGTGTGTTATATGAACCATGGACTATTTCAATTAAGTAGGTATCAGAAGCTGTATCATTTCTAACAAAGTTCAACAACATCAACATTAAATGTTGACACTTTTGACGTCTGACACTTGACACTTTTGATGTCTGTTATGAATCTGTCAATACAATAGAAGAAGTACGTCGAAATACATGAGCAGCAGTTACCATGAAGTTACCATCAGCAACAAACTTACCAGTAGAATGAGTGAGCTTTACCAGTAGAATCAGGTCACATTTCGACCCAGGCAACGAAGACTATCGTAACTATAGTGCAATCCCTATGTAGTTACTATAGTCTTCGTTGCGTGGGTCGATTTACAGTAAAAGTATCTAACAATATTACTACGCCAACTAATAAATTTTTACCTGATAAGGTAGTCACAACAGAAAAGTTTAACAATAACAAAATCACTATCAAAGCCAAGCAATTACGGTATTAGATGATAATGATAATATCGATAATTGATGTAATGGCAAAATTAACCATGATGACAAAAATGAACATCAAGTGTTTCTTATATAACACTACAATTTCACCAAGTTTTATTAGTCGAACGTGACAGTTCTGACAGACAGTGCTTTGACACTTCAAAGGAGGATTTGGTTGAAGCTATTCTGTTCCTCACAATATTTAAAAACCAGCATTTTACATTTATTTGCTTTTTAGTAGAATTAATTTTATTTTGTATATGTGTGTACACTGTGTACATATATAGGGCGTCTCAACAGTGCGATCTCGAAAGGTTGTGCCTCTGTTAATGTAGATATTTTAAAACTGATTTCACTCATATGCGAATTGTGGGAATTCTCTCGCTGTCACTGCTTGCAGCTAAACCCTCACAAGTCGGCCGCGATGGTGTTCGGGAAGGGACTCGACGTGCAGCGAACTCGCGAAGCTATAGCGATTAAGTTAGATGGGTCACCGATTGGCTTAAAGGAAAAGTTAAAAAATTTGGGAGTGCACATGGATAATACCTTCCGCTATAAGAGCCATATAGCAAGTTCTGTGCAGCGGGCATATTGCAATTTGAGAAGGACCTACAGCATTCGCCATATTTTAGACGTTAAAGCTAGGGCCTTGTTATGTGACTCCCTCGTTTTGTCCTTTTTCAATTATTGTGATGTTGTTTATGGTCCGTGTCTTGATTCTAGAGATAAATCCAGGGTCCAGAAGCTGCAGAACTCATGCCTCTGACTAATATTTGGTATTAGAAAATATGAACGTGTTTCTCACAAATTTGATGATGTCGGGTGGCTTAATATGTCAAAAAGACGCGAGTTGCATGCAGCCTGTTTTTCATCAAAAAGTGATACTGACCGGATATCCACAGTACTTGTACAGGAAAATACAGTTTAGAACTGACGTGCACACATTGAATTTGCGGCACAGAGGCGGACTGACTCCACCCATGCATACCAGTGAATTCTTTAAAAGATGTTTCGCATACTGTGTCGCAAAAACTTATAACGACCTACCCCCTTGCATGCGCACTCTGTCCATGGTGTCATTCAGGCGGCAAGTAAGAAATAAATTGTTGTATAGCCAGCGATAATATAAATATTTAGTAGGTATAATCGGCTAGTGTTGTATTAAGTGTATACCAAAAATGCAATTGAACACTGGGAGTTTTTTTTTTGTTGTTTCTTGAGAATCTGTAGACTCTACATTGGGGGTTAAATTGAGCAGGCCACGTAGTAATGCGTGGACCTGGATTTCGCCTGTGCTATTTAAATATTGTATTTTCATTACTTTATAATTATTCAATAGACATTTTATTATTATTATTATTATTATATACAGAACGCCGAGGCCCACATTTTAAAATTATTATCGTGTATACAGGCTGTTCCATAATATAGTACCAACCCAAACTTATGTTTTTTTTTTAAATGGAACAACCTATATTTCGGAACAATTTGGAATTCCTCGCAAAATTTTACGACAATGAAAAATAACATTACCTACTCTAAACTTAATACTTTTTGATTTATTGGCATTTTTGTGGAGAAACATCAGTCTAAGAAAAATTGTATATCTCAATACCTGTTTTTAATTTTATTGCGCACGCTTAGATTATGATTAAGTAAGAAGCGGTCTATTAGCCTGATTACCTAGCATATCCAAATTGTGTACAGGGTGGTCGTAATCTGCAACAAAATATAGCAAACAGTTTTTCGTAAGAAAGTTAATTTTTTTAAATGTAACACTATGTATCTAATTATTTTTTTGAATTCTACGCGTCGTTCTGGACAAAAAAGTACTAGCAGACACCAGTGCTAAAATAAACAATTGCAGAGATAACTAGTCTTCTTCATAAAAAAATCGATTTTTGTATCAATTAGTGCTTCTACACCTACATTAACCATTCAACCAGCTAAGTATTTACCAAATTTACTGCTTTCTCGCATGATTTAATTTTTTTTTAATAAATCAAAACATTTGATCACACCTGAATATTATAATTTGAAATAATATTTTACTTATACCCTGTAGGCTATGAAAATTATAGGTAGATTATTAGGTAGAATTTGCATAATTTTTGGAAATATGGCGAACTTTTCTCAGTAGCAACTAATTACCATGGTGTGGGTTCTTGGCGAATGCAACAACAATGCGTTCTGCATAAAAAAAGTACTAGCACACGCTAGTGCTAAAATAAACTATTACAGAAATAAATTCTCTTTTCGTAAAAATTTACATAAAATTACCGTTATACAGTGTGTCCACGAAAGTCCGCACCATATGGAAAAAAATTTTATTGTGTATTTCTCAGAAAATTTTATTCTTTATAAAAGTTGGCGGCTCATATGAAACCAAAACTGCAACCATCAAATATGTAAATTTCCGTGCCATATACGGAGCGATTCAGAGTATATGAATTTGTGATAAGAGTAAAGTACCTTTATTTTCATTATTATCGATAAACTTTATTTAGAAATGTTGCTTAGAAGTAAAAATTATATTCAAATATAAAATCAGAGCCACCTACCTTGAAAAAAAATATTTTCGGTTTTTTCCTTAATTATTACTCTTGTGACAAATATTAGTAAATGCCAATGGTACTAAAAGGTTCTTTTATTGAGATATACAATTTTTCTTAGACTGCTGTTTTTCCATAAAATGGCCAATAAATCAAAAAGTATAAAGTTTCGGGTAGGTAATGTAATTTTTCATTGTTGTAAAATTTTGCGAGGACTCAAAATTGTGCCAAAATATAAGTGGTTCCATTTAAAAAAAACATAAGTTTGGGTTGGTACTACCTTATGGAACATCCTGTATACACGCTAATAATTTTAAAGTGTCGCCTCGGCATTCTGTATATATGAGTGAAATCAGTTTTAAAATAACATCATTAACAGAGGCACAATCTTCCGAGATCGCACTGTTGAGACACCCTGTATGTGCAATTTTCCATGTAGCTTAAATCCAACTCCTGTTTTCAAATGTTCAACAAAAAAAATACGTCAATGACAAAACAAAACTTTGCTAAAACTTTACAAAACTTTTCCAAAGTAAAACTTTGAACTCTATTTTAAAATCAATACACACATCTAATTTAGTATATTTCAGAAATGAACAAAGATAAACTTACGTTATTCTGTCGGTATACACTGGAATGTCAACACTAAACTTTCAATCGCGAGCCTTAGCGCGCACGGAAAGATGGACTTCAATATGGGCCATCTGAACGTAATTCGGGACGCAACCATACTGAGAAAAGCGCGCCCAACAATCCCGGGAACGGTTTGCGCAATCGTCCCACTTGGTTCATAAAATTTCCCGCTAGGCATGCATGGGTACAAGGGTAGCTATAGATTGTATCCTATGTTTTCCTTCCGATACATCTGTTTTCCACACTATACGCTCCAAAGAAGCACAAATTAATTAATGCCCATCGAAGATGCAAATAACTTTCGAAACACCATTGGTAAACTTGATCGTTTGAGGTATAAAACGAAGTTAGATTAGTGCAAAACTTATTTCCCCGCACTAATAAAAAGGTAAAATATAAATTTTAATATTTCTTTGTTGACTTCTTATATCGTAGATGACGCACGACTACAAACATCGCGGAAACTGGGAAGACACTTTTGCAGCCGCTTTTTGACAAATAATTCAGTACATATGTGAGAGAAGTTACCACCAACTTTCCACACAGCTAGTATAGTAATATATTTACCGCGTATATAACTGTATTTCTCGTTTTCTTATACACACAGAAAAGTGATTATTTGGAACGAGAAAACATAATTCTTGAATTTATTTACTAGATTCAAATGCATATTTACTTGGATGTAGAAAGTTAGGTATATACAAGAAATGCCACATACTCAATATAAGTAAAATAATTTCTCAGATAAATGCTGTCAACAAATAAATTCTTTCTTTATAAGAACCAATATTGTATTGAAACAAGTAATTGAATTTTTCGTCCCAAAAAGGTTAATTTCTCCAACGAAGTAATAGCAAATCCATCCAAGTGCGTAGTTACTTGATCCAAGAAAATATAAGACATTTAATATAAGTAAGTATTGTTTACTGAATAAAAACCCACCAATTATTTAACTGAAGTGATTCTCACTTCTTTCAAGTAATCCCTTTCTCTGGAATAAATATGCGCACCGTGATTTTGTCAAGCCTCGCGCGCCCGCGCGTGGTGCTGGCACGTGCTGGCGCCACGGAACCTAACCTAGTACGAAAACATCGAAGTACCCGTAGGGGATGTGCCTTGTGATTTATTGGGGATGTGTATTGTGATTTATAGTGTACAATAAACGTTTCAACACGGAATAGTTTGATGTAACGCACGCAACAGTTTAGAACGAGTAAGTAAATATAACATACCTATCTTGTTAATTAGCAATAGAAACCGTATTTGTGCCAAATCTTTAAAATTCTTACATTAAGTAGCTAAAAATATTTACCGAGAATAAAAATATAACTTCGTTGAAGACTGTTTACTTACTTCACCAGAGTAACCACTTTCTTAAATCTAGTAATTATTCCAAGAAATAAAATTTCTTGGTTGAAGTCAATAATCTCTCGCGTATATACGAACCTACCAACTACTTTAGCCAAGTAATTCTCTCTTCGTTCGAGAGATCACTTTTCTCTGTGTAGCATTTATTCCATTGATCGAGCGCTTTTGTCCAATATCTTGTTAATAATAGACTGCTCAAAAAAATTAGGAGAACACTCTTTTCGAAACCTGTAATTTTTTAAATAATAAATCTAGGCAAATGAAATTTGGTATGCTTTAAGGGCATATATTTAACTAAAGAAAATTACAAAAACAATGTTACAACTCTTAGTTACTTCTTAGGATACAGTTAAAAATGTAAATTATATAATAATAAATAACGCAAAACAAAAACGACAAAATGTCAAGTATGCTTTGAATTCACGTTTGAAAGTCTACTAAATATGACAGATGAATTCAGTTGTCAATTTTCGTTGATTAGAAACGTCATTAGAAGTAAAGTGAGGCATCTTAATGAAGTGCAAGTTGCTCGTGCTGTTGCCCTTATTCAGCTTGGCCACTCTATTCGACATGTTAGCAGGGACATTCGAGTTTCCCCTTCTGTTATTCAGCGTTTATGGACAAGGTCAAAATCGAAAAGCTACTCAAAATCAAGACAGATTTCTTGTCCTTTCGTCTCTACGTGAGCGTACTGCCACAGCACGAGACCTCCTAAACGACCAAAGATGACCACATGGAATAAAAATGAAAAAAATCTGATCAAACTGTTAGAAACTGGATCACAGAGATTGGCAACTTCGTCACTGGACGCCTGTACTGTTTACAGACGAGTCCAGATTTCGTTTAACTCGTTGCGACGGTCGAGTACGTGTATATAGACGTCCTGGTGAACGCTACGCAGCCGCTACTATAAAGGAAGTGGATAGATTTGGTCGTGGATCTGTGATGGTTTGAACTGAAATCAGTATAGACAAAAGAACTGATCTTGTTGTGGTTCCTGGTAGACTAAATGCCATGAGATACATCGAAAACGGGGCGAATGGCTCTAGTGGTAGAGCGTTGGCCTACTGACTAGGAGGTCCAGGGTTCACACCCAGGACCAAGCCGAAAATGCGTCCCGCCGTCTTTCGGAAGAGACGAAAAACCGTGGGGCCCGGCAACCTGTTGTACACCTCTGGTTGTCGATATGACTGTATAGTAGTGAGGGAAAAGCTCAAAGGGCCAATTGTGGCCTAGGACCTGCGCGGAAAAAGCCGCACCCCTACCAAACATTTACATTTTTACATCGAAAACATCTTGGAGAACCATGTGGTGCCTGCTGCATATGGCGTCGGTCAAAATTTCATCCTAATGCAGGACAATGCAAAGCCACACACTGCCGGCATCACCAGAAACTTTTTATAAGAACGTGGAATTCAGGTCATGGAATGCCCGGCGTTTAGTCCTGACCTGAATTCTATTGAACACAGCTGTGGGATCAGCTTGATCGACGCGTTCCCAAGCGCCCTAATCCACCACTAACCATACAGGAACTGATACAAGCCCTGATTGAGGAATGGGAGGGCTTACACTGTATTAAACCTCACCAATCCACAAAAAACCCGACTGTTATCGATACTATGACAGTCATTTCCATTTTGTTTTGCGTTATTAATTTATATTTTTAAGTGTAACTTAGAAGTAACTAACAGTTGTAACATTGCTTTTGTAATTTCCTTTAGTTAAATATACGCCCTTAAAGCATCCCAAATTTGATTAGCCTAGAACTATTATTTAAAAAGTTACAGGTTTCGAAAAAAGTGTTCCCCTAATTTTTTTAAGCAGTGTAATTTTTGATTCTGCTATTTATTTTCTTGTTCCGTTTCTAGTTGTCGGGTTAACTGGTAGACTAGATTGTTATCGAACACTCCGTAGGTGCAAAAATAATTGTAAAACCATGCTTCCTTTATCAGCAAAAATTTAATGTTAATAGTTTCATCTTTGTGCTATCTCTTTGTTACCACTAAAAGTCATTAACGCCGTCAAACGAATTTAATCACCATCAGTATTTTAAAAGTGTCCAGAATTTCAGCAAGCAGAGATGGCAAGTGGATGCCTATTAGTTTCTTAAAAGGTCCTTTTAAACACCATCATGGGGAGAGGGGTGACGATCGCGTTATCTTTTGCAATTTTCCGGTTGAAGTGGCGACTGCGCTTGGAAACTCTAACCTTGTACGGAGTTATTATTTATTATCTCCGCTCTACGGCTTGTCGCGGTGCAGAGCGTGTTTTAAAACTTGAAAAGTCTCTACACAACAGGTTAAAGGCTCCATAATTCAACTATTCAAACAGTATATATATATATATATATGGCGTATCGGTATACAGGCTGTTCCATTTGAAAAAAATGAGTTTTTTACGTTTGAAAATTCAATTATTGTGTGGTAAATTTTGAACACCCTGTATAAGATATCATGATGAACTAAACATATATATATATATATATATCATATTTAAAAATCATAACCATAGGTAAACGTCATAACTTTTTCTGCATCTTCGCATATTCCTTGAAAATGTTTGGCTAGCTAAACATTGGCAGTCAATAGGAATACAAATAAAGAAACAAGTCTATATTATCTGTCGTATCGAAAAAACTTATGACAAGTTGAATATAGTATTGACAACAACGAAAGTCATTTTCACAAATACCAATCTGGTTGTCTATGGCAATTGTGTAACATATGTGTGCATATGTGTACATTTTGAGTCACATGGTAGCATTGACAATCTGTTGCAAGGATCGGCTGGCCCGCAGGCTCAACTCATCTACTTCTTAATTAAAACTTCTTGGAGTTCGGCAACGAAAGCAATTTGCAGAGTTGTGGCCAGAGTCATCAAATTGAATATCGCTTTCCATGAATTTTAATTATTTTGTTTATTAACAACCAAGGGACATTTAATAGGTATGTTCATTACAGGTTTTGTTTTGGAGAGTTGGCCGAAGATTATTGATTTTGTTTCGAAACAATTAAACATTATCTCTCAAATAACACGGTGTATACTGAAGCACGAATAAGGGACGAGACCTATTAAAAGGACGTGACTTGCAAAAATGTTGGGGATTTCAAATCTGCACGCCTGGTTGCTAAACATTGGACGATCACATTGGAGATCACGGATTTGAGTTCCCCTTATATTGAATGTTCCTATTTATGTTTTATATAGTGTCGTTTTAACTTGTTACACATAAATATCTCGAGAAATATGCATCATATGACAAAAGTGTCTTATATAAATGAACCGGTGAGTGGAAAAACAGAGCCCAAATTGGGCGATTTTTTGGGAAACTAAAGAAACTGTGTAATTTGACAACTGTGCAGTGGCGGCTCGCGTATAGGTACTGTGGAACTGCAGCACCCTCTATTATTTTTACTTAATATTATGGATAACATTTAATATAATGTCTTTTTTCCTTTAATTATTTCTTTATACTTATACAAAGTATAATCCTTAATGTCAGTAGCCATCCCCCAGTTTAAGAAAAAGATTCAAAAATCGTCGTAGGGAACTGTGATCTGCACAGTTCCAGTAGGCGAGCTGTTTGGCTGTTCTGCGCATGCGCACACAATACCGGAAAGCGAGGCAGCGGCCTGTTGGGTACAGATACAGAGACTAGAGAGAACCCCGCAGTGCCGACCGTGCCGACCCTCGGCTGGTGGAAGGTAGTTTTAGAAACTGCGGATGGCATATCAAAAGGCAATACGTATTTTACAACAATTGCAGTGATTTCCATAGAGAAAAAAATCCTCAGTTTTCATCCAGAGGCCAAGGATAAAATTATTGATATTTTCGCGCAAATTAAAACAAGAAGAATTACGCTTATCTTAACTTCACTTGTTTGCTTGCTAAAATCTTGTAATCGATATTTTACCTGCTTCCTAATATCCAATCGAGTTGAAATTTTGCACGTGGACAGATTGCCGGTGACAATGCATGAAACATTAAAAAAATATGAAACATTTTTAATTTTTAGTACATTTTGTTAAAGCGTAGTTTTTAGAAAATGTATTTTTTACATAAATTTATTAATGTTACTGTAGCAATTTATGTAAAGTAAATAAGAAATCCGTTTTTATTCCGATTTCATCAAGTTTCAGAATAAATTTGGTTTTTATACTTTTTTTTTTCCTTTAACACAATATTTTTTAAACAATGACAAAAACATTTCTGGAACAGCACCTCCATTAATATTAGCTACGAGCCGCCACTGATAAGTTGTAGTAAATGTCATTGGTAGTGGTACTGAAATGGTACTGAAGTTAAAAAATGCATATTTAGAGTTCAACGCAGCGATGCGTTATGCCATCATGGGGCCCTGGGCAATATTGAGGGGGCCCCATATACAATGTTGAATTAAGAAAAATTACTTTTTTATACAAAAATAATAGATACTAATAATACTGATATAACATTTCGGAACAATTAACAAAAATAATAAATAATAGGTAAGGTATTATTAACCTTTTTGCAACAACATTTAATATAAGTACCTACATAATTATTGAAAGTAACAACAGATTATTCTTAAGAATTACAAAATAACTAATAAATAGCTTAACAATATAAAAATCAAAATTCGTAGCAAGTAAAATATATATTTTCTTAATAAATAAAGGGTAGGGTAGGGTGTGGAAATTTGGACATGGGGCACAATTGGACAATTGAAATTTCTTTCTGCATTTGTGAAGATATATTTAAACACAAATGTAAATATAGAAACCGTTCGTTCATGAGGTACCTATATTTAAGTTTTTGTTTAAATATTTTCGCAAATGGAGATATAAATTGCAATTGTACAAAAGTGTCCCATGTCCAAATGTGCCCCACCCTACCCTATTCTTACAAGTAAATATGTTTTTAATATTTTAAATATTTCAAAAACTGCGATAATTCTTTCTTAAATACGCCATCCGGTGGCGTATCTAGGGTAAGGCAGACAGGGCACGCGCCCTGGGCGCCGCAGCCAAAAGGGCGCCGTGACGCCCGCTCGGAGGCGCATAATTTTTAAGCAAGCTAAAAATTTTTCTATTCCCGACTTTGACTGACTCTTAAGGCCTATTCACACATACTGCATAGACTATTCATAGTTTCGCTGAAAGTTTTTCTTAGATTATATATTACTTGTTCATTATGCAATTGAATATTCTGTCAGCTTGTACCTACTGCCCAATTGTGCCGCAATGTTCCCGTTCCAAAAAGTGCCGAATATTTTTCATGTGCTTTTCCAACAACAAGCAAATGATTGAAATCCGTAATCCCAATGTTTGTCCATCATTCATCTCCTTCAAATAATTAAAAAAAAGGGGAAATCATATTTGGCATCACAAACACCAATCCAATAATTTTTCTTATAAACATCAGCATTAAACAATGTTCTTGTAAAGGTTCAGGATTTGCTCAACACGGATTGTTTTAAAATATACTCGGACTAAAAATAAATTCTAAATTTAATTAATTAATAAATAATTCTTAATTATTTGAATTAGTTTATTTTGTAACAGAAACAATATACATGATTTACCTTATAGAATAAATAACAATGAACACATAAATAAACAAAAATACATGCATAAATAATAACATTTAATCTTTAGATTTTTTCAGTACATCCACAAACCTGGAAACGACATTAATTAATTAATTAATTCAAATAAAGTCATTGAATCAATTAATTAATCAAAACGAATTAAATCAAGCAGCTATATGGTAAGGGATGAACAATGAATCGTGAATGCTTTAGTAGTAAAACTTTGCAATTTTACTTTTTAGGTAACTGTAAACGTTTAACCGAAATTGATTCTCTTTTTTCGGCACATGAACTAATTTATCAAAAGTATCACATCCCTTTGTATTTATTAAAATATGTAGAGATTTTAAATTGTTACTGAGATTGTGAAATAGGACCCTTTATTTAAGGTTGGCTTCGGATTGAGTAGGCAACCAAATATACATCATAATATTGTAATCAGATTTACACCGAAATGCTTAGGTATTTCCATTCAAATTATATGTTAAAGTGAACTTGGAACATTTGCCCATAATATAAACAATATCCGGCTCAACTCTGTCGAGTGTAGGTGACGGATTTTAAGATTATTGATGGCTATGTCGTAGTCTTCTTGCGATTAACTAAAAAACACCGAAATTCGCAGAATTCGTCACAAACTAGTTCAGAATTATGTGCTCACAGATGAGAAAACAGTTGAATTTTCTAATGATTTCAGAGATATTCATCTCCTTCAAATAATAAAAAAAAAAGAGGGAAATCATATTTGACATCACAAACACCAATCCAATAATTTTTCCTACAAACATCAGCATTAAACAATGTTCTTGTAAAGGTTCAGGATTTGCTCGACACGGATTGTTTTAAAATATACTCGGGCTAAAATAAATTTTAAATTTAATTAATTAATAAATAATTCTTAATTATTCGCATTAGTTTATTTTGTAACAGAAACAATATACATAATTTACCTTATATAATAAATAACAATGAACACATAAATAAACAAAAACATATGCATAAATAACATTTAATCTTTAGATTTTTTCAGTACATCCACAAACCTGGAAACGACATTAATTAATTAATTAATTCAAATAAAGTCATTGAATCAATGAATGAATCAATAAATTAAAACTTAATTAAAACGAAATCAATCAAGCAGCTATATGGTAAGGGGATGAACAGTGAATCGTTAAGTGCGCCTTCAGACTATGCGGATGCATGAAACGCTTTGCACACAACGGACAAGTGAACGGCCGATCCCCCGTGTGAATTTTTGAGTGCACCTTGAGCGAGTTTCTTCTATTGAAACACTTATTGCACACCTCGCACATGTAAGGCTTTTCCCCAGTGTGAATGATCTCATGCCTTTTCAGGCTAGTCGACGTTGCGAATGCTTTTTCGCAGTGCGTGCACTTGAATGGGCGTTCGCCAGTATGAGACCTCATATGCTGCACCAGATGGCTCTGCATGGACATTGTTTTCCCGCATATACTGCACATGTACGGCTTCTCTTTTGTATGTGTCCTCATGTGGTAAACCAAATCAGGAGCTTGTCTGAAAAGTAGAATCTTTTTGTAATACCTACTTTATAATTTGAGCTAGGAAAATGGAACAGAAACTAACTATAAATCAACAAACTTGATTAAGACTTATTTGTTAAAACAAAGAAACGGTTTTCATTCGTAATGTAGATCCACATTTTCTAATTTCTTAAGTGATTTTACTTCCTTTCAGATCGGTCGAGTGAAGTTTGAACAAGGGATGAAATTATAGAATTATATTCTGTGGCTACTTTTCGTTTGCGTTTGCGTACGTTTGACATGACTCTTACCTATAAATTTTCAGTTGAGATACGTTCTAATTAGTGGTATGGATAGTGCACAATAGGTATTTATTGAAAAGTAACAATATTAAAAAAGCAAAATATTTATTATTATATAATAAATAATTAGATGATAGATAGACAGACAATTTATTTATTTCATATATGCAATGCACACCATCACACAATAAAGCACAATACAAAATGAAAAACGTTGAAAAGGTTGTACAACAATAATAAACTTAACTAAAATATTCTCCTAAACTATAAGGTTCTAAGGCCTCTAACAATTGCCTTATTTCGCGTTTAGACATTACAAAATCTTCTATTCTTTTTATGCGCTCTGGAAGTTGATTAAAAAATTTTACACACATATAGGAAGGGTTCGTTTCTGTTTTAGAAAGTCTATGAATCGGGTATTGGTAATTTAATGTTCTTGTATTGTGGTCATTGTCGTTTAAAGGAGCAAATGAATTTTTATGTTAAAGAGGAACAAAAGACACACCATCAAATAAATCCCACACACTGTCAATATTTTTTGATGTTTGAATTTTCCCCTGCATGTCTCCCTATATTTTAAGCCCAGCATTGTCCTTATGATCCTCTTTTGGGTTTTGAAAATTGCCTCTGATCTTGGGTTAGACCATAGAATATCACCCCATATCTTATCAGGGATTAGCATAGTACAAAGATTTTATTGCATACATGCCTCACCCTCCCAAGTTGATGTTTGATATGGTATCTTTCCTACTGCTGGTATTGAATATTAGTACATTTGTTTTGTCATTATTTATCCTTAATTTGTTAGAATGGAACCAATTTTCTGCTTTATTGAAAAGTTTTCTGCAATTTTCTATCAAGTCATTAGATTGATGGCTGGCTACTACTAAATTTGTGTCGTCTGCAAAATTGGTGATGGCAGTGTTTTCTGTTTCATCGATAATGTTACTTAAGTCGTTTATGAAAATCAAAAAAAGGTAAGGTCCCAAAATTCTACCGTGGAATTCCCACACATGTTTTTGTAACAAACGATTTTCCCTCCTTCCCCTGTTTGCTGATTACAACTTGTTGTCTTCGGCCTGACAAATAGGACCTGACCTAATCTGCTGGTTTGCCTCCTACGCCGTATCTCTCCAACTTTCTCAACAACCCGTCGTGATCCAAACAATCATATGTCTTCGAGAGATCAACACAGACACCGGCAACTATCAAGTCGCTCTCTAGGAAAGGAATCAGCTGATTGGGTGAACTGAAAGATAGCTGTGTTTGTCGATTTTCCTTTTAAATATCCGTGTTGCGTTGGATTAAACAATTTACATTCATTGAAAAAATCTTTACGTCGTTTTACCATTGCTAATTCAAAAATTTTTGAAAAACTGTTAGGCAGGCTGATTGGACGATAGTTTTCGATTTTTTCCGTATCCCCCTTTTTAAAGATTGGTTTAATCAAGGACCATTTTAATTGTTTTGGAAAGATACCATATCGAAACGAATTGTTTATTATATGACACAAAACTGATTTAACTTCCGGAGTGCTCTGCTTTATAATGCTTACCGGAATTTCATCTATGCCACTAAAAAATTTGTTTTTTATTTTTTTGGAAATTTCAATTATTTCACTGTCCGTGAAAGGTTTTAGGAACATTGAACAGTCATTTTCTCTTATATTATCATGAACTTTAAGACAATCATCATTACCAAGACCTTCCATTAACTTAGGTACAATATTCATTAAATAGTTATTGAACTCATTTGCTATATTACTTGGTGTCCCTGGTATGTCAGTCACGTTAACACGTGCTCGGTGGCACGTGTTAACGTTAACCGATTTTTCTCAAATTTTGGTGGAATTTTTTTTTTCAAAAAAGGAGCCGATTGGCGGAGATCGTTACCCTGCAAAGAAAAGATTTTGCAAGGTATAAATTTGGACCACCCTAGCGTACATTCAATAATATACGACCTTATTAATTAATTCAAATGGCTCACCCTACATATTATATTAAATAAAAATTCGATTGTTTTCGACTTATGACTGCATCGACACTTTTTTTAATGGCAACCCCATATTTTGTGTATTGATATTGATAGATCTGTTACTTGTTCGAAAGATATTTTCGAGAAAAAGGCAGTTGAAAATTAGGCTATTATTGATAACTTATTTGTTTATGAAATGCGCGTTTTCACTTGATTTATTTGCGCTGAATACGAATCTGAGCTTGAAAGTTGCATATCACGTCAGATTATTGCGCTAGTTTTTATATTTCTTCCGGAGGCATCACTTAAAGAATCGATCTAAATGCTGCAACATTTATGACCAAACTTTTACGATTCAGGATTCAGATTAAGTTTTCCTATGAAGACATTTTGAAGTTTCTAGAACAATGGGTTTAGGTGGTATAAATTGTAAAAATTACCAAAATTCCGTTTTCTACATTTTTGCCTCACTTTTTTCGATAACTTTTTACGCGCTTGCTATATGTGCGCTACAGGTTGCAGAATTTAATGCACATTATATTCTCTCTAGGGCGCATTTTAATTTTCTCATGATACAATTTAGATTATTGAATGCGTTTATAATATTTTCAAATGCTGAGTTATTTAAACCATTGGAAATATATTTTTTTTCAATGAACAAGTACTTTTTAAGCTGCTTATTATTTTCTTTCTAGAGGTAACGATTGTGTTGTACATTTACTTATTTAAGTGTACAAATATATTATGAAAGGAACATTTATAGTTATTTAACCAACAAGTATATTAAGAAGCGCGATTAATGATCGAGACTGTTTAACGCTCGAGCGTAGCGAGAGCGTTAATTGTCGAGATCATTAATCGCCGTTTAATATTCGAGTTGCTTACAAAATTTTTTCGTCAATCGTATTCTTTTAGCGTCGTCTACATAGATTTTTCTTCGCCAATGTCTTTTTAGGTTATATGACAATTTATGTAATTTGACACTGACAGTTCTAGAGAGCGGTATGTTTTGATTGGAAGGTTTCATTTCACATATGTTCGATTGGCCAATCAAACGACGTCTTTACGTCGTGTGATTGGCTATAACAAATCATGCATTAATAGAAATCGTGCATTAATAGAGTTTTTTAATAAACGATTTCCTATTCACTAAACTGACTCATAAATAAACGATCGACGGAAATAGTTATTTACCCAACAAGTATATTAAAAAGAGCGATTAATGATCGAGACTGTTTAACGCTTTTTTTTATTTTTCAATTCACATATGTTAGATTGGCCAATCAAATGACGTCTTTACATCGTGTGATTGGCTATAACAAATCATGCATTAATAGAAATCGTGCATTAATAGAGTTGTTTAATAAACGATTTCCTATTCACT
Source organism: Aphodius sticticus (assembly GCA_963966075.1). Taxonomy (NCBI): domain Eukaryota; kingdom Metazoa; phylum Arthropoda; class Insecta; order Coleoptera; family Scarabaeidae; genus Aphodius; species Aphodius sticticus. The sequence goes on from OZ014513.1 coordinate 32,785,239, forward strand.
AAACTGACTAATAAATAAACAATCGACGGAAAAATATATAAATGTACAATTATTTATTCTGATGTACATTTATATAAATTTATTGCACATTTATTTTTTTTTTTGCACAAGTAATTTTTTTAATTGCACAAATATTTTTTGTATTGGTCAAATATTTTTACATATAATTTGTACTGAATTTGAAATATTTAATTAAGATATTTTCGATTTAACGGATTTGTATTAACGGATGACGAGTGTAGCGGAACTTTATGAGTCCGTTAATGGTTTATTTATTCTGATGTACATTTATATAAATTTATTGCACATTTATTTTTTTTAATGCACAAGTAGTTTTTTGAACTGCTCAATTATTTTTTGTATTGGACAAATATTTTTACATATAATTTGTACTGAATTTGAAATATTTAATTAAGATATTTTCGATTTAACGGACTTGAATTAACGGATGACGAGTGTAGCGGAACTTCATGAGTCCGTTAATGGTTTTGAAAGTTTACTAAAAGTTAATTCATTAACGAAAAGTCGTTAATTAACGATTAACGGATTAACGTTTTTGTATCCAGCTTTGTAAATTACAAGCAAAATCCAGTTCCGACAAAGCAAATCATTATTGTAAGAACAGTAAGAAAAAATTCACATTATACATCAAAAAATTAACATGTAACGAGAGAAAATTGTTTTTACCTAAAACCCCGTCCACAAACGGAGCACAGGAAGGGCCTCTGACCCGTGTGCACTCGCATATGAGCAGTCAAGGATCCCGATTGTCGGTAGCGCTTTCCGCACAGCTTGCACTGGTATGGTTGTGCCCCAGAGTGGGCCCGCAGGTGACTTGCCAACGCTTGATGCTGCTTGAAGTTTTTGCCGCACACCTCGCAAGAATAGGGGCACTCTTCATCGTGCGTTTTCATGTGCGACCTGAGACTAGATCCGAACTTGTAACATTTATTGCAAACTTTGCATACGTGTACCTTGTGTATGTTCACCTAGATTAGTAAATGAAAAAAAATTGATCTAACATTGAATATTGTTACTTGATTTTGTTAGTTTATTTAGGTATTGCATTTGAAGGTTGAATATATTTATTTTCTGTAATCTATTTGTTAAAAAAAAACTTAGTGACCATCCTGGCCAATAAAAAATAACATCGAACAAATGAAAAACGTTTCTAGTATGCTTTTCTCCGTAGATCCTGAATCCAAATCTGGATATTTTGCACTGTTTTTCTCAAAAGCTAGGCTCTTGTCAAAATTTCTGCCGTCAGATTCAGATACAGACTACAGAAAAAAATCATACCAGAAACATTTATTGTATTATTAATTATTATATAACCTGTTAGATTTTGTTCATTGTTGGTTAGATTTTAGTATTTTTGACAAATTTAATACTCAATATATGAAATGCTCTGATGTAGATTTTTTATATTATTAAGTTAAAGTTATTCACAATTTTGAGCCCCTTGGGGCACGTGTCAATATGTATTCATCATTCTCAAATTTTGGAGGAATTAAATATGGATACAAAGGAACAAGTTGAGACTATATGTGGGCATTGTTTGCTATAGCAAAGTGTATCATCTAACTTTTAGCAAAATTGTTGTGTATCATTTTCCTATACATTAAATTGTACACATTTTTCCCTTTGCTTCTAAGAAGACCTTAAAAATACTGAACTGGCTATATTTACTGTTTTTATGGTCAAATTAGAGTTCGGTTAATGGAATTTACTACAAAAAAATAAGTATTTTTAGTTTTTACACACCTTTCTATTATTGTTAACTACACCATGCAGATCGGAATTATGCTCTTCAACTTCCGCTATCGCCTTGTCAATGACAGAAATTCTTTTTTCAATATCATTTTCAATCCGAACATCTTCTGTTGTTTCTTCAATATCATGTTCCGACACCACATCAGAATTATCTTCCGGTTTAACAACGCAATCTTCTTCCACTATATTGGAAGAACCGTTTGAATTTCCCCCTGCAAAAACTTCAAATTCTAATATTTGGTTGACAAAATGCCGTAGAATATCCTGTGAACGGTTGCACTGATGCCGCAGTTTAAAACACGTAGTTACCATCGATAAGCAATCGCTGCATATTTTCGACGGGAGTTGATCATTTGGTAGAATCTACAAAATGTTACTACTATTATTAAATAATAGTCAATTCAAGAATAACAAAGAACAACTCACTTTTATATCCGATATATCTCCTAGTAATTCAAAAATGCGAGTATTTGGGGTACTATTTTCTTCTATACTATTAAATATTGAATGCATTTCCAAACTTTCTGTCAAGCATACACGGCAGATTTTATCTATACTCAGGAGAATTGCTGTATGGCCACTCATTTCTTAGTTAAATGTTTGCTTTTGCAATGTTTTGAAAATATATTCTAACCTACAAAATCTACAAATACGTGACAAGCCAATCAATGCATAATGAATGCGCATGCGTAAACAAACGAAACAAATACCATCCGTACGCCTCATCGAGATGAAAATATATATCTATATATATATATTTTCATCTCGATGGTACGCCTCGAAAAATTTGGCTTACGTCATCAATCATCATCAATTTGTGAGGACACCATCACAAGACGGAACAGTGTTTTATTTGTAGTCTCTCTCTGTTATAGATCTGCCAGGAAATTAGCTGATCACGTCAAAGTTTCAGACCGATAATGCTGGTACCTGTATGTCCGTAAAAATCACAGTTAGCGACATCTATTTTGTTCATTTGGTTGATTGTTGAATACAAATAATATTGATAAAATTCGCGGGGTTACAAAGTTAGTGGGTCAAATTATAGATGATCTAAAATCTTTAGGTTTGTTTGACCTAAACCATTAAAGTCATGTTCATGTTGCGCTAAATGTTGACTACACATATTTTCTTTTATGATTTTCTAAGCAATAAAATTTATTTACAAACAGCTATTACTCACAAAATTATATCCGGAAATTAGTTTAAGTATAAAAGCAAAACAAGTTATTTTATTTTCCTCTTGTATTTGAACTCATTACTTTGCGTAATCTCCAATAAACCGGCAGTACACAAATACAGATGCACACATGTGTTGTGTGGGCTTCATGTTTCATGCAAGATCTCTCTAAATTTTAATCTTTAGTCTGCCTACTGCTTAGTCTACGTATTCTCGTTGAACGCAAGCATGAATCTCAGTGCAGTTTTCTCATAAATATAATAAACCCTAAAATTTTCTGTGTGATATAATTATAAGTTATAAAAGTACATAATGAATACATTAAAGTTGAATCTCATGTTATTGGCGACTGTTTGCATCTTCAGCGTTTGCAAAGCAGAAGAGGACTATTATAAACTTTTAGATATAGCAAAGGATGCAACCGTTAGAGATATTAGAAAGGCATTTAAGACTTTGGCCATACAATTACATCCAGATAAAAATACGGTAGGTTTATTGTGATGATCAACATTCGTATGTTTTCACTGTTTTACCGTTAATTAGGATGATCCAAACGCAGACAGCAACTTCATTGGTTTAGTAAAAGCGTATGAAACACTAAAAAACCCAGACCGAAGAAAACGTTACGATTTATACGGAGAAGTAGAAGAAACAAAATCAACGTACAAAAGTTACTCGTACTACAAAGATGTTTTTGGACTATACGATGATGACGCCTTGATTATTACATTAAGTAGACATGATTATGGTATGCCTGTGTCATTTACTTAAAAATATACTTAGTAATTACATTATTTAAAATTTTTAGAGGTTAACGTAGTGGACGATAGCCAGCCTTGGTTCGTAAACTTTTATTCTCCGCAATGCCACCATTGTCACGAATTAGCACCTACGTGGCGCAAACTAGCCCAAGAATTGGAGGGTGTTGTCAAAATTGCCGCAGTAAACTGCGAAGAAGATTGGAGTCTATGCAGGCAACTCAGTATCAGTTCGTATCCTACGCTTTTGTATTACGAAAAGGAGGTTAGTTTAGTTTTATCAGAAAGCTAGTGATAAGAAAATGAATGTTATCTCCTATGGTTATCTCCATAGACGATAATGGGTGTTCTGATAAATTGGTCCTCTAGTTGGCCATGACATAATTTTAGTGAGGTTTTGTTTTTTGGTTTGTTTTTGTTTTGTTTTTTGGTATGAGCGAGTGTGAATGATATATGCACTTAACCTCACACTTATGTTTTCATAGTAGCAAGAAAAATCGCTTGTAATTGAATTAATTCACTCCTACGGCCTTTTCAAATTATGACTAGATCTTGTCTTGTTTTAAAAATGTTTCTAACTTTTGCAAAAATTCTTGCATAAATTTCTATCATACCTGAAATTGTAGGTAATTAAAAGTTCTAGTAGCCTTCAGACCCTCAGAACGTTTGCCCCATCGACAAGAACCCCTAAGTAGTGATAATGTCCGTTCGAATAGCAAACGTATTTCATTCAGTTGCTGCAGCAAAATGTCTATAACTTTTGCAAAAATTCTTGCATAAATTTCTCTCATAGCTCAAATTGAAGGTAATTAAAAGTTCTAGTAGCCGTCAGACCCTCAGAGTTTTGCCCCATCGACATGAACCCCTAAATCGCGATAATGACTGTTCGAATAGCAAACGTATTCATTCAGTTGCTGCAGAAAAATGTCTATAACTTTTGTAAAAATTCTTGCATAAATTTCTATCAGTCCTCAAATTGTAGGTAATTAAAAGTTCTAGTAGCCGTCAGACCCTCAGAGTTTTGCCCCAGCGACATGAACCCCTAAATCACGATAATGTCCGTTCGAATAGCAAACGTATTTTATTCAGTTGCTGCAGAAAAATGTCTATAACTTTTGCAAAAATTCTTGCATAAGTTTCTATCATACCTTAAATTGTAGGTAATTAAAAGACCTAGTGGACCTTCAACGCTCGCAATTTTGCCCTCATAGACAACCACCCATAAATGGCGATAATCTCCGTTCAAATAGCAAACCTATTTCGTTCAAACGTTTTGTTATAAATTCTAGGCACATTTATTAGATGGCGAATACTACCGTGGTGATCGAGATTTGGAGTCATTGCAAGACTTCATACTATCTATGTTAAAAGTCAACATAGAAAGACTGAGTATAGAACGTTGGCGACATGAAAATCTTTCCGAAAGCGATTGGGTTTTGTTTCCGTGCGCTTGCAATAGCCAATGTCCTGAAGAAACCACCAAATTGAAAGTTTCCGCAACATTGGTTAGTCATATTGTATTTCGAAGTAAAACTGAAACGCTATAAATTTGTTATGTTCCATTAATTTAGGAAAGTATTCTCTCAATTGGTGAAATAACAGATGAAGAACTGTGTAAAATAATCGCTGAAACATCGATAAATGCTCCAGTCGTTTTCTGGCAAAGTGGAGCTGCACATTTTGTTGATGGATCAGATACCAAGGAGATTGTAAATAAAATTTTGGAATACTTTCCAAATCCTACGCAGATTAGCACCGATAAATTTAAGGTAAATATTATTTGTTGGTTAAATATAATTTTACCCTCTGGTACTATTTTTTTTTATTAGGATATACGGGATAAACTTAGGGAAGGACATGAAAACCCTTGGTTACTTTGTTTCTTTGTTGGGTCAGCCACTGACTTAAATTTACAAATAAAGCGTTTGTCTATTTCGGTTCCAAACGTTAACTTAGGTGAGTACAACCTTTACTATTGTTTTAACGTTGTAAGAAAAAAGATAAAAACATGATTTTATTTCTTTGAAATTAAACAATTCAAATTAAAAATGTACAAGACATCCGTTAGAGACAATAGTTTTTAAATTTAAGAGCAGACAATTTTGATAGTTATACATGTTATATAGAAATAAAAAATAAAAATAAATATAAAAAAAAACCAAAAATTAAATTAAATATACCGGGCGGTCCTTTTAACTTGAGACTCCTAAATATCTCGACAAATATGCATGGTACAACAAAAGTGTCTTAAATAAACTTGTAGGACTCAAAGGGGGAAATGAGATGACGATATCAGTTTCATTGCAGATGGCCCTGCAATCGGTGAAAATGAGGCTAACTTAATTTTTTTAAATGGGTAGAACTGATCCATCTGAGCTAAAAAAAAATTAAAAATTTTTTAATTGATGTAAAGTATAAGAATTTGTCAGTCAAAGATAAACTTAGAAATGTTTTAATTCATTATAGGAATATACCAACAGCGACCACTGGAAAATCTCTATCAGAATTAATGTTTAAATTTTTGCCGCGAACAGAATTGGATAAATGAAATGGAAAAAAATCTGTTACTTTCGATTTGAACAAAAACAAAACCATTAAAGAAGGGAGAGATGTTATATGTCAAAGTGTTCTGTGTTTTCGTATCACCTAGATACATAGTTACTTGTTTATATTGATAAAAAAGAATGTAATATCGAGATATAATTAATGTTTTTTTTTTCGAATCCAGGTTGTGGCTGTAATTTTTGATTTATTTAAAAATTCGCATCCCGCGTGGATATCACCATTTACTATACAGGGTGTTCCTAAATATCATGTAAATACGAAAAGGGGTAATTCTTTGGCTTATTTAATGACTAAAAATTCATATAAACATAGGTCCGCAAATGCTTCGTTGCCGATCTACAGGGTGTTGAAATTTCAAGATGTTTTTAGTTTTTTCTTTATAGCTCTTGTAGTTTTTGATATATTTAGCTCTAATTTGGAATATGGGTTACGCTATTAGACTTACATCATTGGGAATACCAAATGGTTTTAAGAATCTACAGGGAGGTATTTTTTCAGGGGTCATGCCCCCTTTTCTCCCCCTGAACTTTTTTTCGGTGCGCCGCTGGTGGATTCTAAAATACAAAATGCAATTTTTGTTTTGTTCTAAAGCATTTTAATCTTTTGTAGTTTTTTCGTATTTACCACCGTTATCGAGGAAAAAAAATAAAAGCTTTTCTGTCTTTCGCCAGATGAAATTAAAATTTTTTAAATAATTGGTTTAGTATGCCTTGGCTTGATGAACCTTGTGTTTGTATTTATTTTGACATTTTATTCGCCACCAACTGTTAAAAATTAAAACTAGGATACAAGAGCTATAAAGAAAAAACTAAAAAATCTTGAAATTTCAACACCCTCTAGATCGGCAACGAAGCGTTTGCGGACCTAATATTATGTTTATATGAATTTTTAGTCAATAAATAAGCCGAAGAATTACCCCTTTTCGTATTTACATGATATTTAGGAACATCCTGTATATTCAGTAATCATTACGGTAAATCCAGAAAGGTACGGTATGGCCGTATATAGTTACACCGTGCCCATGAAAGACAATACTAAACGCTGATATTGCATATTTACTCTATATAAGCATTGCATTGTTAATAGTAATCTCAGTTCTGCCCATAACAAACACACGCATATAATCTGTATTGTCACTGCAGTCTATATTTAGCGTATAATATACAGTGTATTTTTATTATACGTGAAATAAATTCGCTTTTTAAAAAACATGCTTTTCATCCAAAAACGATAATTATATATCTAGTTTTATAGAAATGTTTCAGAAGTATTACGCAGTTTATCCGATTTTTTCCCGTTAAGTCATTTCACAGTTATGATTATCTTTGAGGTGATGTTTGAATATGTTTTTAAGACATAATTCACGTTGGTAATCAAGTCAACTGCACATGCTCCGCGGCTGTTTATGCACTACAGAATTATAAGATTTCTGCTTACTGAACCCGTCAAAACTTCAAAATTGATAATTTAATAGTATTGACCACTTTTTATGGCAAAAAAATATGTTTTTTAGATAATATTATATCGATGGTATTAAACAGTGAAAAGTGAAGAAACACGACAAGGGCAGACTATTTCTTAAAAGTTTATAAATTTGTTGATTCTTGAGCAACTGGAGAATCTTTACACAGCAATAAAAAGTGTTAAAATTGTTTAAAAAGTGTTATAATAGTAATTACAAGTGAATACTGTTTTCATAAAAATGGTACTACACCCTTTACTATCACGATATCTTCAGGTTTGGTACACTGCGCGCAATACTCGTCCCTGTGCCACAGCCTCCACGTATCCAGATATCCAGCCTGGGGCATCTTGAAGGAAGGCGGTGCTTTCGAGCTCTTCCACGGTCGCGACGTATTCTACGAAATTCTGGCATTCGCCCGGGACGCTGCCAAATCTATCAATTTCCATGCTCTATCGCCAGCCGACTTCCAAAACATCATCGACGACGGAAAGCCGTGGTTCGTCGATTGGTTTGCACCGTGGTGCCCGCCTTGCCGTAATCTCTTACCAGAATTGAGAAGAGCAAGCATGCACTTCACGCCTGACTTAATTCAGTTCGGTACGATCGACTGTACAATGTACAAGCAGTTGTGCAGCGAACAAGGGATAAGTTCCTATCCGACGACTATTATTTACAATAACAGCAAGACTATGCATTTCCACGGGTCGCCGAACGAGGATTCCATCGTGGAATTTGTTACTGATTCGTTGGCTGCCGCGGTAATTCCCCTGGACGGTAATTCGTTTGTGCAGTTATTGAGAAAACCGGAGAATGAACTGTGGATTGTTGACTTCTTCGCGCCGTGGTGCGGCCCATGTCAACGTTTAGCTCCTGTTTGGCGATCCTTGGCGAAAGAGGTAAGTAACTATTTTGTCTGTTCTGCTGATGTGATACACTTGATTTCATGGGCGTATCCAGGGGGGGCAGCTGTCTTAAATTTACATGTGAAAAGACATGTTTTGGTATTTTTCGAATAATTGTTCGAAGTTTTGGAAAACTTAAGATTAATGTTATAGGACTTGTAGAGAACTTTCAAAGGAAGAATTTGACTCATATACATATGGATTTGACGGCCCCAACCCGCCCCCACAGTGCACTGAAATCTACCCAAATAAAAAAATGATTCTTCAGGAAATCTAATCATTTCATTCTCTTTTTCCTCATAGAAATAATTCTTATAAGTCTAGTGGAATTTTTATAAACATTTGTCAATTAATTACCATTTGTTTAAACAAATTCTATTTGTTTAAATTATTCGTTTTTCTTAACAATCCGCCTGAATTCTGTTTTCTGAGGTCGAAATGGCAGTTTATTATCTTAGAGTGACATTATTCATTAAAAAATGTCTTCCTATTGTTTAAAGAATCAATTGTTATTCATTTTCAACTTTTTCTAATTATGATAGAAAAGTCAGCTTTTTTTGTAAAATTAACTTATAAATTTCGAGATATCTTGCCTATTATTATCTAATAAACCCACATTTGTTTAAACAATTTTTTTTTGCAATTTACCTAGACTTATTTTTTTTTAGATCGATCTGGCGAACTGTTGTTCTCAAGTGACATCATTTATATTTTGGGATGATTTCCATAGTTTAAATAATAAAATATTATTTGTTTTCAATATTTCATCGAATTAGAGTACAGCCAGCAACAGATTAACATTATCTTGCTACACACAGTGGTAGAAAATCAGAATGAGAAATGGAGAAGAAATATGATTAATAAGATTGGTAGGCATTAGGAAATGTAATATTTTTAAAAGAAATGTAACCAATTTCCCGAAAAGGGATTTTAATCAATTAAATTTTTTCGAATAAATGATATTGAAAACGAATAATATTTTATTATTTAAACAATGGAAATCATCCCAAAATATAAATGCTATCACTTGGGATATCTCGAACATACAATTTATAGGTTTCTTTAACAAAAAGGTTGACTTTTCTCCCAGATTTAGAAAAAAGTTGAAAATGAATAATAATTGATTGTTTAAACAATAGGAAGAATTTTTTTAATGAATAATGTCACTTTAAGATAATAATTTGCCATTTTGAACTAAGAAAACAGAATTCAGATGGATTTTCGAGAAAATCAAATTATTTAAACAAATATAATTTGTTTAAACAAATGGAAATTAACTGACAAATATTTAAAAAAATTCCACGAGACTTATAGAAATGATTTCTTTGAGAAAAAGAGACTAAAGTGATTAGAAAGTTCAATTTTCTGAAGAATGTAAATTTTTCATTAGGGGTAGTTTTCAGGGCACTGTGGGGGTGGGTTGGGGGCGTCGCATCCATAAGTATAATAGGTCAAATTCTTCCTTGGAAAGTCCTCTACAGGTCCTTCAGGAATCTTAAGTTTTCCGAACCCGTGAACAATTATTCGAAAAATGCCAAAAAATGCCTTCTTCTCATGCATTTTCCCCAGTAAATTTAAGGCCTCGACAGGCACTATTAAAAAAATTCAAAATTTCAACGACAAAAAAAATACGTGTCCACTTTTTTTGGATTTGGAAACGATCTGGTTTCTATCATCACAAAAAAAATTTTTGAACCATCCTATTGAACACCCTTCCCCCATACAGCAAGTTATAAAATTGCCGCCCATTCCGATTTGAGCTGGATACGCCCATACTTGATTTCTTTGGAGTGTGTATTGATTGATGTTAATGGTTAGTTGGCAGCATTCCCTCAAGTGAGAGTTGCCGATGTGGATTGCGTAGCCAATAATGACCTATGCAGCGCCCAAAATATTAGGAGTTACCCTACGATAAGGATGTATCCGTTGGGTAGCAAAGGTTTGAATACAGTCGTGTAAGTATTATAGATAGTTGTCTTCAAAGGTAATAAAAAACTTATCTTCGTAATCAGTTAACCAAAATTAGAACATTGTTTAGCCGTAAATCCGGTAATTTTGGGTTGCAACAGTTGAACGTTAATTTTTTATTTGGTCTCAATGTAGCATGCACAACGGACACCGTGATGTGGTTTCAATGAAGAGATGGGTGATCGGTTTTCTGCCCACATTGGTAGAATCTTTCACAGCAAAAGAGTTCGAAAAGCAAGTCCTCCAGAAAAAATTTTTACTGCCGTATTTGGTCGATTTCTATGCGTCATGGTGTCGCCATTGCGTTGACTTTGAACCATCCTTCAGTGCTGTAGCCCAGGTAAGATTTCATCAGTATTTTAAGGTTGTGTTTTTTTTTAAATCTTATTTGGAATTTTTCTTGTTTCAGAAATTGCAAGGGCATGTCAGGTGCATTAAGCTAGACTGCGACAGTGAACGTGAGTTTTGCCGCCAGTTACGCATAGAGAGTTATCCTACGGTTATGTTGTATACTTCCCCTAACCAAAGATTTAAAATTGACAGTCAAGTTCCTAAAGAAATTGTAGATAATGTTAGAAATATTATTAAGCAACATGTCACTGCCCACGATGAGCTTTAATATGATAAAAAAAATATTTTTTGTTTGCTTAAAACGTGTAAACAACAAAAACTATTTCTTGAACAATATATCTAGGAAATTTCAATAATAAAAAATTAAAAAAAAGTATGTAGGTACTGTTCTAGTTTTAATAGCGATTTGATTATACAAGTAGGAAATTCTACCAAATTTTATGGAAATTTCTAAGAAAACTATAATACTCATAATTACAAACAATAAATCAGTATTCACTTGAAAAAATATTAAAATTTGCCTTAAAACTAGTTTGCATTTAATCATCACAGTATTTGTATTGTTATCAAGTTAACCATTAATGTGTTCATTTTATGCATTTTCACTCTTCCTATATAAATAGATTAACAAATAACGAGCTCCACTGGACAACATTACAATGTAAACGTAACTTATGTAAACAAAATTCTGACAAATTATATTTTTATACATACATGGAATTTTATTAAATAAAGATAATATATAATCAAACTTTATGGTATGTATTATTTTCCTTTATCCTTATGTTAAAAATAAAAACAATAAATATTTACACTATTTACATAGCAAAAGTTATCGCGTGTTTGAAACTTCGATTTTATCTTGATTAAAATTTAATTTGAACATATCAAACATTCTTCCTACTACTCTTGTCACACGGAAATCCTTCAGCTTCTGGTTGATAATCTGAAATATAAAAATATTACATTTACTATTAATCAATAAAAATGGTATCTTCAAAATACAAAACAAACAAACTAAGGGTCTAAAAATTGGAGACAGGAGAACTGAGAAAGAAAATGATTGGGCGATAGAATACAAAGGATAAATGACGCTGAGTTTCCATAGCCAATGCTAGGTGGCGCCAGAAGTACGTCAGTAAATTGCATTTCAAACTAAAAAAAAACTGAAGCGATGTAATATATAGTGGTAGATTCATAACTGGGTTGAATGATTGCACGTAGAGCTGAACTTGGTGCATAGTTAGGGAGCTGTCTTGAAAATATATCTTTGTTTCTGTTTTCCTGAACCAATTGATTTATTGAAAAATAGTATATGTGACCCCGCACGAGAGAATCGCCCCAACTGCCATCTCTCGTTTCGATAATATTGACTCCTGTGTTTGAAGCCGCATAACTCTAAAACTACCGAACAGAAAAAATTGAAATAAGTGTGTCATACTCCTGAATCATTTCCACATAAGTTGTATGACTGTCAACATTTTTAGCCTCTCGCTGTAAACACGATCGCGAGAGAAATCAACGTTCGTCTTTCCATTTTTTTCCTCGTAAAACACTTGTCACAAAAATGTCAATTTTTGTTCAGGTTGCATTTAGAGCCTCTTCTATAGATTGGCGTTTTTGTTTTCTTCAGTTTTTGTGTAATAAAGGTTGCGAACAAGATTTTCATAGAAGCGGATGTCTCAGTAACGAATATTAGCACGATATCGGGATATGCACGTAATCAATCGTCATATTTTATTTAGATGTAAAATTAATTATACCCAACAATATTTCACAAACACGGATTCAAACGGATTCACTGATCGCGTCAAAACTTCATATTTCGTTCGACATCCTCGCACCAAAACCCACAAGCGAGGGAAGCCGAACTGCGCAAAGTATTGTTCATGTTTATTTCGGTCTTAAAAATTAACAAATAGTCGGAATGCTATTAAATTCAAGGGATATGTATCACAGTAAATAAGGATTATTTGCATGCTAACTGCGTTGTCCTGCTAACATTCGTTCCTGAGATATCGGTTTCCATCAAAATCTTGTTCGCAACCTTTATTACATAAAAACTGAAGAAAACAAAAACGCCAATCTATAGAAGAGACCTAGATGCAACCTGAACAAAAACTAAAATTTTTGTGGTAAGTGGTTTAGGAGAAAATAAATCGGAAAGACGAGCGTCAATTTAAACTGCAAAAATCTGGTACTTTTTTCACTTCTCTCGCGCTCGTCTTTACACCGAAAGGCAAAGAATTTTGACAGTCATACAACTTATGTAGAAATGATTCAGGAGTATGACATACTTTATTTCAGTTGTTTCTGTTCAGTAGTTTTAGAGTTATGCGCCTCCAAACACAGGAGTCAATACTTTCGAAACAAGAAGAAAAAGTAATTTTTTTCCAGGACGATTCGAGTTACAGAAATCACTTTCATGTGATTTCAGTATACACTGCACTGCCGCTCATGGAAGTTCGGACACATAGTAAACATATAGGAAATAATGATAAAAGCACTGGCAATAGGCACCTCTATTTCTACCAAATAGCGAACACATTCTTAACGTTGATTTCCAGTAACATACGACGTCATTAAATGTGCTAATTTAAAATAATTTTTATACTTAATTATTATGCAACATTTATGCTGTTTTGTAACTGGTTCTTGGGAATTTTCTAGTTTCCATTAAAAAGGATTAAATACGAAATAACAAATAGACTCATAAATACTGCATCTCAGACACATGTTGCGACCCCATTTTTACCAGATTTTTGCATCAAATGCTCGAATTCGTATTCAAACGAGTCTGTGCCTGCAATCTGTAGTTTGCACAATATAACTCTGTCACGTGGAAGACATCATGCGACGCGGAAAGCCAACAAGTAAGGAACAGCGTTCTGCAATTATCGCTTTTCATCAGGAACGATTGTCAGTTCGTGAAAATGCAAGAAATAAGTCAACGATAAGTGACACTCTTCACCAATATGAAGAAACATGGAATTTGGATGACGTGTTCGGCCGGGACTATCACGAATAATTTCCCAAGCGGATGAAGAACGATTAAAATTAATTTTTAAGCAAAACAGAAAATCGACCGCACCTAAAATCACCTCTGAAGTCAATCGCGATCGTGAAAGACCAATTGTTTGTAAGCACAGGGCAGGTAAACGACGTGACGTCTCCAAGCGGAAAATCTGCATGGACGCGTTGCCGTACGCTAACCATTGCTTGGTCGGGAAAATCGTCAGACACTACTGTTTCCAGTCTTCATTTGTCCAACTTCGATGTGTTCGTGCCCACTGAAGTCGTTTCTGACGATTTCCCCGACGAAGCAATGGTTTTCGTACGGCAACGCGTCCATGCAGATTTTCCGCTTGCAGACGTCGTTTCCCTGTGCTTACGAAAATTAGTCTTTCACGATCGCGATTGACTTCAGAGGTGATTTAAGGTGCGGTTAATTATAATCGTTCTTCATCCGCTTGGGAAATTATTCGTGATATTCACGGCCGAACCCGTTATCCAAATTCCATGTTTCTTCATATTGGTGAAGAGTGTCACTTATCGTTGACTTATTTCTTGCATTTCCACGAACCGACAACCGACAATCGTTCCTGATGAAAAGCGATAATTACAGAACGCTGTTCCTTGCTTGTTGGCTTTCCGCGTCGCATGATGTCTTCCGGGTGACAGAGTTATCTTGTGCAAAATACAGATTGCAGGCACAGACTCGTTTGAATACGAATTGGAGAATTTGATGCAAAAATCTGGTAAAAATGGGGTCGGTACATGTGTCTGAGATGCAGTATTTATGCCTATATTTGTTATTTCGTATTTAATCCGTTTTAATGGAAACTAGAAAATTCCCAACAACCAGTTGCAAAACAGCATAAATGTTGCATAATAATTAAATATAAAAATTATTTTAAATTAGCACATTTAATGATGTCGTATGTTACTGGAAATCAACGTTAAGAATGTGTTCGCTATCTGGTAGAAATAGTGGTGCCTATTGCTACGTTATCAGTGCTTTTATCATTATTTCCTATATGTTTACTATGTGTCCGAACTTCCATGAGCGGCAGTGTACACTGTACATATAGCACTCTTACCATATGCTATCTCCAAAACCGCTAAAACCTACGATACAAAATAAATACGTAATGGAAAACTTACAGCCACTAATATGTTGGATACTTTCGGTTCAATCTCTGGCCATATTGTATCCAAAGCAGTAGGCGCCATCCTAGTAATAGCCTTATTGAAAGTCTCCTCGGTTTCCTTATTATCCATCAATCCGGAGAAGTGGTTCTACAAATACAGTACACCTAAAATCCGGTAAGATTACCATATTTTTTCTCACATACATCCAATCCTTTTAGTTTTGGCGTTACCTCCATGGATTCTACAGAAAATGGCGGATACGACAACGGATTTACCTTGATTTTCGACACGGTTTCAATGGATAAACGGTACAACTCCACCCTTTGATCATTAAATTAACATAAAAAGATCTTTGTTTACCTACTTTATAACAATTTTACAAACCAAAATGGACCTTTTCCAAATATCGAGAACATTCGACCAACACCCACTCTGATGTCGTAGATTCCGTCAATGTTCAAAATGGGGAATGTGATGTTTAGAATCAGCGTACTTCCGGCTATGTTGTAGTTGATGTCGTCCAGTTTGAACTTTGATAAATGGCGGACACTCACGTCTTCAACGTAACCCTGCAAACTACATAGTAACTATAAATAAAACACAAAGAAAGCAAGTACCTATGACGAAACCATTTCCGGGCTAAGTTTTAAAAAGATAAACCGTTTTATGAAATAACTAAACTACCTTGTTTTGCGCGGATTTTTTTTTCTGAACGCTGTTTTACTGCTGTACAACACTTTCATTTGAAGATAGTTTTTCATTGTTTCTGAGAAGCTCTGGAAAAAACAAGGTAGGTCTTTCATAAAACACTTTGACCTGAAGGTCAGACCTCGCAATAAACTTAGGTTTTGATTACTTGTTTATTGGCGACACGGAAGAACTGTCTCATGTTGTAACATTGTTTTGCATTTTTTTTTTGCGGCGATGCACTAAAACTACTACAGTGGTTCTTAACCGGTGCTTTGCGGAACAGTGGTGCTCCGCTAGCTTGCTGTAAGTGCTCCGCAAAATTATGAAAGCCGAAATTGTCGACTCATTTACCATATGTGATTGAAATAATAACATTTGTATATTATTAACGTACAAGACATTCTAACTTAAACAGAACTAACCTTTACCATTTACAATTTTCAAATAGTAATAAATATGAATAAAATAAATAAATAATTCTGAATATAATACAGTTATGTTCAGAATGAGTATACATGTCATGTATATGTCTGCTACACATGTCACATAAAAAGTTCGGAAAATATGCAAACATTTTGAAGTATATTTCCTAAAATAAACATAATAAATATGATGTTTTGATAATATATATTTTTCCCCTCATCTACATATCATCCACATGTTATGTGCGGATTTTTTAAGTTTTATATGAGTATAAAGCGGTATCAAAACTGAGCTTATGAAAACTACTTGAGTAGGCAGTACATAACTACTAATATAAAGAATCCAGCCAAATTAGCAAAATATTTGACAAATTAGGAAGGTTTTGAAAGTTTTATTATATTTAGATTTATATTATCGCGAACAACTACAATGTCAGATGCTTGGAGAAAATGTGGAAAATATGTGGATGCGGAAATAAGAAAGAAAACTTCGGAAGCAATTCCGTACATAGAAAGCGCTTTTTCCTTCAAACATTTTTAAGAGTTTCAGAAAGAGAGTTTATGAAATTTCAAAATTTCCGAATATTTTCGGAATTTATACACAAATATAGCTTTTTTTTTCTGTATCACATTAATAATTTTCGCCGCAAATAAATTTTATTCGAGTATTCGTTTTTTCAATTCGGTAGAAAGCTAGATAGAGCCGATGAAAATATCAATAAAACCATATTTTAAACGGCTACAATTTCTTAAGGAATAGAGAAAACCAATAAGTCCATGTGAACCTTCTTACTCTGAATGGCATTTAGTTTCTAGAAGAAAATAGGTAAAATGTTTTATATGGATTTTATTTCGGTATTTTGAATATTATTACGTACATTTATTTAGTTTTTAGTGTTGTACTAGGTAGTGATTGCGTTATTCTAACGTTTTCGCATTGTTTGATATGTATTTTATGTTTTATTTTTCTTTGTTTTTTAACATTTCTAACGGCTGTAAGTTCTTAATAAATAGATAAAACATTATACTTAGAATGACATTTGATTTCTAAAAATTAATTTTGCCGAAAAAATGGTAGAGTATTGGTATATTTATATTTTCTCTAATTAATGTTATTTTTTAACTGTTATGTAATAATCGTTTTAATTTTTAATAAAAGTTATGTCTAATTTTTAGTGCTCCGAGAATTTTTCTTATCATCAAAAGTGCTCCTTGACTTCAAAAAGGTTAAGAACCACTGATCTAACTGAACGCATTCTTGAGAAAAGTATTTAAAAAAAAAAACGAGTCCGGCCCTGCTCAGCGCAAGAAAATCGACAACACCCCACCGCGGTTGTGGTGCAACTGGTGACACATCAACGCCGCCGGCAGTGTTGCCAGATAGATTTTATGGTTTCCCCCAATTAACAGTGAAAATTCCCCCAAAAACAACCGTTTCGGCAACAAAACAACAAAATCCCCCAATTTTTTCTACCGTCTCGGAGAAGCCTGGTCGGGGGGGGGGGGGAAATGAGTTTCAATGTTTCTATCAGTGGTCAAACGAAAAAGAAATCCCCCAAAACGGAATGTTTAAGGATAAAAATCCACTAAATTCTCAACTTAGCGTGGAACAGCTGTGGAAATTAGTTATCAATAAAATATAAAATAAAAAAATAAATTAATAATAAAATGCCCCCAAAAGTCCCCCAATATAGAAGTTTGTCCACAGAAAATCCCCCAGACATTGTGTAACCCCAAAACTTCTCCCAAGCGCCTAAAAATGCCCCACTTTTGGGGGAAAATCCCCCAATCTGTCAACACTGGCCGCCGGCAACATATCCGTCTCCCCCCACCTTAGCGTAACGCCTGCGCCGACATTGATCTACATTCGACCGGTTCATATATGGTCAGCTGTTGTATGTGTTGGTTTATCTGCAATAAGAATCTTTTGCATGGTGGAATCTTAATGTGGCTGTGCTTGTGGAGTGATTTGTGTAGTACCAGAGACGGATGGCTGGCAAATTGTATGCGACGAATGGCTAGAATGCAACAAACTTTGAACGGCCGCGGAGAGCAGTTGCTGTGTTAAGTCGGTTTGTTTTGTTCGACGGATATCGCTTTGCAATCACAATGTTTGCAAATCCGCATCACATTTCTTGATTAGGTACGTCCTAATCTCTCTAATTTTCAATTGATAAATGTTTGTACGTACGTTTGCAACCGTATTTGGGTCACGCGCGATTGCCTATTCACCAGGGCCGGCCTTAGACGATTTCTTCAATATAATTATGTGTGTACTTAAAACTTTGAAATAGACTATCCGGTTATTGGACCAAAATTGCTTCTCTGTCGTTGGTGTATATGCTCCTTCAAGGTTAGCCGTTATTTCTGAAACACCTGTATATCGAAAACCGCCAATTTTTGAATACCTACGTGTTTATTTGGTTCTAGATGTTGTTTTTTTAGACTTACAAAGCAATAACTTAACTTGACTTGTCCTTATTAGGGTGGAAGATTTTGCAACAAAACAATTCATAAGTATACAGAAATAAAAGCCAGTCTATGTTACAAAATGACCTCAGCTTTACGATCATAGCGCCATGTATGTATAACAAACCAGTAACACGTTCTTGGGGCTTTACATCATACAAGAAAACTACTTGATTCTTTTTGTAGTAGGCGTACTTTTCGAAATGGGCAAATGTTAAGATTGAGATAGATTAAGACCATCTAAAAATATGTTAAACAGAAAGTGTTACGTTGCGTGACATTTTATTCATATCGTTCTCTAAAATTGATAATTTTCTCATTACAAGTTTTAAAATTACAGAAGCTTCAATATTTGTAGTCATAGCGAGAATTGGAATATTTACTTCGGACAATTGAACAACTATACAGGATTTTGGGTTTATATATTTTTCGACCCTCCCAACTTAATGGTGATATTGTTTTTATTTATTAATTAAACAAACAATTTTGTTTAATGTTAAGTTTGTTAATTTTTTACATATACCTACAAATCAAATATTAAATTTGTTTTCTACCAACGTCTTTTTTAAATTTTTTTAAAATAAAGACAATTAAATTGTTCTTTATATCAAAAGTTTAATATTATAAAAGAATTGCCGTCAGTTCTTCACCAAGTTTACCAATGAAAACCACAGAATTAATTTTGCATAAATATAAGACAAGAATATAGAGCGGAGTAAACATTTAATAAATCAGGTGTAAGTACGTACAATACATATACGAATAACCCATTTGCATTGGATCAAGTTCACCGCGCAATAGTGAAATATTACCTAGCATAATAGATATGTAGAAAGCCTGGTTTTCTTGCATGTGAAGGTTGGTGGTATTTTAAAATTCCCATTAATGGGAAAGCACTGTTTACAGACGGTTGGTTATCTAAGCAGATTTCGCATTAGTTCTTGACAAGTGAACTATGTGATTTTATCAATTTTCTATAATCTGTATATTTGTCTGTAACCGTCCTAATCTTGAATTCTTAACGCACTCCACTAGTAACATGCACGATTACAGCAGTAGAGAATGCAGTGGATGATACGATTTGTGACAAAATGACTTGGTTATACATGGTGTGCTTTATGTAAGGGTATATTTTTGTTATGGATCATTTTTTAATATTTTTTTGGACGTTTTTACTGTGTCTATACCAAATAGAATATAATATTGGCCAAATAACCAGCTCGGGTAGGGTACATACGTATATTATAGTATAAAGTGCCCTTTTGGAATCTAACGCGGAAAGTGTTTCTTTTTTTGCTATTTACCGCAAAACAGTCACGGTTTCGCAATTTCTTCTCAAACTACGATACAATTTTGAGACAGTTTTTTTTTAATTGACGTGATTCTAAATGGCACCTTATATTATGTGTATGATATTTTCAATCAGGATGAAACATTCTGAGCACAAAACCATAATTGATCGTCAATTTTCAAAACACAAAGCAACGAAAAAATACTTTTTTCTTTTATTAATCTATACGGCTATGAATTGGTGGAATTAATTGGTTTATGGCCAACTAGTAATTGTTATCCCGTGTACTTTTTTAACTCGTTTATTTTACGTTGGTCGATTTCCGCAACAGGTTCAAATAAAGACTTACTGTAAGTGAAATATTTGGGTTGAAATATTTAACTCCATTGGTTTTTGACAATTCAAATTCAAAATATCTCTTTTTAGTTGTTGTATACATCAAACATAATTGAAACGAATTTCTACCTACCAGATTTTGGTAATTTTGCTGTACATTTCACTGAATATTAGCAATGAAATATATTAGAACCATTTTGTCACGGAATGTACCTACTTATCAAAAGCAATAAAGAAATGAATAAACAGCATGACGTGGGTACTTTAAATTGCTTAACTATTTGACGGAAGCGATATTTAAATCACTTCCTGTAGAATAATAAGCAATTGGTGGCAAACTTTCTTTGAACGCAAACAATATGTCTTTTTGGTTTATGCTAATTGGACATGATAAAAACAATTTTAAAAGAAATCAATTTTGTCACATTGTATTCTTTTTAATTTTACTTAAATCCGTCAAAACAAATATAATTTTTATCCACAACTTACATATAATAAGTTCATTGTATACGTATCTATGACTTATAATCCTTATCATGATACATACCGATGATTATGATGACAGTAGCTTTCAATAATAAATAATAATGACATTTGTTTTGAATAACGTTATCGAATAAAGAAACTGTCATTATTATTCTAAGCTAATGTCAACACCTACGTGGGTGACAGTTGATTGACAGTTCGCATCGCCACCATTCACAAATACATTTCAAATATTTGATGTAATATGGCATTTTATAATTTATGAGTCGTAGATAAAACGTCGTATTTGACTCGCACATAACGAATATAAACCACTCGCATGTTTATACACTCGGTTATGGCTCGTGTATAAACTTCATGCAACCTATTAATATCCTGCTCGTCAAATAATATACTGTGACCTGTATGAATCAAGTTTTGATTATTTTTACTGTTTGAATCATTTTGTGGTTTGTCACGGGGTTATATAAATTTCTAAGGAATACTTATATATACCCTTCTTGGAAAACAAATATTAATTAAACATTTTCCTGTGCAACGCTATCTTTTTGAGTCATATAAATTGATTGGTTATATTTTACATATTAGAGTTGCTGATTATAATCAGTTTTATTACATTTCTCATAATGTAAGTCAAATATGTATGTATCACACAAACTGGAGTTTTGTTCGTTTGATGTAAACTTTTTGAAGGGATCATAACAAAGATCATTTAGAATATATACGAGGGACGAACTCGAGGACGAACTCGATATTACAACGCAACGGTGTCAAAAATTACGAGTACATGTAAGAAAGCTTAGTGTAGATGCAAAGTGTACGCTGATTCGAAATTGGAACTTAATCTTGTGTGCACTGTGCTCTATAATGACGAACAAACGGCTTTTTTATGAATTTTGCCAGACGCACGACGTCAACTGACCGACAGGCTTTCAGAGGTCTATGATATACTGATGATCAGGCTTATCTGTGAGTAGAGAGCTTACAGCGCCATGTTCATACCTCATCAACAATACAGTTGAATGAGGTCTTCATACTAACAGTACAATAACTTATATCAAATTTTGATTTCTTTGACGCAAGTAACCACATTTTTAAACTAAAGCAAGAATATCATTCTAAAGGAAATAAATCTCTTCTTGTATAAAAATATGTTTGAAAGCGTTTTTTTTTTTGTTTCTATTCAAATATCAAAGGTCAAAGATATATGTTTCGATTCAAAAGAATAAGTTTCTTAAAAACAATATATCTATCTGTGTAGCGAGCAACCCCTAAATCATAATAATTTGTATCGACTATCTATGTTGGCTTTTAGATGCGTAACGAAAAAGGCTACTGAAAAATCACACTGTGTTACAGTGAAAATATACTTTTCACGAGACATAGTGTAAGTTGTTGAGCTGGTACAACTGAACATAATGGCATATACGAAATTTTCCAAACACCTACAAAATCTCGATTTTTAAAGTACTTGCATGTGTATAAAAATTCAAAACTCCGTCATTTTCCATTCGATTTCCAAAATAAGAAATGCAATTGAAACCACTATTAAGGCTCCGTTTTAAAAACATCGCAACTTCCAAACGAAATATTTCGTTGCGATGTTTTTTTTTGCTGGGAGTGGTCTGCCTGGCCCCCACCAACGTCACCCAGGCCACAGTTTTACGATAAGGGGAAGTTGGGGGGTTTAGAGGAAGCAGGCAAAGGCGGAGCATAGTCGACGCTAGTACATTCGAAGGGGAAGTACTCAGCCAGTTTGTCGCCGCGCGTCGGTGCTTTCGCTTTCGCTCAAGTTACAATGTATTAGTGTTCTCACTCATATGCATACCGGACTGCATACAGCTGGCTGGCGGCCGCCAGGCGGTAAAAGAAAATATATTGATTTAAGTTAGAGAGAGCGCGCTTGCTATTATAATATTTAATCTTTTTAACAGGGTGACATACATACTGTATAGTAAATTGACAAAAATGTATTACCTAACTCATGATAACTCATCGGTGAATTATGGACTTCAATTTAGAAAGGAATTAATTAAAATCGAGCAATGAGGACCCAATACATCTATAAACATGCTGGATATCGAACGAACGCACGGCAGTGACACACGAAGACAAAAATAAAAAAAATTAATCTGATGCGTTCAGGCACATTACTTTATCATACCATATATAAAATTAATAGTTTAGCTGCATGAGATTCTATTTGATCGAGATCGGCCATGTCTGTATTAAAATAAAACTACTGGAACTAGACGGATATTTTGATTATATTGACAGTAGGTATTGTCAAAACATCAGCGTTTGACACTACCTACTGTCATTAGAATCACAATATCTGACAAATCCTGGCTAACTAGTTTTAATGCAGCAATCTCGATAAAATAGAATTTGCCCATGCAGCTAAACTATTCATTTTACCAAAAAATGCCATAGTCATAAATTGTTCAGAATTTCCTGTACTTTAATTTATTATTTAACTATTTCGACAAATTTCCAGAAATGGCGGCTTATTTGCAAAATCTTTCAAAAATGCTATAAGACTAAACCTCCAGTTTCTTTGGATCCTTTTCAACAGAAAGCTTTTCGGCTCTAAGTTTGGTTATGAAACTTCTAAATATGAAGTTTCGTCCCGATACTTTAGTAGTTTCTCCGGAATCGTCGCCACAAAAAAGGCACACACACATACACAGAATTTTTTTTTACCTGGGTCAAAAATGTTCAAGGGATCCAAAAAGACATTTCCGCTAAAACCTCAAAAATTTTGTTTGGCACGATTACAATACTTTACATACTACGTATGATAAAGTAAAATCATAGCACATAGTCCAAAGTTCCCCAAACCATTTATATAAATCCCAAATATTTTGTCACCTACAAGTTCGCTATATTTTATAAACGTTCTGGGCGCCATGAATGCAAGATTAATGAATGAAAACAAATTCTGGCATTGGCTATATCCAATTCCCGCTGTAATACTGCCCAATACAGTCGCTGAACTTATTCATTATAGCCGACCCAAGTTCGTCACTGCTAATTGTCTCTTCCTGTCCATAAAACCGACATTTTAAATAAAATGTTCATTTGAGTCCTGTTCTGGTCTCTTTGTCTCATTTGTAATTAAATAATTACAATATTGTCTCTTAGGTGGTACGTAGTCGTCTTTTACTAATTCGTCTAAAGGACAGACGCGGATGTTTAGGTATTTTGCCACGACTTCTACCCATTATTAAAGAAATGTACCTAACACCTAGCAGGTATAATTACACTAAGTATAATATCATACAGTATATGACTTTTATCGTGTGTTAAATTTGTAAACCGTGCGTATAAATGTGAAATGCGAGAACTCTGTTCTCCCGATTCAATATACGCTACGGTCATAACACTCATAACTTGTGAACAGTCTAATCTAAAAATAGCAGTAGGCGTGGCGTAGTTATAGGCGGTGTTTAAAACTCCTAACGTCTGCTGTCTACACCGGGCCCGTAATATAGGCAAATTACATACATTTCTGGCAATTACGCTTTGTTATCGCAATTATAATGTTTAGATTAAAATTGTACTTAAATAAAAAATCTATTTTTGTATCATGAGTTGGGCTAACTATTTTATATTTGAAAAAAACCAAAGATGTAGAAGTAAAATTGATTTTTTTCTTTAAAAAAATTTTTTTTTCATCCAGCCCAACTCGTTATTTATCTAAGAAGTTACATAAAAAATTTCATAAACTTTGAACAATAAATAACGCTTTTATTTGCAAACGCGTTTTAGGAGAGGTAGAACTGGGTCTTAAGACCATTATAAAGATGTACTGTACCAGATCCAATAAAATGTCGAAAAGTTATGAACAATCAAATTCAGAATTTTCTCATTATTTTCAGATTTTCTGAACTTTAACAACAGTTCTATGATCTGCTACAATCCATATTATTTTATTTCAATTTTTTTTATTGAAAGCCCATTTAAATATGCGTTTAATACGAGTTTGTTTAATAGAATCGGTTGAAATTTGTTATCGAAGTTTAATCACCGTGTTGACATTCACACTAGGCAGAAGGAATATACCTACGGCCCGATCTTGATTCGCATTAACTAGACATTATTTTGTTTGTTTATTGATTTCTTTTATTGTATTTTAGTCTATCTAATATGTTATTAAGGGGTAATGCCACTCTAACGCGAGAAAAAATAGCCGATTTTGTAGGTCTATTTTTTACAATATAGTAAATGAATTACAAAATCTCTTTAAAGCCCCTTATTGTTCATATTTTGAGGAATATTCATAATAAAAAAAAAAACAAAAATAAATAAAGAATAGCCGCGTTAGAGGACATCAAAGGAAACCTCTTCCGGCGGACAGGGTTGCACGGCCGGAAAGATTTTGCACACAGTTTTTCACTTAGCCATAAAAACAAAAAAGGAATTGATTCTATATAAGATTATCTCGGGAAGTACGTACGGAAATTAGAAAATTCCGTTTTAAAACAAAATGGCGTTTGAACACAAAATATCACTTTTAGGTACAAAATTAGGTTAAAAATTGTTTATAACAAAAAAAGTTTCGAACTTATCGTAAAATCCGTACGTACTTCTCTAGATAATATTCTTCTGAAGCTGCATATAAAATTTCAAGTGAATTGACGAAGATCAGTTGAAGTTATCGGTCCGGCCAGTTTGAAAAATGCTATTTTGAGAAAACACCGTTTAAAATATTGTGTAACTTTGATGTACAGAATTGTTATATTTTACTATAGTCGGCGAAGCCTGGGCCATATAATTATCTTTTCAAATTATCATTTTCCTCCTCTTGTTTCTTTCTGTTTGATTTTGACGACAGGCGGGCCTGTTTTGCAGCATCAGTCAGGGATGGCTCTGAAAACATGATGCGCCGTGCGTCAGCCTTCGCGCAGATATTATTGCAGTTTGGCTAGATGCTCATACATAATACCTTCATAATCTTCATAAGGCTGGATAATGCATCATTGACAACACATATAGCTATACTTGCTGCAATATCCACAATTACTTTGCCACTTGAAAGAGAAAATGAAAATGAAATCACAGGTGGCATTTCATCGGTCAGAATTTATGATAGTGTCGCCCAGATTTATTTTCTTCATGTTATCAATTGAATCATAATTATGACGAGTCCATTATAAATTGAAAGCTCATTTATAGGCTTCTGGGTTAATTTCCCTTTCTCTTCGAGGCCCTAACTGGTTTTTGCCAAATGGCGGGGACGAGTGCCATTAGTTTCTTCACGTGATCTATGCATTCCTTTTCTTATTCCAAAATTTGCAAGCTTTGCAGTAAGTATTTAGATTTTATGAGCATATCAACAACATTTCTCCAGCTGATAAGCGCCACCAATCATACAGAGAAGAAAAGCTATGTTTTCTCTATGTTCCATCGTCCGAAACAGTTAGGCCATTATTTTTGTACTATTTTCAATTGACTTTTAGCCCTCCCTTCTTCTGCTGCTTTCTGCATCCTTTGTTGACAATGCTTCTGTTTCCACAAAAATGGTGCGAACAACTTTATCGTATATTGTTCTCTTACGCTAAACTTACGCTCGGCTAGACGCTTGGCCGTATGTTCATCAAATAAGCATTTAAAATTTTTTTTCCAATATGAAACGTATTGTACCTTATTTCTAAGATCCCAAGACAACATTTAAGCAAAATTTTTTTTTTTAATTTTTCAAAAAATCTAGGGTGGCATTGCCCCCAAGATTAAGTATTATTCGACTTGTACCCAAATATCGTAAAATCATTAATCGACAATCTTAACCTATAAAATTGTGTATACTATTAGGACGATGTAGGTCTTTAGTATCACAAAATTTCATATAAAATAACAATCAAACTGATCCATAAGCAGTAAGAAATCAGCTTTAGCGCATGCTTCAGTGCAAATATAAAAAAAGTAACATGTGTGACTATCGTAATAAGTTTTGTTACGTCTGCGGATTGTTTGTGGACAAACAGCGTCGGCTACAACAACTTTTTTGACCGTGTTTACACCGCAAGTCGCTGGTATGAACCAAAGTACGTGTGTGTAGTTTCTTCGTCAAAAGTGCAGTTATGGAAATCAAAAAATGTTCATATCTCAAGAACTGCAATGGCATTTTCTACTCCGATGATATGGCATTATCAAACTTATCATGGTGGAGGATTGCAATTTTTGTGAATCGAACGTTAAGGCCGTAGTCTGGCAGCTAACAACAAAAAGGAAAAGAAAAAAGCAGGGCCATAATTATAGAATAACATTGTAAATATAAGTGCTAGTAATGTCTAATTAATGTGTATAGAGACTACGCATTTATTACAGTCGGCCTGTATGTTACTTCTCCGTAGTATGATGTGTCTAGCCGGTGAATAAAATTTGATAATTCTGTTAAATTTCAACCGATTCGAATAAACAAACGCGTGTTAGACCCAAATTTATATGGGCTTTCAATAAAAAATAGCAAAAAAAATGTTTTGGAAATCGAATAGAAAATGGCGAAGTTATGAATTTTTATACACGTGCAAGTACCCAAAACGTTTTTCTTTTCAAAAAAATCGAGATTTTGGGGGTGTTTGGTAAATTTCAGCTATACCAGCTCAACAACTTCCGCTATGTCTCGTGAAAAGTATATTTCGTTTTTGCTTTTTTTTGTAATAGTGTTATGACAGGTTTTACAAAAATTGTTCTAAATTTTGTTCTTTCTATATCAAATTGTAGAGAAATAATTAATAGTTCTGTTTACTCAATACATAAACGGATTCTGTAATAACCATAAAGAAGCAGAAAAAGAAGCTGAATGAAGGAGACGCTGCTTCTCTAATAGCATCCACAATGTTCAAGGAAAATAAACTTAGATCATTTAGACCACGATTTAGACAGAATTTGGAGGTCGGCGATGATGCCAAAAGGTTGGATTTATCTGTTGATATTGAGAACGACATATCGCATTATTTCTTCACAGCATTGTCGTTACTGGAGTGATGTAAATGCACATTTTATACTCTCAAGATAAAGCCAAGATTTCAAAAAGTAATTGCGTATAACCGTCTAATTGGGCCATATTTCTTCCATGGAAATGTTAATCAACAAAAATATTTGGATATGTTATCAATTTATTTAAGTGAACTACTTGAGGAATACATATTTTTTTATCACACCTCTGAAATGACCACGGACACTAGATGGCAGAGCTTAAACTAATGGCAAAAAAGGTCTACTTACGTCAATTCTTTATGGGTAATGTTCATGTCAATCCGCCTGATCGTCAGAGGATCGAGTATGGGAAGACCAAGCTCTGGAATACCGGTCACCATGTACCTCCTGAACTCTTCCAATAGCTTCCTAATCCTATCGGTAATGCTCAATGCGCTGTTCATGATATTCGAGACCGTGGCGTCCAAAACATGGAAACCTGAACGCACAACACCTACCACAGAAGAAACTTGAAGTTAGAGGGACCCATGGTCGCACCACTTACCCAAAGTCGACGTGGTTACCCTTCTTAAAATATTTAGGAACATCGGCACCGAATTGTGTGATTTTTCACTGGCCAGTACTGCCACGATCAAGTACATCACGAGCAAAAGTCTCATTGTTGACGTTATGACGTTCCTCTTGTGCATTTACTGGTAATGGTTGTTCTTGAGTGCACCATCAATAAGGTTGGGCAAATAACTCGACCAAGGTTGCGGTAAAAGTGTCGGTGGAGATTGCGTTAGACGACCGTTTGAAAGAAATTCTAATGTCAACGATAATAAACTGGTAACCGGACTAACCGATTGTTGGGGGCGAAAAAAACGACATGGCTAATCGTGGTCGGTGTGTCCGATTGCATTGCTCGAACGTTTCTAAATGATAGTAAGCAGCGTTCTGCTGGCCACCTTGCCCAATGCACGAAAAGGAAAACATTAACGTTATGCTGTAAAACTTTTACTCTCTGTCGGGTCGACACACCATTTTCACTGCACGAAGATTTCCGAGCGACATAACTGAGCGTTGCACCGACCGTCTTGTAATTTTTAATTATATAATTTGGTTAATTTTAGCATTGTCCGAACAGGAACTCGTGCGGTTTTCTATATTTCTTCACGGTATTCCAAGATGCCTTCATATAAACTACACTGCCCAAAAAAATTAGGGGAACACTTTTTTCGAAACCTGTAACTTTTAAAATACTAGGTCTAGGCAAATAAAATTTAGTTGAATAAATTGTTCCATTGTTTGATAGTGAAGTCGATATGATGTGGATGCAGGAAAACAAAACTATGTATTTGCAGTTTGGTCTGAAGATGGGGGTACCCCGAAACTAGTAACCAAAAAAATTTATAAAAATATATTAGTGAAGAAAAACGCTTTTGTTTTCCTGCATCCACATCAAATAAAATTTGGTATGCTTTAAGGGCTTATATTTAACGAAAAAATTTACATTTTTAAGTGTAACTTAGAAGTAACCAAGAATTGAAACATTGTTTTTGTAATTTTGTTTAGTTAAATACAGAATGTCTCACGGAACTGATACATTAGAAGGTTCGCATATTCTACTATTTCGGAAACCTTATCAAAAATGATGTATTTTGATACGTAGAAACCAAAAATAAAATAAAAATTTGAAAATCATTCCATTTAAAATAACAAAGTTGATACCGACTTCAGGTGACCGGACGTGACAGTTAACTGGAGAATATTTTAGGCGAAGTGCTCAGATTGAGTAAATTCTAATTCCAAAATGTCAAGTTTCCAGAAATAATAGAAACTTCTAATGTACCAGTTCCGTGAGACACCCTGTATATGCCGTTGAAGAATACCCTATTTGATTGGCCTAAAACTATTATTTAAAAAGTTACAGGTTTCGAAAAAAGTGTTCCCCTAATTTTTTTGAGCAGTGTCATTTTATTGCATAATAATAAATATTTTGGCCTGACTGGGTCATAATTACGCAGACCAAACCAGTAGAAATATGAAATTTGGAAGGACCCCTGAACGGGTGAACTTAGGGGTTGAAATATTTTCTACAATAATATATCTTTCTCATGATTTTAAAATAATATTTAGCACCGGATGTCAAAATTTAATTAAAATAATGAAATATTTACGTAGGAATCGAAGACAAATTACTACACTGACCAACTACAAATAATTATGAACAAATGACAACCGATTTTATAATGCTTTTTTCCGGACAATCTGAATCTGAAGGCAGACGTTATGAATTGATTATATTTTAGGCAATTATTACCTCAAAAACTAGACACAATTTACAATTTCTGCCTTCAGACTCAGATTACACAGAAGACAGCAAACCAGAATCTTCCGTCACAAAAGAAGTCATGCGGAAGCTAATCAGACACCTCAAGCGTTCATCATGACGATAGAGTAGAAACACAAAATATACTGTTTCTAAAGTAAAGCATTAGCATTTGGGCTATTTTACTCAAAACTGTTTTAAGAACTTATAAAATATTTTTAAAATTATTTAAGGTGCACAAACCAGTATCAAACGACGTCAATACTCTAAATTAGTGAAGATTTTAATATGGTAAAACTTCCTTCAAACCTTTAAGAATAACTTCTAGATACCTTTAAGATATCTCTCAAAATTTGATCCTGAGGGATTGCTGCATATTCAGCTTGCAACGCAAAATACAGTTTTATTTTATACTTAAAAATATGTACCTGCTAAACAAAACCTTTGCATCATAGTTTTGCACAATGTTAACTCTTCCACTATTATGCGCAGCAAAACACAATAAAAACATACCCTGAGTGTTATCGGCTATCCCATTTACAATATCGAAAGGATCCAGCAATATTTGTGAATGGACGCAAGAGAAACACAACAAAATCGCCAGCAATACATTTGCCATCTTCATGGTACATCGAAACACAGTTTACTATACACGCGAAGCGAATAACAAAATTAAAGAAAAGCCTCAACAAAACCATTATCCCATGAATACAATTACATAGCATTGTCAAGGCTGTTCGTTACAAATGCAATTACATACATCTTTTGCTTGTTTTACATCAGCAATAGATCAGTTGAAATAAATTAACATTTTAATATTTTTCCGGGTATTTTTCTTGACATATTTGTTCATCTCTTATTTCGAAAATTTTAACTAAACGAATTTAAAACTTCGCAGAATCTAGTGACATTGAATAATGATATTATTGTTCTCATTCAATGTTTGAATTGTAATTTTTCGCAAAAATTTGTTATACGCACAAGACTTATCAGATAACAGGTGCTCCAGACACAAATGATATATGGTCTTATTCTCTCAAATGAATATTCATATATAAAATGATGTCGCATAAGGAATTTTGGAGTAGTTTTTTGGCATCGAAACAACAATGATTAAAGCTATCGTAATACTTGCGATCGTGTGCCAATGTGTTTGGTTAGCGAAATCCGATGGTAGGTGACATGAATATTTAATTTGTTATTATATAGATTATTAATTGCGTTTTATGTTCACAGAGTCATCGTTGCTTCACTTCCGCAGTGTTGATGGGCAAGTTGGACAACATGAGCTTCAAGATCGTAAGTAATATGAATCAATTTGTTTCATAATAACAAAAGGAAGGAGAGGAATTGTTTCACCAAATTTTGTTGACAAAAACAAACTGGCAAACTGTCGCATAACACGCCGACATTTGTCCACGGCTGCGACCTCAAGGCTGTATAATCGCGATCGGACTTTCTGACATTCCGATAGTCTAAGAAGAGGAGAATCGACTGGTGTTGGTTTTATTAAGATTGATCAAAGGGTCAACGAGATACAGCCTATTGAATATCCCGATTTTTGCTAATATTCCGTGTCACCAAATCACTTGATAATTAATTACGGATACTAATTTACATATTTCGGATCGGACTTTTCAACTTCTAGATTGACCGCAGAATGCTCGTTCGAACAGTGTTAGTTTCATTCCGATATCTTTCAGGGTACTCGCGGAATTACCATATTTCTATACACGTAACTTCCCATAAGAAGGGCTGGAAGCAGGCCGTCCAAGTTAAGAACGCAAACTGTCGCTCAACACGCCGACCTTTGTCCACGCCTGGTACCTCGAGGCTGTATAATCGCGATAGGAGTTTTTGACATTCGGTGCAATATGATCATAATTGTTATATTGAACCAACCTGGCATTTGATTTCATTCCTCATAACAACCTTTATTTCTTGTAGGTGTATGGCGTAGTGTGTCCAAGGCGTCACCCAGAGAACTGCAATGGACTGACTCAACCGGCGTGCAAGTTGTTGAGACACAAGATGGACCAACGGCGTTAACAACAACAGAAACTAGAGCTGCCAAGATTGATGCCATGACTCTTTTGGTTACTATTGTCACCAATGTCTTTTGGGCCATACTAAACTACATGACTTCAAATTTCATTGGTATATTCTACAATGCGGTTAACATAA
Source organism: Aphodius sticticus (assembly GCA_963966075.1). Classification (NCBI taxonomy): domain Eukaryota; kingdom Metazoa; phylum Arthropoda; class Insecta; order Coleoptera; family Scarabaeidae; genus Aphodius; species Aphodius sticticus. The sequence goes on from OZ014513.1 coordinate 32,817,484, forward strand.
TCGAAGCGCTCGTATTGTTCTTCTTTGGCAGTTAGACAGTCGCTCGTTTATGGTTTATTGTTATTAATGATTGATTATTGTAAATTAACCGACGTAGTCAATAAATTGTTTATTGGTTATGATTTGAGTGTATTATTGTTTCCTTTAAAGTAAAAATCTTTGTATAAAATCTAACATTTTCAATATACGTGGGTAAATTAGAAAAAGCAGTTCCGCATCATTTGCGGAATCTGTGGAAATAACTGGGTCATACTGAAGTTTAAGCAATTAGTTATAACAAATTTCACCATAAAAATGTCAATTCAGTGACATTGTCTCTCATTAACAAAAACTTAAACAATATAGGCAACAATATATATATATATATATATATATATATATATATATATATATATATATATATATATATATATATATATATATATATATATATATATATATATATATATATATATTAAACAATATAGTCTACCATTGACGTAGACATTTAAAATAAACGCACGTTTCATTGTGATAAGCTTGTACGTCACAACTAGAATTTCTATATCAACATCACTAATATTGACTTTATTATATTAGCGTATTGTTTGCTACAAAAGTTGAGGTTGTAACATTGTATGGTTTTATTTTTCAAGGGACTTATCGTTCGATAATGATTCAATGTTATTAGGTTCAAAATTACCTCACTACTTATACGCTGTGTTAACAAGAAGGCAATTTCTAACTTGTCTAACCTGAACATGAAATACTACGAAAAATTATACTACAATTTATTTAATTGCTGACTCAATATTTTATTTACGGTTGGTATTAGTTTATGGTTCGGATTAAGTCTACGGAGAAATTTAATTTAATTTACTATACCATTTCACTATACGTTTCTTTACCTAATACCTTTATCACAATTAAACTAATAAATATTGAACTGTGAAACAAAAAATAATCGAATGTCTTTAATAATGATTTATTTTATGAAATTGGAGGAACATGTCTTTTTCTGTGTTGTATTCATTTTCTTCTGTGAATTGCCCATAAAAATTGCACAACGGAAAACACCCAAGTTAAAGATATATACATACATGCTTTCAGTTTCGCTTTTATGATTGTTTTTTTTGTATGCAGAGTAGTCTTCAGTCATCGAAGTTCTCTCTTTCTCGTTGCCTTGCTTTTCATTCAGGATAATCATTGTAGAACCAGATCGAACAATATCATTTGTTCGACTCTTCAAACTCTTAGCTCGCATTCTGTCTTCTTTGACAAATCTGGCATTTTATGATGGATTTCTTATGAGTGCACTAAAGGAATGATGTTACTAATGATCTGCCAGAAAGAATTTAAGAAATGAAAAAATACTTTAGCTACGTTTTTCATTATGCTGTTGTATGTTGGTGTGGCAATTCGTTCCATAATTTGTTTCTTGTTTTGTACTGGATGTCCTTTGGAACCGGTAGATGCCTTGGAACTTTGACTAGTCGTTTCAGGATCATTCTTGACGGTAATACCAAATTTTCCCTATGCAAAAATATTTTGTGACATTTATGTGAAATTATGACGTCCAAGTGAATATACCACTAGGCTAATACAGCCTATGTTGAAGAGTCAAGCCGGTGCTTGCATTAAAAAGATATCTTTTGGTTTACAAAAGAAAGTAGATGTTTTTTAAAACGTAGTACAGATGGCGTGGAAATAACAAAAATAACAAAAAGAAATTCGACCATCACCATCGTTTTAAATGGAGATCAATCCGCTGGATATTGAAGACCAAGCTGGATTATCTATTCGTCTTCATTCGTTAAAAATGATGTGCCTACCTAAAGTCCTTATCGATAGCATATGGGCTAAAGAAGTTTTTTTGGTGTATACCTTCTATTGGAGAAACGTATTAACGATATTTTTGATCGAGGGATGAGGATTACCGCCCAGCTTATTGGGCGGTAATCCTTATCAATAAAAAAAAATATCGATTTAGCTCACAAATTTGACAATGTTTATAGGTATTAAATAAAAATATACATAACGTATTGAGCTTCTGGTTTCTGTAGAACATGTGACTTTTACTCGATTAGCCAATAATTCTTCTACTACTTACAGATACGCATAATAATAGGGTATTCCGGTCATGTCAAAATTTAAGCAGATATTCGGTTTAACCTATTGTACAATTTATGAGGATCCATAAAGTTAAGCTATGAGCTTTTTGATTTAGTTTTTCTATGAGATAATTGCAATTAAAAGTGCATTTCGTTTGAATTCATCGACCACCCTCGGAAATACACGATGATTACCGATCCCTAGTAGCGGTGGCAACAGCGGACAGCTCTCGAACAGCTGATCGGCCAAGTTGACGGTTGGCGACCCTGTTGTTTGACAACGAATAAAGGTAACTTTTTTGAGACATGATTTGATCATTGAAACTTGAAGCCAAACATCTCTCATCTCGCTAGTCGGCAATGTAAAGAAAATCTTATCAGGAGTTACTGTTCTACTGCTGTTACAGCCCGGCACAGAACAATGTCGGCGTTGGAGTTTATACATTTTGAACAAGTGTTTGATGTAACCTCAATAACCAAAGCAGGTGTCAACAAACGAGCGATTCTAAACGTTGACACAACAGAAGACAAAAATTTACTACGTGCACCCTAGATATAGCAACGTTGTCAAGTCGCTCACTTTGAGCGGTCTTTGTGACGTCACTAAGACCAATCCTAATTCAAACTTCAAACAACGATTTCTCTTAATTTAAAACAATGTTTGATATTTTACTTGTGAAGTAGCAAACAGTAGCACCCATACTTTGGAAAAAATGACAATTTCAAAAACACCGGAATACCCTATTGTACAGACAACAAGCAATGAAAATTTATTATAAAAAAGTATGAAATAGTTGAGATCACAGTGTATTATTCTATTCTTGATATGCGTTCGACTTTCAACAATTCAATCTGACGCATCTGTGATTGCTACCGTTAAATGTGACCATCGTCACTGTCATCGGGCAGGGCACATTTCCTTCTTTATCGGCTTCCTGGACACTCGTAGTTTGGGATAAAATGGCGTCGCTGGCGCACTCTTCGAACGCTTCGCGACCTATTCGTCTACGCGCTACGTCGAATGCAGAAAAGTATTGACGATATTTTTGGTCGAGGGATGACGATTGCCGCCCAGCGCGTTGGGCGGTAATCCTCATAACGTATAAAATACATAACGTATTGAGTTTCTGGTTCTGTATTACTTTTACTGACTTTTTCTCGATTAGCGAATAATGCTTCTACTACTTACATATACGAATAATAATTGTACAGACAACAAGCAATGAAAATTTATTATAAAAAAGTATGAAATAGTTGAGATCACAGTGTATTATTCTATTCTCGATATGCGTTCGACTTTCAACAATTCAATCTGACGCATCTGTGATTGCTACCGTTAAATGTGACCATCGTCACTGTCATCGGGCAGGGCACCATTTCCTTCTTTATCGGCTTCCTGGTCAGTCGTAGTTTGGGATAAAATGGCGTCGCTGGCGCACTCTTCGAACGCTTCGCGACAATCTCGTCTACGCGTTGCGTCGAATGGAGAAAAGTATTGACTATATTTTTGGTCGAAGGATGAGGATTACCGCCCAGCTCGTTGGGCGGAAGAACCTTCTGCTTCACAAGACTACTTCTCAGATTGCACAAGTGGTTCGTCGTTTCCGACCACCAGCGTTTAGGTTGACTTGGACAGCAATGGCCTTCTTTGTTGTGCCTCGGACACAGCGCTGGCGTCTGCCAGACGGTCGCTTTGGCGTGCTGAATCGAAGCCATCGTCGGCGCCGCTATTCTGTCCACCTGAAACAGAAAACAATCAGATGATATTGTTTGCTTCCGTCGTTTCGGAGTAGTTCCCTTAAAGGCCAGCCTGAGGTCCAACGCGCCATGCAATTTCAACTGTTTTATTTGTTTAAAGATAGAAAGTTTCCGGATTATGTTCACTTTATGAGAGAAAAAAACAAACGCCTTTGATTTCTGTGGTCGATTTAGGCGTGAGATCCATACCAAGTGTCGCCACTCATCTACCAACGTCTAACCATCTTTTTTTTCCAACCATCTCCGCTATGCTAAACATCTCTTTTGTGGATGGTTGTAGGATTGATTTATTTTATAATTATTGTGGCCATAAAGTTGTCGACTCTATATAGTGGCCAGAAATTGATAAAATATACGCTAACAATCTTCTGTTTTAAACAACTAACGATTTTACATTAAACATACCTCAATCGGTTTTGTCCGTTTCCTTGGCTTTGTCGTTGGTGATGTAATGCGCTCAGACTTTTTACTTTTGGTACCCCTGGTGCTTTTTCTCTTGTTTTGATCTACGGTTCCAAAGAGACCCCTCGCCTCTGCCATTTGTATCATGTATTTATGGTCCATATTCATAATTTGCTGGAAAGCGACAATTTTTTTATAACGATGGTAATTATCGGATAAGCAACTTCTACCTTTCGCTGGAGAAGAGATAAAAAGCACCCTTGCTCAACGGGGATGATGCATTTATCATCAGCACTTGGACAAAGCTCTGGAATCTCCGGCGTGGTGAATATATCACAGTCTGGTACCTGCACGAAGAAGAAGCAATAAACTCGAAAAGCATGGTTAAAATATTATGTCACTACTGGAATCGCTTGATAGTTACCACAACATTCCGAAATCGTTCCTCACTGTCCACTTCCTCCACGGACATCCTCGATGTCAACGAGATACCAGACTGGGTGAGATATGGTTCTTTAGCTGGTTCATCATCGGCGATACCAACCTTCTGCGTTTCGTTGTTGTTGACCTCCTGCCAAAACAGAACAATTACCATTTTATTAATGCCCGAGCTTCATAATGCCTACTGCGTCATCCTGCGCCGGCGTCTGCAATTTTCCCTGAAGGGCGGCATGGTGGAGCATCGCCATCCTGTTGATCTCCTTGATCGTCCTATCCACCATTCCCGTGTTCTCCGCTTCAATCTCCGAATGCGTCTCGTACAGCACAAACTGAATCTGTCGAAAATAAAAGAAGAGGATGGCTGCTGAATGGCCACGCTGACGGCGGAGAGTAAAGGAGGATACCTGAGGCCTGGACATCGCAAACCTTAACGTTCTCTTTTGTTCGTCCAAGATGTTTGCCACCCTCGAACGTGTGTGCTTTGTTTCCTCGGATTCGGTCAAGACTTCCAGCATGGAGAGGTCACCACCTCTGCTGCAAACCTAATAAAGAGAAATTGATGATGCGAAGTCAAGGTAAAGGTAAATGTAAAGGTAAAGGTAAAGCTAAGGGTAAAGGTAAAGGTAAAGGTAAAGGTAAATGTAAAGGTAAACGTAAAGGGTAAGGTAAAGGTAAGGGTAAGGGTAAAGGTAAAGACAGGTGACAGTAGGTAGCATTCGCTTCGTTTGTTCAAGGTCAACTGTCAGTCGAGATCATTGAACCGCTGTGCTGACCAGAAAAGTCAGCAGAGCGGACTGGACTCAAAATTATTATTTCTTTGGCCGTTTTGACATTTTCCATGGCTACATGAACTGAAGCCAACTACGTATTATGAACCGAGAAACCAAATGCCATTACTTTTCCATTACTTTTCTAACGGCAGAGTAATAGCTGTTAGATACATGATAGTGTCCTTACTAAATCTATTGGGTCAGTTACGGCGGAATAACTATTAGGTGGTGTGGCAAACACGGCTATAACTTCTTCCAGATAGTTGGCGTCAGGGGCGACATCTATCAGCTTCTCCGAGTATATGACGATGTTCTTCATGCCCAGTTCTTGGAAATAGTGCTCATACTCACGTTTCCTAATCAAGAAAGATAAAGATTTATTGTCCGGTTATTAGCAATTGGTCAAATACCTATTTCCAGCACTGAATGCCATCAGTTTCTTGATGTTGTCGTTCTGGGACAAAACCGTAGCCAGGTACGCCACTGTCCTCGGCGAATTGACGTGCGTTTGAACTACGGTCCCGGTCAACTGAAGGTCCGATATGATCTTGCCAAAGGTGGCTGGACCGACACAGAAAGCTTTACTCTGCAATTAAAGACAATAGAAATAGTTGGATGGAAACTAGGATTGTAACGGAAGTGCTCTTTGTGAAAGCGGATGCGGAAGCGCCAATTCTACCATTTTATCAACTATGCGGCCAATCTTGTGACCTTTTACATTTGGCATAAGGTTATTCATTTTGCAACATCAAAAAAGAAGCTTATATACCTGCACGATCAGCTTGTGTTTCTTCACTAGTGAACTCTGGGCAAGTTTGGTCCTGTCAGAAGGATGGAGCACGAGGAAGTGTGGACAGTGCGGGTCCCATTTGAAATGCCCTGGCCCCGGAGTTAGATCGGATGGTATCTGGACCAGGCCTAGCTTCGACCCTAACTCCGTCTGAAGCTCGTTCTTGTTCCTACAAGGACGTGTCCTAATATGAGCACTAATATTGGTCACTTGTGATAGATATGGGAGTGCCACGTGGTCGGAGGTGAGAATAGGATAGGAGGAGATGTACCCATGGCAAAGTAAAGATAAATTAAGAAGGAAGAAAGAGGCATACTTCATCTTTCTAATGTTGACCCAGCAGGTAACTGGGCTGGCGTCAAAATTAGTAACCTTCTCGTCGCGCAGGCGGCTAGGGAGCAGCTCGTTCAGCCGAAGGGCGCTCTTCTCGATCCGCAGCCGCGCAATGGCAGCCGCCAGCTTGATCCTCTGCTTCCAAAGCGCCTCCTCGGCCTTCAGCAGACCGCACTCTGCGAACATCTTCGCGGTTACTTGCAGTACCTTCACTTCCCGTTTCTTGAAACTCCTGTGATACATGTCATAGAGTAGCAACCAAACTCGAGACTGCTCTTTTGAAAGCTGCAACAGTTTTGTCAATGGGAGAGATTATCTTGTGGATTCTCCTATGTATGATGATACAATTTACCTCGGGATAGAGCAGGAAGAAAGCAGTGTCGCTGAGGGCTTGATGTAAGATCGATTTATCTGGAATAGATACAAGATACGGCTTAAGGGGCTGTAGATGGTTACTGTAGGTATACCAACATCGAAAAACATCATAGATTAGTGTATAAACTCTGCGCATCTCTTGTTCGTCTTGAAAGTGTGTCTTCTGGGGCGGTGTTTGCAAGAGACAGGCTGATTTAGCGATATCACTGACAGTCCATGTGATCGGCGCTGGTCCGAGAATATACCCCTTATTTTCAAGCCTCTTTGCATCCGGCGCGCAGAATACTTTTTCTGTCTTACTAGGTATGATGTTCCAGTCGTGCAGGACGATGCTCTCTTCCTGCAGTTGTTCCTCCATTCTGGAAACAGAGGTATGAGTGGTGGGTTCTGTCGTACGTGCTTGTACATTCGTCGAGCGGGTTCAAGGGAAACTGTACCTATTGAAAATTTGAAATGTGACACCTGACAAATGAACTGATAGAAAAAAATGTTGACGTAGACATAGGAAAAATAAAAACGTCAGTCGGGAAAGTTGATGAACTTGTTTTTTGCCGAGGTTGCCATGGCATGGTTTTTATTTTAGGCTACGTTCTGAAATGTGACTAACGCCCGGTGCTTCAATTCTATAGGTTAGGCTGAGTATCCTTTTTTATTATACAAATTTCTTGATGTATACATACACAAAATGGATCCAGGGTAATAATTCGTGAATCGAGCTAAAAATAGCGCAAAACAACATAAAGACAACAAAGTTCAAGATACATGAGGTTATTTTTAGGTTATGTACCTGTCACCATCATCCGAGTTGTCAAAATCGAGAACCTGTGATTGGTGTACATAGCACCCGTACTATGTTGCGTTTTAAACGATACTGTAAAGCTGCAAGCTTGTTGTATACATAGTATAAGTGGACGGCTGTATATTGAAACATTATTGCCAGCCCGCAGCTCTGCCGGTCTTCCGCTCATCGCTTTTATCGTAGCCGCAACCTTAGTAATGTGTATTTCAGTATCCGTTTTGACATGAAAGGACCCTTAACGGAGTTTTAGGTGAAACGATACCAAGTAACGGGTGATCAAAAATGACAAACGATAGTTTGAATTTCCCGCCACAGTTTCGAACGTATTTAGTGTTACCAAGATGGCATGCGTGCAGGATACAGGTTATGATCGCTGTCAGATACCATAGTTGACTCGTCAGTAAGGGTTACGTTCCTCTGCAACAATATTTTTATCTGTTCGAGATGTAATTTGTTATAAATACTATATTTATTGTACCTATTTGATTTAAGACATGAGAGATGATGATGAGATGAGGATTTTATTATTTGTTATATTATTTTTATATTTGAAAATTTATTTTATCTCGTTAACGTCTTATTCATGTCCAATCAGGGTTCGGAAACATTCACTCCCGTTCGTACGCGAACGAGAACGTGAACGTTTCAATATTATCTGATGAGTTCTCGTTCGCGAACGAGAAGCATAAAACAAGTCCAGACCGTTCGCGTTCGCGTGTGTTAGGTAGACACAATTTCCGCTGTTGTTCGTACGTGTGTGTATTGGTGAATCACACAGCGTGCGTTCATATATGTACCTATAAGTTGCATCGATACGTTCGCGAACGTTCACTGCTGTCGTTCGCGTTCATAGGTGAATGTAAGTGCTGCGTTAAACATTCGCGGAAATGGTTCTATTCTATCTTCTATGCGTTTCGGATTTAGAAAGAAACTTGCGGGAGATTATCAGAAATTGTTCAGAACTCCCCAAGGATCACATCCACAACCACTATTTTTTCCCAGCCCCCACCCTCCCCTGCAGTACCCTAAAAACTAATTTAAAATTGTTTAAACAATTACCATTTGTTTAAACAAAAATATGCGATGTTACAAATATATTTTTCCATTTTTTGCAGAAAGTATTAAATTATTGGCTTTTTTGTCATTTATTAACTAATTAGCAATTGTTTAACAAATACCAATTGTTTAAACAAATATATACAATGTTGCGGACATATTTTTTAAAGGAAATTATTATTAGGTTATTGGCATTTTTTGTCATTTACAATTTAACACTTGCTTACAAAAATATACAATATTACGGACGTTTTCTTTTTTTTGGAGAAGTTATTATTAGATTATTCTTCTTTGTCATTAATTAACTTCTTTGCAATTGGTTGTGGCTGTAATATTTGATTTATTTAAAAAATTGCATCCCGCCTGGATATCACCATCTTAGACATTGAATATTTGATCATTACGGTAGTATGTCCGTATGATACGGTATGTCCGTATATTCATTTCTAGTTAATTTAAAATTGTTTAAACAATTACCATTTGTTTAAACAATAATATACGATGTTACGAACATATTTTTCCATTTTTTTGCAAAAATTATTAAATTATTATTTTCTTTAGTCATTTATTAACTAATTAGCAATTGTTTAAACAATTACCATTTGTTTCAAACAAAAATATTTGATGTTACGCACATATTTTTCTAATTGTGTAGAAATTATTAGATTATTGGCTTTTTTGTCATTTATTAACTAATTTGCAATTGTTTAAACAAATACCATTTATTTAAACAAATATATACATTGTAATGGAATAATTTTCTACAGTTGCATAAATTATTACTAAATTATTGGCATTTTTTTTCACATTTATTAACTAATTTGTAATTGTTTAAACAAATACTATTTGTTTAAACAAATACTATTTGATTAAACAAATATATACATTATTACGGATATATTTTTTATATTTATTGCAGAAACTATTATTATATTATTGTGTTTTTGTCATTTATTAACGAATTTGCAATTCTTTAAACAATTACCATTTGTTTAAACAAAAATTTACAATGGTTTTGTTTTTCTTTTTGTAGAAATTATTATTGTTACATTGTTGGCATGTTTTTGTAATTTGTTACTTAATGTGCAATTGTTTGAACAAATAAATTTGTATAAACAATAATATACAATATTGGTACGTATTTCTTGGCAAAAATTATTGTAGGATTTCTGGTCTCTAATTTTGGAGGTTTTACGCTATCGGTCAAACCAATAATGTGGTTGCAACACTAATTATTATTATTTTGACTATTGCAAATTAGTTAATTAATGACTAACAATGCCAACAATCTAATAATAATTTTATTTCTCAAAAGAAATTATATGTCCGTAACATTGAATATTTTTGTAAACAAATGGCATTTGTTTGAACAACTGCAAATTAGTTAATAAATGACAAAAAAGCCAATAATCTAATAATTTCTGCACAATTAGAAAAATATGTGCGTAACATCAAATATTTTTGTTTAAACAAATGGCCATTGTTTAAACAATTGCTAATTAGTTAATAAGTGACAAAAAAACCAGCATTTAATAATTTTTGCAAAAAAAGGAAAAGTATGTTCGTAACATCGTATATTTTTGTTTAAACAAAAAGTAATTGTTTAAACAATTTTAAATTAGTTTATAAATGACAAAAAATATGTCAATAATCCAATAATAGTAATTTCCGCAAAAGGAAATAATGAAATGACGTAACTTTGTAAAACTGTAAATTTGGGGAAAATTTGGCCTGATTTTTAGGGTACTGCAGGGGAGGGTGGGGGCAGTGGTTGTGGATTTGATCCTTGGAGAGTTCTGAACAATTTCTGATAATCTCCCGCAACTTTTTTTATAAATCTGAAACGCATGGAAGATAGAATAGAACCACACCAACTTTCCGCGAATGTTTGACGCAGCAGTTACATTCACCTATGAACGCGAACGACAGCAGTGACCGTTCGCGAACGTATCGATGCAACTGATAGCTACATATAAGAACGCACGCTGTGTGACTCACCAATACACACGCGTACGAACAACAGCAGACAATTTTGCTACCTAACATACGCGAACGCGAACGATCTGGACTTGTTTTATGCTTCTCGTTCGCGAACGAGAACGCATCGGAGAATATTGAAACGTTCACGTTCACGTGTAAAATCATAAATGTACGTACGCGAACGTTCATAAATGAATATTTCCGAACCCTGTGTCCAATGTCTTTACCAAGACTAACTACATTTCCAAAACGTTAATTCTTTCAATTTAATATACTAATTATAATCAGTGAATGAATCCCTATACAAGAAAGAATACCTAAGCCACTGAACGAAAATAACAGCTGTCATTTGCAACTATTACCAACATAATAATTATTCAATGTTGCGGGAAGTTCTACATATCCTTCGTCATTTTAGATCACTCTGCAGTTGTTTTGGAATAAGCGTCGCTTTAGTGAAGTGTCAAACTAGATATAATAGTAGCTAATAATAGCTTTATTTTACTAATTTCACTGGATAATATCATATTTCTGGTAATATATAGTCAGTTTCTAACTTGGATACGAGAGCTGAAAGTAGTTCTTAACCTCACTCAAGCTGGTGGTCATAGCAATTCAGCTACTAAATGATAGCTTTTTTTAATTTTATTGGGTGTAAATTGTAAAATGATATAAAACTTGCACAAACGATGAACCTCAGTAATAAACAATTTGACACATGTAGTTTGTTTGTATTAACCGGATGACAACGTCTTAAACTGTCACCTTTGTCGACAGATATCAAAATTAACTAATTTTAATAACGTTATTTCTTTAAATTCAGTGGCAGGATTGAACAAAACCCTATACAGCAATTGTGAGAAACCACTTCACTCACTAATATGTCTTTCCACACTCGGCTGCGTCTCGTGCGGAAATCCGACATACGCGTGAATGAAAACACGTGATTTCGTCACTTGTAGGTACTGTAATATAGGTAGGATTGTATGTTACATGGAGTTTTTTTGTTATTTGTGATTTGAAATCTTTCGGCAAAAGAAATGCTCATCATCAACTTTTTTAATTTTTTTAGGCAGATAAAAGCATGCACCTTAAAGAACATTATGAACAAATACTGCAATTAATTTCCAAATAAAACAAATTGAAAATGTCCTGTGTATGAACTATGATCTCATACAATAATTGAATTACATGTGCTGTCATCGATTAATTTTAATTTTATTCAAACCATAGGACGTTATGAAAGTTTAAAGGTCTCGCTTGCCTTAATACATATAAAGCATACGTAATCTGGAACATTAGGGATCCGCAATAACAAACCTTTATGTTCTTTCGGCATGAAATATCGAAAACACATCTTTCGCATTCCAATGCAAACGTCCTGAATATTTTAACTTTGATGTGCATCGGTACACAAATTTTATTGACGTACACGACCCAGAAATTATACGTTCTTTAGTCATGGGCAATTTTTTCCGTAATAAATGTGAACTGTGCTCATAAAGAGCAGAGTTTCTGCATTATTCCATTTATGTTCAGCCGGCATAGTTTGAATTGTTTGAGGTGAATTCGGTGCCTTGTGGCCTCATGGATTGCGTGACTGTTCCAGTAAAAGTCTGCATCTGTTTTAGTTTTTTAAGGGAGGAGGCAATATTTTAAAGTCTATAAATCGCAAAAATATGTGCCGTGCCGTTACATGCAACATCCTGACACCGTCCGAGTCATAAACCAGCGGCGAGAATTGATAAACTTTGCAAAGTAGCACGAAGACCACAACGACTGAAGAATATCGTAATTTCTGAGAACTTTACGTCGGTTTTCTTTTCGATTTATTATGGTATAAATCCTAGCTTGTTTGTTTATGGAGGACTGTGAAGAACCTGAGTCCAAATTTACTGTTAATGTTCTAAACAAAATATTGATTAGTGCAATCTTTGTTTGAAATGTTTTTTGGTGGAAAGAACGTTTATTTGTGTCAAAAAACTGATGTTATCAGTTAAAATTTACAATTTTTATATTATAAGAATTGGTATTTATTTTGTTCAAATAATTATGATTGTGTTGAGTGAAAGAATTATAATTATTTAAATTAACGAAATTGTCGATTGACTTAATGTGATATTAATGCGATATTTTAAGGTTGCAATAAATGGTCCTTTGATTCAAGAAATTATTAATTTGTTGAAGGAATTAATGTCGCCCTTATTATTGACAAGAACTTTTCGGAAGGTACACTACTGCAGTGGCGGCGTAGCGTGGGTTGGCACCCAGGGCGGTTTTCTAATGAGCACCCCCAAAATAAAACAAGAAATACTAAACGTGCTTACGGGACTCTATTTTACTAAAGTGTTCTATTACATTATCAAAATTAACTTCCCTGTCCTTTTCAATAGATAAAATTGAAAGATTGATTAGTTGCGTTTGGCTCATTGTGGACCTTATGTTCATAATTTATAATAATATTTTGACTATTAGTGATAGTGTTTGCTTTTGTTTAATGAATTACGTACAACTATCAACAGCACCTGTCTCTTGTTAGATGGACAAACTCATCCGTATCCAATATGACCATTAATATTTCTTAAATATTGCCCTTCTGTGTTAAGATAAACTTAATCAGCATTTGTTACTAATATAAAATAAACTCGTCTATTAACCTAGAAAATATGAAGTCAATATCATTGAAAATAAATGTCTGGTAAATTTTTGCGGTTTCCTCGGATTTCATTTCAAAGGACGTGTCGCATTTGCATATACACCCCTCATTTGATATCGATGCCACCAATTCTAGAAATCTAATAGTTACTAAAGATTGTGAGTAATAAAAATTTGTTGCATTGCAACAGCTAAAAAGTACTATGTGTCAAATGTTAACGCAAAGTAGAAAAACTATAATTAAGATGTATCAAAGTCAAATCAAAACTTTGTTAAATCTATTGACTTCTAAAAAACAAATTTAGCGTTGCATAGTGCGACTACGAACATCAATTGTATTTTTTTAAATTAAATCATTTAGTTAAATTAATTTAATTATGTATTTGTTCCACTAATGGTGCATTAAAGTGTAAACTGTAAACGTTTGAAAATCAAAGAGATAATTATTTTTGACAATTTAAATTAATCAAAATTTATTCATAATTCAATTACTTTGCCCAATCTTAGCCTGTTTTGTACATTGTCTAATAAGCAATATTCGCATACATTCATGAAAGGTAAATGTAAAAAAATGTATACAGTGTGTCTCCGTACATAATAATACCTAGAAATACAATAGACCTAAGTTTTCATATCTCGGGGGAAATAAATGCATTATAAAAAGCTTTAGTTACTTTTAAAAAAATCTGTAGCCATAGTCAGTATTTTGATTGACCTTATTATGTGAACTCATTATTTTAGGAAATTATATTCGAAAGTAAATGAAAATCAAGTTGCGATACATATTGAGTTATAATATAATATTAGCATGCAGATAGATCCTAGACTCTAGAGTATGTAGCTATTTATTTATTTGTATGTCTTTGCGGAGTGATTCTTCTGTAAGTATTCTTTGGCTGTGTGAGTGAGTTGTCGTTGTCACCCCTAGCTGATTGGCACCCGGGGCGGACCGCCCCAACCGCCCCCCCTTTACGCCGCCACTGCACTACAGCAAAATCTCCACGTGTCTCCACCTTTTGGGATGCCGCACATCCTCGACTAGAGGTTGGTTTGCCCAGATATACAGCTAGCCAAGGTTAGGCAGTGGCGTACCTAGAGCTTTTGCTTTTGTCACCAATTTACCGCCATTTCTAAGTCAATCAAACTTAAGTGATGGTGGTTATTAACATTACTGTACATCAACACAAATTAATAAACACAAATTTAATTTCTTTTGCTTAAACAGATTGTACAAATGCAATATGCATATAAACATGTATCTAACATGTAAGCGTGTTCATAAATTTATATTTCTTGCTTTTTTATTCGAAAATTCTTGAAGAACATAATCAAAACTTGTTAGTATTATCTGTTAGCTTTTCCGCTATAGAAAGTATCGCTAGATTTCACCATCTTAAATCGCTCATTGTTGAACGAAGATTGGTTTTTTATCAATTTTAGTTTGGAAAACCTGCTCTCACAACTGACCACACTTACGGCTATTGTTAAAAAAATTCTTAATTATATTACTATGTTTGGAACACAGATTCCCAGCCTGTATTTTTGAATGAATGTTAAAATTTTAGGAGGCCTTTGTCCCAACTGCTCGTAGTCAATGACAAGTAAGTTATTCACGTGATATTCAAAATTTGTGTTTACAAGATTACATGGTATTAGGAGAGAATACTTTTCTGCAAGGACATGTAGTTGCTCAAAACGCACTGTTATTTCTTGGGGAACTCTATACAGTGACAAAAGCATTTCCCGTTGTATCTCCTCTTCTAAAATATATCCCACGTCTCGCGAATGTTCAGGTCTCATAATCTTTTTCCTTCTAACTCGACGCTCAGTGGAAATATCCAACTCTTCACACATTTTTTTGGCTGCGGTAACTGCGTTTTGCATTAGCGTGTCCCTTTGTCCACTGAAATACATTTGTAAAAAAAATGTTTTAATCACATTGATGGATATTTAACCTCTTTGTTTGGAGGTATTGTTGTGGGTCGATAACTTCCAAAAGGACGGATTCGCATTAAATTTAGCTAATACAGAAAAGAGTAATATTCCAGCGTCTCATGGGGTTTTAATATTTTTGTCCTCAGATGACAGTTTGTCCAACGCACTTAAAATGTTGAAGATTTTTTTTGCAATTATTGTTACTACTGCTACTCTTGCGTTCCAACGAGTGTCTACAGTGTACTGAACACCTTGATCAGTGACGGAAAGTAAAATATCTCATCGATGAGTGGAAGACGACAAAACGAAAACAAGTGTTCGATAGTCCCAAAACATTTGTGGAATGTACTGTAGCAGAAGCTGCATGTACACATGCCAAGTTTAAAGAATGATTTGTACATGCTTATCCACATGCAGTATTTTATTTTATTGCAACGTACCTGACCGATAGAGTCGCTGTTTGAATTAACAACAAAGTCGCTAAAGAAACTATTAGCAGCTGAGTTGTTTATAATCATTGATTCTGTTGATAACAACATTATTATAGTATTTTTATTTTTAAATAAGTTAGTCAGAAATATAAAAAATGTCGCCCCAAAATATGTGCCGCCCGGGGCGGACCGCCCCCCTAGGTACGCCACTGAGGTTATGGTGGCAAAGTGTACACCGTTGATTCAGAATCGGAACTTGAACTTGAGTATTCAATTAAGTAAATATTAAGTAAGTACGTAGGCTTTCACGGCCAGAATCTTTTTTTTAGAAAATAAACTGCTTCCGGGTTATGCCGTGTGTCAAGATTTGTTAATGCTGACGTTTCGCGAACCATGTTGCTCGCTTCTTCAAAGCTAATTGAATACTTAGTATTCAATTAGAAGTAAATATTGTTGGCGTCAAAGAAATATGTTTTGACCCAAAAGAATAAAATCACACAAATATATTTCTTAAAAACAAGAAATTTTTTCTATCTGTGTGGGAAGCAATTTATTTTCGAAATCAACCATAATTTCCCAAAAATAATTTGGGGTAACCAAGAAATATAAAAAAAATAAAAAGTTTTTGACGAAAACTAAGTACTTTCTGTGAAAAAAAAAGTTGTCTTGTTATATTACATTTTCAAGCATACCTACCAAATCACAAAGCTTGTTCATAGCATTTTAGTTTATTTTTACTGAAAATTACAAATTAATAATTTGTTTTTAGTGGCATTTTCAGTGGTTATTATTCTTATTTTCAAATAACAATTTACTCAAGGTTTGAATTTTAAGCTTTATCCTTTATCGTTGAATTTAAAATGGACAAGGGATTTTTATTATAAAATACTAAAATAAATGTTTCCATGTGTGTTTTTGACACACTGTACGTTCGCACTTTCAACTTACGACATGGCCATTCTCTGCCTGGCGAGTAACTTGAAGTACATCTGCGACCGCCATTCGAAGTCGCTGGGCAGCGTAATCTCGAAAAACTCCGGATTCTCATCATCGAGATTCCCGATCATCTCTGCGATGAGTCGCGGCAGGACGCCGGTAAGATTGCCCTCCGTAAGGGCGCTGAGGTTGACCCACAACTGGTGCTCATTTGAAATTCCAATTGTTTCTTCCATGTTCGTTCGTTCCTCGTTTGCCAAGACCCCCCTTTAAGAATTCCTCCTCCTCGTCCTTCTCGTTACATGCACGCTCCCTTGGGTCGTCCTGCGAAATTGAAAATCCATTAATATGTCCGTCCGCATTCTGGGATTTACGGCGGATTGCCCCGCTTCAATAATAAAACCTATTTATAGAATGCGGAGTCTCGTGATCGACATGTAGCTTATCGAATTACGGAATGCACAAGATAGCCGATTAGTACAAAATGCCCGCAAATTAGGCGCAAGCGTCGGACTCAAACTATGGAACTAAATGGACTTTTGCGTGCGATGTGGAGTTTCTCTTTCACTTTTCTCGTTACACGGTAATCACCGGCAACGATAGTGTTTAAAAGTTGGAACTGCGCTAGGCATTTGCTGATGTTTCTGTCATTACACGTACCAGATTGTATCATAAACTTTTGCTAGCAAAAATAGATTGAACTTACATTAACTGAATACATAACTAATAAATATTAAATGTACTGAGGGGTCTGAGGGGTATCTGATATTATTATTATAGTCATTTTATTTATTTTATTTTATTAGTTGATAAGAAACATTATTACAGCTATTATATAGGAAAAACCAAATAAGCAGGCTAAATGCTCTTCGAAATAATTAAGGGGCCACATTCCTATACCTGTCAAGAAAAAAGAATTGATTTTTTTAATTGTATATTTTTTTGATAGTGCTGTTTAAGAGGGGCGTTTATGCAAGTGAGATCGACGTCGGCTTTGAGTCTGTAGTACGCCCAGTATGGTTCCATCTAACGGTAGAATGTTGTACTCAAGTCCTCAAGTGCATAAACAATCATACTTATTTGATTTGTTCAGCCGATTTGTGCCATTTGCCAATACGCAACCACTGTAGTTGTTGTCAACTGTTGACCACGTTGGATCAATTTTAAAGAGCTACGACTTAAAATGTCACCCAAAAATTGTGAAAGATTGTTTCCTATAAATTTTGTTTAATATTTGAAAAACTGCCCGATTATCAGCTTGAGAGGTTGTGGCCCAATATTTGAAGGAAAAAATCTGATGTGGCCAGGCACATGACTTTATCATACTATATATAAAATTAATAGTAAATGAGATTCTATTTGATCGAGATCAGCCGTATTGAAATAAAGCTAGTAAGCCAGGATTTGACAGATATTTTGATACTATATTGACAGTAGGTACATATTGTCAAAACATCAGCGTTTGACACTACCTACTGTCATTAGAATGACAATATCTGTCAAATCCAGGCTAACTAGTTTTATATTAATGCAGACACGACCGATCTCGATCAAATAGAATTTGCTTATGCAGATAGACTATCAATGTTACCAAAAATGACATAAATTGTATAAAATATCTTCTACTTTAATTTATTATTTAACTATTCTAATCCTTGAAAAATGCTTAGAGTAAACATCCAGTTCCTTTGGGCCCTTTTGAGCAAAAAGCTTTTAAGCTCTAAGTTTGGTCATGCAGTTTCGTCCCGATACCTTTCGTAGCTTCTCCGGCATCGTTGCCACAAAAAAAAAACGGGTACACACATATACACACACACACACACACACAGACATTTTTTGTACATTGGTCAAATATGTTCAGGGGACACAAAAGATCATATTTCCGCTAAAATCTCCAAATCTCTTTATCATACTGCGTATGATAAAGTAAAAATCTGATGTGGCCAGGCACATGACTTTATCATACTATATATAAAATTAATAGTTTAGCTGCATGCGATTCTATTTGATCGAGATTGGCTATGTCTGCATTAAAATAAAACTAGTAGAAGTAGACAGATACTCCGTTGACCCCCGAGTACACCGTCCAAATCACACTTACGTGTTATTGGGTGTAAAAAGTGTAAGAGCGCGTACGGTTTGTCAGGGTAGGGTATGGGGAGAGCAATGCTCAGATAACCTGGGTCGGCTGTCTCTCTCTTATATGCAGATAAACGCCGTATGACGTTAGTCACTCTCACCGTACCCTATCCGATTATCCGAACGCGCTCTTACGGTGTACAATATCCGAACGCAGCCTATATTGACAGTAGGTATTCTCGAAAAAAATAGCGTATGACTACCTACTGTCATTAGAATCAAATATCTAACACATCCTGGCTACTAGTTTTAATGCAGTATGACCGATCTCGATGAAATAGAATTTGCTCATGCAGCTAAACTATGGATTGTACAAAAAAATGTCATAGTCATAAATTATTCAGAACTTCCTCATCTTTAATTTATTATTTAACTATTTCGACGAAATTCCAGAAATGGCGGCTTATTTGCAAAATCTTTCAAAAATGCTAAGACTAAACCTCCAGTTCCTTTGGACTCTTTTCAACAGAAAGCTTTTCAGCTCTAAGTTTGGTTATGAAACTTCTAAATATGAAGTTTCGTCGCGATACCTTTAGTAGTTTCTCCGGAATCGTCGCCACCAAAAACGGGTACACACACACACACACACACACA
This sequence comes from Aphodius sticticus, assembly GCA_963966075.1. Lineage (NCBI taxonomy): Eukaryota > Metazoa > Arthropoda > Insecta > Coleoptera > Scarabaeidae > Aphodius > Aphodius sticticus. The sequence goes on from OZ014513.1 coordinate 32,836,968, forward strand.
CACACACACACACACACACACACACACACACACACACATACACACACACACACACACACACACACACACACACACACACACACACAGACATTTTTTTCTACCTTGGTCAAAAATGTTCAGGAGACCCAAAAAGACATATTTCAGCTAAAATCTCAAAAATTTTTTTTGGCACGATTACAATACTTTACGTACTGCGTATGATAAAGTAAAAAATCTGATGTGGCCAGGCACATGACTTTGTCATACTATATATAAAATTAATAGTTTAACGGCATGAGATTGTATTTGATCGAGATCAGCCATGTCTGCATTAAAATAAAACTAGTAGAACTAGACAGATATGTCGATTAAAGCTGCGTTCGGATATTGTACGCCGTTGACACCGGGTACACCGTCCAAATGACACTTACATCTTATTGGGTGCAAAAAGTGTAATACTATATCTGAACGCAACTTTTATTGACGACAGTTATTGTCAAAACATTAGCGTTTGACACCACCTGCTGTCATTAGAATCAAAAAATCTGACAAATCCTGGCTACTAGTTTCAATGCAGTACGAACGATCTCGATGAAATAGAATTTGCTCATGCAGCTAAACTATTGATTGTACCAAAAAATGTCATAGTGATAAATTATTCAGAATTTCATCATCTTTAATTTATTATTTAACTATTTCGACGAAATTCCAGAAATGGCGGCTTATTTGCAAAATCTTTCAAAAATGCTAAGACTAAACCTCCAGTTCCTTTGGACCCTTTTCAACAGAAAGCTTTTCAGCTCTAAGTTTGGTTATGAAACTTCTAAATATGAAGTTTCGTCCCGATACCTTTAGTAGTTTCTCCGGAATCGTCGCCACAAAAACGGGTACACACACACACATACACACACAAATACACACACACACAGACATTTTTTTGTATCTTGGTCAAAAATGTTCAGGGGACCCAAAAAGTCATATTTCCGCTAAAATCGCAAAAAATTTTTTTGGCACGATTACAATACTTTACATACTGCGTATGATAAAGTAAAAATACTGCGTATGATCAAGTAAAAACAAGTTTTAGTAGACTACCGTATCTGCGCAATTTTTGTTTATATTTTTAGTTGAAAGAAATGATGTTTTCAAAATAACTCTTAGATGAAATAATTTTTCACTACGTACCATATTCTTTCCACAAACCCGCAAATAGGCATTTTAGTCAAATTCTATACCATGTTGCTAATTAAGGTTACCACTTGTTTTGAATTACGCAGGACATCCTGGATTCAGACCTACATTTTTTGGGTCCTGCGTAAGACCTCCGCAGGACGCTTAATGTCCTGGAATTTGAGGGAAGAGCGCATTAGCAATAAAGAAGTTGTCGGTCTGGATTTTGCGGGGTAGTGTAGTTTTATTGCTTTAATCTTGTTATTGGGTGCAACAAGTTCAATAAACAACATTGGTAAGTTTATAACAAAATTTCTCTACATCACCTATTCTCACTGTATTCTAATTCTTACTATGTGCCTACAGAAGGTGTTAAATTATGTCTTCTTCACTTTTTTAAAGATTCTGATGAACAATGTTGCTTGTTGCGCCGCAGACAATGCGAGTGGTTAATTTTGGACTCACAGCTCTACGGATCAACAACATGACAATATTCCCGTCCGACGTAAAGCATGCATTGGCAAAATTAATTTTTGATGTAGAAACTCTAAAATGTTATAGTTACTTTTCGTCGCAAGCTAAACGTGTAAAGGAGCTGAAGCAGTTTTTAAATTTGTAGATTTACAGTTAATAGCTGAGTCAAATTAGACGAAAAAAGCGGCAAACTTCGGATTTTTGAATACACCTTTGGTTGGGCATTACAAATAACTTGTAAAAATTCCCCATGGTCATCGTGTCCGCGTTGCGAGTTATTCACGGTTAAAACTGGCCGAATTCAGTTTTTTTACAATATCTTGCTTTCTATGGATCATACGTCAATGAGCGTCATTAGCGAATCTCTAAATCTTTTAATTATCTACAAAAAAGTATCTATAGATAGTTTCAGTGCGAGTTGGCGTTTTCAAATTATAGGTCTTGAAAGACGTCAAAAGCACTGCAGGTACTTTAGTAGACAAAACGGCTCATCGTTGTCGCATCGCTATACGGCTTCAAAGTGTGTCAGTGTCACATGGATAAATCGTTACAAGAATGCACATAACACAGCTGGAATGGAATTCTTGCATGGATTTATTGTTTATCACGCAAAGCTACATCTGCAGCACCCCGGGTGTGATTTATGGCAACCAGAATTAGCTAAATTATCGATGGCCATAAGGCACGCACAGCCAACATAATGGTTAAAATTCTAACGATGCCAATGTAATAGCTTTTTCATACAGGTCCCAGTTTAAATGAAATAAATTGCCGTACAAACTATTTTTTACTTTATCATACGTAGTATGATAAAATATTGTAATCGTGCAGAAAAATTTAACGGAAATATTATGTCCTTTTAGGTCCCTTGAACATTTTTTACCAAGGTACAAAAAATATCTGTGTCTGTGTGTGTAATAAAAACAAATAATAAATTAACGTAGAGGAAATTTTGTATAATTTATGTATATGTGACGTATACGTGATGTATATGTGATGTATACGTGATGTATATGTGATGTATACGAGAGAATCGCCCTAACTGCCATCTCTCGTTTCGATCATATTGACTCCTGTGATTGAAGGTGCATAACTCAAAAACTACTACATAGAAAAAAAGCGTCAAAACATCGCATCTCGTTCGAATTGCCTCGCACCAAAACCCACAAGCAAGGGATGCCGAACTGCGCAAAATATTGTTCATGTTTATTTCGGTCTTAAAAATTAACAAATAGTCGGAATGCCATTAAATTCAAGGGATGTGTATCACAGTGAATAAGAATTATTTATATGCTAACTGCGCTGTCCTGCAAACATTCGTTACTGAGATATCAGGTTCCATCAAAATCTTATTCGCAACGTTTATTACATAAAAACTGAAGAAAACAAAAACGCCAATCTACAGTAGAGACTCTAAATGCAACCTGAACAAAAACTGAAATTTTTTTAGTAAGTGGTTTAAGAGAAAAAAGATCGGAAAGACGAGCGTTAATTTAAAACTGCAAAAATCGGGTACTTTTTTTCAATTCTCTCGCGCACATGTTTACACCGAGAGGCAAACAATTTTGACAGTCATACACCTTATGTAGAAATGATTCAGGAGTATGGCATACTTTATTTCAATTTTTTCTGTTCTGTAGTTTTAGAGTTATGGGCCTTCAAACACAGGAGTCACATATGAAATTTTTTGGTAAAATTAATAGTTTAGCTGCATGAGAAAATTCTATTCGATTACGATTGTTCGTGTCTGCATTGAAACTAGTTAGCCAGGATTTAACAGATATTTTAATACTATTGACAGTATTGTCACAGCTTCAGAGCTTGCGTTTGCAAAATAGTATGATAAAGTCATGTGCCTGGCCACACCAGCTTTTTAGCTTACGTTTTGTTTTCAGGAGGGACAGGATGCTAAAATTTGAACTATAATGTAGTGTTTGTAGGAATTTTGGAATTGAATGGAATTTTAAACAATTTTAATGACTACATGAAGACAACAATTTTACAAAATTTTATCAAAATCCAAAGTGGCGAGGAATAAAACTGTGTTGATTTGACATGGAATTACCTATCTACGACTGGCCTTTCAACCAAATAATGTCATTGTTCAGATGACAGAATGAACGGCTTTTGTAGTCATTTATCTGAAGGTCTTGCTGTTTACAAATTAATCAATATTAAGCTGTATTTAATTGAGTAATTATTGCGGTATGTTAGTTACCTAAGATTCATAGTTTTCTTTGTAAAAAATCACTAAGCGAAAGCAAAATTATTACAAATGGAATTATATAAATATAAAATGAAATGTAGTTAGAGCTTAAAAGTATTTAAAAAACTTGTTGCTGTTAAAAAGTTATAGATAAGAGCCAAGTACCTAGAAGGAAAAACATAACTTAACTATAACTATACGAGTAAGGAATGTTTTAGGAATAATTTTTAAAATTTTAATCCAAGTAAACATCATCATTATTAAGTCCACGAAACCTTTGAAACTTCAAGTCGTCAGAAACAAACAATTACCTGAAAAGTTGTCCCAAAGTAACCAACTGCAACGATTTATTCGCCAAAGCTGGTAGACATGGTCAAATCCCGATTTTCCTCCTTGAACACCTGTAACAAGTGACGACGGTTTTAAACCTGGCACCTGAGGCGAAACTAGCACTGAACTTCTGCACACCATGAAGCACGCGAATTGCTCGACGCCCAAGCTGTCATGCTCGAGACTGAATGGAACTGCAGGGGCGGCAAGGGGGCGAAATAAAAGAAGCGAATAGAAAAGTTGCGGCGACGGGCTCGTTTGAAAATGATTGAAAGCACCACCGCGCGTTTTCTCTATTTTTCATGTCACAACGACACGAGACCACTTGTGTATTGTTCGTGAACAAGGTTTTATCGGTGTATAGGTCATGTCTCAATAATACACGAGGAGAGGGGAAATAGATGGATAAAGTTAATTAATTAGTCACGCCAAAAATACACTGGGTGACATGAAAAAGCGAACATAAAGAACGGTGACCAAATTGTATAATATGGGCGCCCGCAGGAGGGTGCAAGGGGGTGCACTTGCACCCCCCCTGGGACACGCAAATGTTCTGAGACTTTTCCTCAGCAATTAGTTCACATAATCGTAAAAGAAATACACCAAATTAAAGATAAAAGATATATAATTTTGCGTCTAGTGGTAGATTTTTGATAGTTCTGTTCGTTTTTGACAAATCTATTTCTGAATATGACATAAAATTGGCTGATTTTGCAATTTTTTTACGAAGAACTCAGGTTAAAATTGAAAAAGGTACCACATAATAGGTCTAAGTTACACCTTCCTCTATAAGTGTACAAAATTTCACGTAAAAATATCAATATCTTACATGCTTTTTTCACTCAAAACTATACTTCTTTGAGTACATGAATAAGTTATATTTTATCACGTAGCGTGGATACAACAACAACAAGTAATACATATACATTACCACAGCAAGCAATACACCTTTATCTATAATTTGATGTATAACATGAGAGAATTGATACAACATTAAGCTGACTATAGTTGCTTATTTTATAGGACGTAACAGCAGTACTGATCCCACTTGTATAAAAAAATCTGCAATACTAAAAAAAAACAGAAAATAGGTACTACATAATAATAAACAGAAAATTTGGTAAAAATTGACTTTTTCCGTCGATCGTTTATTTATGAGTCAGTTTAGTGAATAGGAAATCGTTTATTAAACAACTCTATTAATGCACGATTTCTATTAATGCATGATTTGTTATAGCCAATCACACGACGTAATGACGTCGTTTGATTGGCCAATCGAGCATATGTGAAATGCAACCTTCCAATCTAAACACACCGCTGTCTAGAGCTGTCAGTGTCAAACTACATAAATTGTCATATAACCTAAAAAGACATCGGCGAAGAAAAATCTATGTAGACGACGCGACGCTAGTAGAATACGATCGACGAAAAAATTTTGTAACCAACTTGAATATTAAACAGCGATTAATGATCTCGAAAATTAACGCTCTCGCTGCCCTCGAGCGTTAAACAGTCTCGATTATTAATCGCTCTTTTTAATATACTTGTTGGTTAAATTTAAATTATTAATATTAATATTAAACAACAATATGATAAATGATTGATCATGAAACTTACCCACATTCGACAACATGAAAATCATATATTTGTATGGTTCCCATACACAAAACTATGGATTTCTCTGCTTTTTTCAAGCTTATTTAATTGAATTTATAAACTAATTAAATTACAAATGTTTTACTCGTAAGGAAATGTCCTAATGTTTCAATTAATATCTTTAGTTCCATTGTTTTTAGTACAAAAATTCAAGATTTCATTTTTTTGCTGATATCTTAAAAATTATAAACATTGGCTTAAGATTGTTAAGAAACTTGCTGTTAAATAATAATAAAAATTAGTATGTTTATGATGAACAATGTGCAATGTCTTCAATCAACCCAACCCAAAAGACCCAGGTGTCGGTTTTGCACCCTCCTGAAAATAATTCTGCGGGCGCCCATGAAACGACCTATAAGTAATAAAGTTGATTATATCTTGAATGTAACAGATCAAATAATTTATGAATATTTAATTTTATCATCCTTACACCTCGTACTACTTACATAAGAAAATTTTGTGAAAAGGCAATAATTGAAAATGCTAAAATATTGATAATTAACTCTTTACATATTATATAGAATTGTTTCAGGAGTGTTACGCAGTTTATTTGATTTTTTTTTCTGTATTTTTTCATTTTTTTGTTTCAAAGTTATGAACGTCTTTGAGGTGATGTTTGAGTATGATTTAGATTCCTGTTGCTAACCAAGTCAAATGCTCTAACTGTACATGTTCCGCGACTGTTTATGCACTACACAATTAAGGTAAAGGTCCCAAATTCATACACTGTCCTACATTCCGACATATTTCTGTATAAAATAAGAAATCTACAACAGTGTACTTTATTTTAGGACATCCGGTTTGTTAGTTTGACATTACACTTATCAACCCACAATAATTTCTTATTCTACCAATGTAATAACGGTCAGAATATAACATAGAAGTTTGACTGATCTTGATAATTGAGTGTTGTGCTAAAAGTTAAATTTTTCATTATAAGGTAACTGCAATTCGACTTCTGTTTAAATCGCTACAGGAGAACAGTAATTAAGAAATTTCTAATAATATCTATTTACGCTGACTCAAAATGCTTTCTATTTGCATAATAATATGGTGTACTACGCTTTTAACCAATATTATTTACAAATTTAGGGGTGTCGGAATTAGGTACATGTAAATATAGCACGTGCGTAAATCAGACATGTGTGTCTGAATTGTGTACATGGTTAGCAGTAATACACATGGCTCTGTTGCTGTCTTTACTCAAGAAAATAACATATTTTAAATCGTTTGCTATATTACAATTAATTGTACGCATTTTGTCCAAATTTCGACACGAGTGTCGGAATTATTACAGGGTGTCGGAATTACGATCATCAATAGTCCCTAATTCCGTCATAAATATCGACAGGCATCATAAGAGATGATGAAATAAGACAGAATGATGCAACACTAGCAGCAGAGAGTAGCGATTTTGGCATTGATACAACACCTTTGGACATGCAAGAAACATAAAATGCAGATGAGGTAAAGAGCGCAGACCGAAGAAGACTAACGACTTTTTACTGTGTTTCATTAAAAATAGTAAAACATTTCTTAATAATAAATCTTATGTAACAATATTTAAAACACTTAATATTTACTTGAATGTTTATATTTGTCGGAATAATGTACCACAAGTGTCTGATTTAGGATCACTGCCTGAATTAGGTTCACTGAGGTGTCGGCTTTCGGATCAAAATATACGCTTAGTGTCGGAATTAGGGGCAATTGTTAAACTTGAAGAAGGGGCGTTTACTTTATAAGAAACCTGCAAACTGAAACCGTCAAAACTTCAAAATTGATAATTTAATAGTAAGACCACTTATATTATATATTATGGTTTTTGGTAAGTATAATATTACAACTTGCCACTGTGTGGTGATTTCGATGTTTTCTTACTGCAGTTACATAGTATAATATTGATAGTATTAAACTGTGAAAAGTGAAGAAACTGGAAAAAGTCAGGCTATTTCTTAAAAGTTTATGAATGTTGAGAAACATTGCATTATTGAGTTTGTATGATTCTTGAGCTACTGGAGACTATTTTGAATGGTTATTACAAGTGGACAACTGGTTCTGAAATACAAATAGGTTTAAAGTGTATTTGTTTTTTTTTACGACAAGATCATATTAGTTAGTATACATTTTATACTAATTATATGATTATATCTCGTTGGCAATACGGCGTAGTGCTCGAAAACAATTTTTTGTGCCCATAAGAATGTATTTTTCTATGCAGCATTTACAACGTATTCGACGTTATTTATCTCACAAAAAAACAATCGTTGCCGAAGAAATTCTCCAGCAATGAAACGAATATTTTTTCTGCGTTTCGCAAACTTGAAACGCCTTTTCTCGAGTATAATATAATGTTTTCAACTCTACATCTGGAAACGCACGTCTGATGTTTGGAATATATTTTGTCGACAATTTAGCCGTACCCTTTGTGGAAGGTTTCATCAAATAAAAACAATGGATGTATAATTTATTTTATTTTCAATAAATATTAATTATATCACGTTACATTAGTAATACTTGTAATGCTTGTCGCATATAATTACCAGTAGCTACATGAATTGATGGAAGGTACCGAACTCTATTACCTAAAATTAATACTGAACAGAATATAACGGCAATTCAAGGGAATCCTAAGATAAAACAAACAAAAAATCAAACGAAAAGATCCATCCAAAGCTTCAGGAGAGTAGAATGATACAAGACGAAAAAGCAATAATATACAATTATCCATAATAATCACAGTCTAGGTTTCATTCGAAACAAAAAATTATTATTAAAAATATTAGCTATATATTCATGTATGTATAAATATTCAAGATGGCGTTAGCGGCCTCCTAGGTCTACTGGTTGATCTTCTCGGTATTGATGAGTTTCCTACAAAACGTTGCGGTGACGCTGGTTCGCCAGGCTTTCTCCACAGTTTTGCCGGTGGTCTTAGCAAGCTGGTCGCTTCTTTATGGACTGGACGATATAATCTCTCATTCGCACTAAAAGAACAACACCAAAATTAGTAAATATTCATGCAATGCTCAACAAACACACTATTTGCATAGTGTAAAATTTAAAAGTCCATTCGCAATATACGGATCGTCACGTCACGTCAGAGACCGCAAACGTCCCGTAAATTCTTCTATGCATTCTATGCTATAGAATTCCTTTGTTTTTCATGGCTAGCTAGCTAGCTAAATATAAAATATAACGATGACTGCATTAAGTTTGGATAAAGAATAGGCAACTGCAATGGCCAAGAGGAATCTTTTGTATTTTATTACTTGACGCTTTCTTTTTCATGCTGTAGCTTAGGTATACAGTGATATCAAAAATTACCTTGCTCAAGGGTGGTCATGGATTTTAAAATGATTGTCGCAGCTCCCATCGTGCATTTATGTCTATCATTTTTTGGGTGTCAAAATCTGTCAAGTCATTGTGCTGAAGTTTTGTAATCCTACGCAGTTTTGGAATAGGGTATTCCGGTCATGTCAAAATTTAAGCAGATATTCGGTTTAACCTATTGTACAATTTATGAGGATTCATAAAGTTAAGCTATGAGCTTTTTGCAATTTTTTCTATGAGATAATTGCAATTAAAAGTGCATTTCGTTTGAATTCACCGACCACCCTCGGAAATACACGATGATTACCGATCCCTAGTAGCGGTGGCAACAGCGGACAGCTCTCGAACAGCTGATCGGCCAAGTTGACGGTTGGCGGCCCTGTTGTTCGACAACGAATAAAGGTAACTTTTTTGAGAGATGATTTGATCATTGAAACTTGAAGCCAAACATCTCTCATCTCGCTAGTCGGCAATGTTAAGAAAATCTTATCAGGAGTTACTGTTCTACTGCTGTTACAGCCGGGCACAGAACAATGTCGGCGTTGGAGTTTATACATTTTGAACAAGTGTTTGATATAACCTCAATAACCAAAGCAGGTGTCAACAAACGAGCGATTCTAAACGTTGACACAACAGAAGACAAAAATTTACTACGTGCACCCTAGATATAGCAACGTTGTCAAGTCGCTCACTTTGAGCGGTCTTTGTGACGTCATAAAGACCAATCCTAATTCAAACTTCAAACAACGATTTCTCTTAATTTAAAACAATGTTTGATATTTTACTTGTGAAGTAACAAACAGTAGCACCCATACTTTGTAAAAAATGACAATGTCAAAAACACCGGAATACCCTATTATGGCTGTCACCACACAGCACAATATTTACATGATCGAAGCCTACTTTCGAACAGGTGTGCAGACGGCTGTGTTTGGACAATTTTCGACAGCACTTCCCAGCCGTAGCAATATTACCGGACAATTTTTTTGCGTGCCTTACAAATTGTGTTGAAGTGTTTCGCGAAACTGGTTCTGTGACTCATAAAAAGGTGCTGATAGACCAAGAGTTCGCACAGAAGAAGTTGTTAATGACGTTCGTCAACGTATGGAAGAAGAGCCTACAAAACCTTTAAAACGTCTCTCTCAAGAAATTGGACTTTCGTATGGAACATGCCAAACGATTGTAAAGAAGGACTTGCCATATAAGATGCAATCATATCAAGCTCTTCTGCCCGCAGACCACCCCAGACGCGTTGCGTACTGCCATTGGTTTGTCAATAATTTAATGAATGGCGATCTGCTGAACTTAACTTTTTTTTCTGACAAAGCGTGGTTCCACCTTTCGGGATGCCTACATCAATTGTCAGAATATTATGCGAATGTTATAACCCGCATGATTTTATTGAAACGCCACTACAGGCTCAGAAAATTGGTGTTTGGATGGCAGGAGAATAATTGGGCCAACTTTTTTCGACTTCACGGTCAACGCAGAAAGCTACAGAAACAACTTTTTGGCTGGATTTGTGCAACAGTTACACGATGATGAATTTCAGCAAGACGTGCAACGGCACATACTACACGACAAAATCTTGCTTTTCTCCTCGTGTTTTTTGATGATAAGTTTGCCTACAGAAGTTCAGAAGTTGAGTTTCCTCCGAGATCACATTGTTTGATAATTATGGACTATTTTGTTTTTCCTTACTTAAAAAATAAGATTTTCGCAACTCCGGTACATAATTTGCAAGAACTGCAACAAAGAATTCTTCAGCAATGTGCAGCCATAACGCCAGAAATGCTGCAAAAACGCTTTTCACAGCATGAGGAGGTGCGTAAACTTGTGCAATGAACAAAACGGGGGACATTTCCAACAATGCATGTAATTTAGTTTTTCTTGTTAATAAAACCGTTAGGTATTAGTATTTCATAACTTGAAGTTCATTACGTTTTGCAGCTGAAATATAACACATTTGTAAGTCATTGATGATTCATTGTCATGTAAAACTGTTGTCTTAACAACAGTTTTACATTCCATGGCAACCCTTGACCAAGATAATTTTTGATATCACGGTACTTGCAAATATTAATGCCATGGTATATTTTCCGTTTCCTTTACTGTGTAACTTGTATAAGTGTACATATAATACACTGTATAGTGACCCTGATAGTGAGTGAAACACTAGCTCATTGAATCATCTCATCATTCGAATTTATATCTATTTCTGTAGTTGCAGTTGCAGTTATAGAGTTTATTTCACCACAAGTGGCAGTAAGCCGCTGACATAATGCGCAAACGTTCCTACGCATTGACGTGTGTTAGAATGAAATAAAGAAGATTGCTATTTCATTCTAACACACGTAGGAAGGTTTGCGCGTTATGTCAGCGGCTTACTGCCACTTGTCGTGGAGAAATCAGTACTGCTGGTACGTCCTATAAAATAAGCATCCATAGTCAGCTTAATGTTGTATCAATTCTATCATGTTCTACATCAAATTATAGATAAAGGTGTATTACTTGCTGTGGTAATGTATATGTATTAGTTGTTGTTGTTGTATCCACGCTACGTGATAAAATATAACTTATTCATGTACTCGAAGAAGCAAAGTTTTGAGTGAAAAAAGCATGTAAGATATTCATATTTTTACGTGAAATTTTGTACACTTATAGAGGAAGGTGTAACTTAGACCTATTATGTAAGACCTTTTCTTAGACCTATTGTGTAACGAACAGAACTATCAAAAATCTACCACTAGACGCAAAATTATATATCTTTTATCTTTAATTTGGTGTATTTCTTTTACGATTATGTGAACTAATTGCTGAGAAAAAGCCTCAGAACTTTTGCGTGCTTTGCAAGCAAAACGTGGGGGTATGGATTCCCCTTAACACGTTGACGTCGACATATTCACACTTTCATAATATATAGGCAACATCACGGCACGTCACAGTACAGCACGTCAAAATATCCTTTTCGAGACAATTCTTTTGTTCACGGTCCATGACGTTCCGTGTAGTGTGAACGTTACCATACAAAATGCATTAAACAATATTTTCACGTGACGTTGCCCATCTCTGACGTGACGTGACGTTTCGTATAGTGCGAACTGACTTTTAATCACCATAAAACAATTCCTATTAGTAAAAAACATCGACATTTAAATTCCACTTTTCCCAACCAAGTTGTCAAACTGCGAGGTTATGATGATAATTTAATATAATTAGTGATACCTATTAGTGATAACTATTGATAAATGACGTCCAAGATACAATTTCAGCACAATTTGCTTAACCTCAAAAGCTGCAAAATAATTATTATAACTTGGTGTTTTGACGATCTATACAGTAAATAAGTTGGTGGACTAGGTTGGAACAAATGGGCCACAGTTGCGTTCGGTTAGTCTCCCCGGATAACGCGAAAACGTGAACCAAACGCAGCCTAAAATGTCTGAAGTCAGGTAGATTGTTAATTCATGGTTAATGAGGTGTTGCCGATATTTAGTGGATTAAATAACCTATAGAATTTTCACCTTAAATTATGGAACTGCAGTTATTGAGTTTAGTGCAACTTAAAATATTATGCATGTCGTTTAGCTTACCCTAGTTTGCTAAAAAAGCAGCATGCAACATATTCACGATATTCAGTTACATGTTAGTCACATATGACTAAACTAACACTACTAAAATATAACTTTGTGTAATTGAAAATGTTGAATTTTGAAAATGACTTAAGCAACATATATGTGACCGCGCACGAGAGAAGCACCCTAACTGCCATCTCTCGTTTCGACAATATTGACTCCTGTGTTTGAAGGAGGATAACTCTAAAACTACAGAACAGAAAAAATTGAAATAAAGTGTATCATACTCCTGAATCATTTCTACATAAGTTGTAAGACTGTCAACATTTTTTGCCTCTCGGTGTAAACACGAACGCGAGAGAAATGGTCCCCGATGTTTACACTATAAAATTAACGTTCGTCTTTCTATTTTTTTCGCTCGTAAACTGCTTGCCACAAAAATTTCAATTTTTGTTCAGGTTGCATTTACAGCCTCTTCTATAGATTGGCTTTTTGTTTTGTTCTTTTCTTGTGTAATAAAGGTTGCGTACAAGATTTTCATGAAAGCGGATATTTCAGTAACGAATATTAGCCCGATGTCGGGATATGCACGTAATCAATCGTCATATTTTATTTAATGCGACTGTAGAAAAAATTATAATTTTTAAACCGATTTAATATGAATGTTATAAATTTCGTGCAGCGCGCACTACGCAATCGTAACGGTAAATGGAAACGTAGCTGGGACAGTGGAGATTATTTACTATTAGTACGATCAGAACAACTTAATTTCGGAATTTTGAACAGTAGTGCGAGTTAAATACAAATAATGAATTTAGATGTACAATTAATTATACCCAACAATATTTTACAAACACGGATTCAAACGGATTCACTGATCGCGTAAAAACTTCGCATCTCGTTCGACTGCCTCGCACCAAAACCCACAAGCGAGGGAAGCCGAACTGCGCAAAATATTGTTCATGTTTATTTCGGTCTTCAAAATTAACAAATAGTCGGAATGCTATTAAATTCAAGGGATATGTATCGCAGTAAATAAGGATTATTTGCATGGTAACTGCGTTGTCTTGCTAACATTCGTTCCTGAGATATCGGCTTGCATTAAACTCTTGTTCGCAACCTTTATTACATAAAAACTGAAGAAAACAAAAACGCCAATCTACAGTAGAGACTCTAAATGCAACCTGAACAAAAACTGAAATTTTTTTAGTAAGTAGTTTAAGAGAAAATAAATCGGAAAGACGAACGTTAATTTAAAACTGCAAAAATCGTGTACTCGTTTTCACTTCTTCCGCGCTCCTGTTTACACTGAGAGGAAAACAATTTTGACAGTCATACAACTTATGTAAAAATGATTCAAAGTTATGGGTCTTCAAATACAGAAGTCAATACTAAAACTATAGAAACGAGAGATTTAGGTCGATTCTCTCGTACGGGGTCACATATTAGTGTAATAAAAGATTACTATGATAAAAAAATAATGAAGAAAATGAAGAAAATTAATAGTATTACTACAAAATAAATACACACCTTTTGTGACTGATTAATCTAAAATATTGACGGGTACATAATTTACTAAACCTTGATGTTCATAACTTTTGTAATATTTAACTGATTTTTATTATTATTCCGGTATATTCATCAAAATTACACATATCGGTGTAATTTTGAATAACAACATTTTGTATCATTTTTGTTCTAGTTGTATAAGCACCTATAATTTCTTTTTTCAAATTTTGAAAGGTATAGGATAACAATTAAACAATTGAAAGGTTGAAAAGCAATAAGCTAAACTTGTTTCTTTTACTCAACGGATATTAATAATAACATTATTAGTTTTAGATTAATAACATCAAAAAAGTGTACATTTCTTTTGTAGTAACCCTGCAGTCTACTATAAAAGAGACAGCAGTACGAGAGCAAACCTTGAGGCTTATACCGTCTGCACAGGGAACCATTTTGGGATTTTTCTTACATTATACTGAGGGTATAGAAAATATACGCTCCCAAGAAAGAAACCCAAATACGAAATAAAGATTTTTTGTTACAAATTCTTGTTCCAAAATGTAGTAGGTAGGTATAAAAAATTGTAAGTATAATTTTTATTGTAGTATATTTCAATGGGATACGAACCAGTGTTCCAAAAATTCAATGATATACTAGAGTTCTCGCATTGTTTATTCTTCCTACAATTAAAAATCACTCTACATCACAATAATATAATGCCATTGGTAATTTTTTCAAAGAGCAATACGTAAACGCACTAATTTCTGCAAATTCTTTCTACCTACTTTTATTTTGAACACCGAACAGCTTCTGACTTGTTTTCTTCCCTCGTTTCATTACCTAACAGTTGGTTTTGAATTGAATTCTGTCATTCTGCTGTATGCTATTCGATTAAGAACTACTACAAATTAAATATTGAGCTAATCTACAAGTCGCTGAAGGGACAGTAACAGGTGGTACAGGAATACAGTAAATTGACAAGACACAAAAGGTTCACAGCACACAACACGCACACGCCCAATACTAAATCGGCAAAAAGTACCTTCCCAATCCTGAAACTAGTCCATCCGAAAAATGCGAACATTAAGAGCAGCATAAAGAAAAATATGCATAAGTCTAGGCATGTTCTTTGGCGAACGACGCCCTTCACATAGTTGCAATCTTTACCTTACTACGGAGTTGAGATTGGCGACATCTGTCGTCGACGCCAGTAGTGAGGGCCCCGCAGACACCGGTCGCATCTATTAAAAAGAATAAATAACATTTACGATAGAATTTACTTAAAATTTAGGGTACAATTAGGGGCGAAAAAATTTGAAAAAGTTCTTTTGCTGTCCTTGATTAATATACTTCAACTCATAAAAATGAGAAAGCTGTATATGTTGGAGTTTACCCGATTTTTCCAAATTAAGAAGAATTGGCGCTGTTTTTGCCCCGTAAATTCATGCGTTTAATTTTAGCAACTAATTACTCCGGAAATAATCCATAGATTTCAACGAATTAAGAAGTGAAACCACCTGCGGAATGCAAGCTTTAAATGTGCATTTTTGTATGATGATCGGATTACCATCAAAAAGCTATATTATGCAATGTCAGCAATTCCGTTATTAAAAGAGGTAGAATAATGAAATATAGACTGTAGGCTACCCAATAATTCATATGTTTAAAGTTTATTACATAATCATAGTTTATCTTGCATTTTCCATACAAAAGATCGTGCTGAAGCGCCGCGTGAATTCCGACGCTCTTCGGTCTTTGGTGTTGTGCGGGGAAGGGAGTCGTTAGCGGTGCTGTCGATAGTAAGAGAACCGCGGACAGCTGATTTTCAATACACAAAAAGAACGATAACTTGTCAAGGTAGTAATATTAACTAACAGAATTAAATTCTTAATTTTTGCAGAATTTTGATTATAATAATAATTGTGACTCGGTACGAGAGAAATGGCGTAACTGCCATCTCTTGTTTCGGTAGTATTGACTCCTGTGTTTGACGGCTCACAATTCTAAAATTACTAAACAGAAAAAATTGAAATAAGGTGTGCCATCAACACGATCTTTTGTAGGGAAAATGATAAACAATGATTCTGTGATAAACTTTAAACATATGATTTATTAGGTAGTTCGCGAGAGGGTTTTAAGTTGATCGATTACATATTAGATTTGTTTTACATTTCTGACATTCAATTTATATAAGTACACCTAATAATTATTAATTTAGTAATACAAAAGTGTTAAATTATCATCTATCAGATAGATTCTATCGGATTCCATACAAAATATGCAGACAATTTTCTACTAAAGAGTGAGTAATGCAGACGGGAAGTTCGCAATTAGAAAAACAGTTCAACTATAGCCTCATTTAAAGTCAGTCATATACTGGCAAAATACAAAAAGCCATTTGAAGATGGGACAGTGGTAAAAGAAGCATTTCTCGAAGCTGGAGATGGGTTGTTTGCAAACTTTAAAAATAAAACAGAGATCATGTTTGCTATCAAAGAACTCCAGTAGTATCGTCCGACTGTTACTAGCAGAGTTGAAATGATAGGGAAGGATATTACACAAAAATTAAAAAATGATATCATGGAATGCATATATTTTTAATTACAGTTTGACGAGTCAACCGATATGACAGATACTGCCCACTTGTGTGCTTTTGTTCGGATGGTAGGATTTTCTGATGTGACATCTAAAGAAGAATTTTTGACAATGATTCCTCTGCAAGGAACTACTCATGGTAAAGATGTTTGTTATGATTTTATAAATTTTGTAAAAACCTTGAGCTGCCCTATATAAACTCGTTTCCATTACAGCAGATGGAGAATCATGCATGCCTGCAAAAACGAATGGATTTGTAACATTTTGTCGAGCAAATAATGATTTTCCATCGTTTTTCTCATTCCATTGTATTATTCATCAGCAAGTCCTATGTTCCAAAATATTAAATATGAAGTATGTTATGGACATCGCCATGAAGATAGTGAATTCTATACGAGCCCAAAGTTTGCAACGACGCCTCTTTAAAGTACAATTGAAAACTGGCGAATCCAACCACACTGAGTTACTTCTCCCTACAGACGTTAGGTGGTTGAGCTGCGGCAAGTTTTTGGAAAGGTTTCAAGAATTGCTAGGTATCGGAAATCATTTCTTTTCTAGATGAAAGAGGTGATAACACTGAAATGCTTAGATACGAAAAATGGCTCTGTAATTTGTTTATCTGAAGAGAACTTCTGAAGAAAAGTTCAGTTAACAGCATTATTTGGGTCAACTTATTTGTGCGAAATGAAACTAATTAAATCTATGTACCGGAATCGGCTCAGTGACGACCATCTTAATTCATGTTTGCGTTTGGCACTTACTAACTACGTGCCATCCTATGAAAAGTATGCAGGGAACATGCAGTGCCATGCATCGACATCAAAAGATGGGTTCATTAAAAGTTATACACAGATAGAAATTTTTGTTTAACTCAAATAAACGCGTGTTTGAATAGAGGCAAAAATATATTTATTTTCTACAAAGAATGTTTATTTGAGTGAAATGCCAGTTGTTTGGAGTAAAGTAAAATTATTTTGAATGAAATAAAAATTCGTTGTATCAAATAAATCATTTTTTGCCTCTCGTCAAACAAATATTTATTTGAGTTAAACAAAAAATGTCTACCTGTGTAGAAAACTTATTATTTTCATAATACTTATTTCTATCTTATCATATTTGCAAATTAATAAATACTTACCATTTATAAACTTTGTATTGTATTTTTACCCAGTCGATCGCTTGCCGACTAATGCTTTTATGGTAGATCACTGATGGTTTAAGTCTGAGCGCCCCTGTCCTAGCTCTTCTAATAACGGAATTGCTGGTATCGCATAATATAGCTTTTTGTAGGTCAACCACTAATCCGATCATTTTACAGAAATGCACATTGAAAGCTACCATTCCGCAGGTGACTTTACTTTTTAATTCGTTATAATCTATGGGTTATTTCCGGAGTAATTAATTGCTAAAGTTAAACAAATGAAATCTACAGGGCAAAAACGGCGCCAATTCTTCTTAATTTAGAAAAATCGGGCTCCCTTCATTGCTTTGAAGAACCATTGACAACTATGTGAAGTGTTATTTCGTTATTGTTAAATGCAGAGTAATTAATCAAACTAAATAATAAATTCAAATGCCTTAATTACTCAAAAACTGTGAAATACACATAACCTAATTGTGTAATTGATAAACAAAATCAATTATAAAACCCGCATAAGTGTCATGCAATCAATTACAAACACTCGGTATGTTTAGCTGGTTGTTAGGGAAGCTTTTTGATGGTAAATTAGACGAAATTACCCTTTCTGTTTGTGTCGCCGCATTTGACGTTGCCACGGATACGGTGGAAGCAGGTGCAGAGTTGCTAATATAGTTCTGGTCTATTAGCCTTGTCATCTGATGTTGGAGGTCCTCAACCGTTTTTTCACGGTCTTCCACCTGCCCTTGCAGAAATAGAACTTGCCGCTTTAGATCCTCTAATTCTAGCTTATAATCAGGCGGATCGTCCAAGTACGCCTCTGAGCTCGCCGTGAAGATGCCGTTCCTTTGCATTTCAAAAAGATTGTGAGTTTCCGACTAAAAAGTATAAATAAAGGATTGTATAAATAGATGTAAGTAATAAAGTATAGCCCAGGAATATTAGATTTTTCACGTGTATATAATTCACGTGTAAATAGAGTTCGCAAAAACTGTTCTTTGGCCCAGAAATAGAGAGAAATTCTATATAAATTCTACACAATTAGGAATGACTACTACCTATTTTGATAAACTTCATGTTCAATAAATTTTGTAACCTTTAACCGATTTTCATTATTTTTTTGGGATATGGTAAAGAAATTCATCAAAAAGATCACGTGCCATTGTAATTCTGAACAACAAAAAGTTACATCTGATTATACCAGCAAAATCAATGTAATGTTTTTGGTCTGTTTTCAATACATCTTGTGGAATAAGTGAGGAACTTGGGATAGTTCTAAATTATACTTTTACAAAGCCACATCATATCTCAACACTTTGCTTGTTGGTTCTTTCCAATAGGTATCTGATTTTTTGTTGAAGATATACCATTTTATGTAAACCTTACTTGAGTGAGAGTATTAGACTATTGTTTTTAAAATCAGCAATGTTATAACTTAAAGATAATAACCAGAAACCAACCAATAATCTCAGGGGTAAAAAATTACTAGTATTTTTATTTCTAGTAGGAAAACAACGCAAAATTTTACTTCAAACTGTGTAAACTGTACAAAAATTCAGATATTGGGATGAACTAAAAACCAAAATTATGAGAATTGGTATAGCTTTGTAAAGTACTTGAAAGCCTCCATAAGTTGCTTGGGTACCCCACAGGGTGTCTCAAACTTAGACCAAAAACATCACTTAGGTTCTCCCAGTATCACCAACTGTAACATTTCTTTTTCAAAGTATGTAGTAACCTTGGAAATTTCTTTACATTGACCAGAAAAATAAGACTACCAAAGTTATTGAGTATCAAATTACAGCAAAATTGGTTTAAGCGTTCTTTGAAGTTTGCCGGTTATTGAATATATTGTTTTCTAGTATTTTTTCGGATGAGGATTGACTGCGCTAGAATCTTTTAAAAGCGTTCCTTTTGACGGCTTTGTAGCAAATTAGTCTATTTTATTTATCAAATTGCAATAACTTTTGATTGCCTAAATCAAATAATTACTGTTTTATGAAGAAAGTTGTAGTATTTGTCCACCATAATGATGTTATAGAATTTTCACATTAATAATTTTCTTTGGTGGATTTTTTTTCACAATTATATATTATAAATAAATATCAAAATTCTTGTCTTGAATAGAGAATTACTAAAATTTTTTCTTTTCATTTCTTCCATAATTGTTTTTTTTTAAACGTACACCTGGTGTTTTCCTATTTCGTCCAATTTGCAGTACGTAAATATACAAATACTACACAAAAAGAAAACCAGACACATAATATTCTGATAAAATTTTATTTTAACGAACATTTGTAATAATTAACCGATTTTAATGATTCTTTCGAGACATTGTAAACAATTATTATTCTAATTTAAATTTAAATCAAATTTTTATAAACAAATTAAACAATTTTTAAAAAAGAGCTCATTTTTTTTCAAATTTGCAAGTGCTTGTGATAATTTTGATAAAATTGTTTACAATATATTAAATAAAATCAAATCAAAAATTATTTAAAAACAGTTATTGAACATCAACGTTCATCA
This sequence comes from Aphodius sticticus, assembly GCA_963966075.1. NCBI lineage: Eukaryota > Metazoa > Arthropoda > Insecta > Coleoptera > Scarabaeidae > Aphodius > Aphodius sticticus. The sequence continues at coordinate 32,857,459 of OZ014513.1, forward strand.
TCAGTGACGCTCAAAATTCATTTTTATCGTCATAGAAGAAATAAAAAAAAAATAATATTAATGACCATACTCGTCATTTTTACTTTATCATACGCAGTATGTAAAGTATTGTAATCGTGCCAAAAAAAATTTTTGAGATTTTAGCGGAAATATGTCTTTTTGGGTCCCCTGAACATTTTTGACCAAGGTACAAAAAAATGTCTGTGTGTGTGTGTGTGTGTGTGTGTACCCGCTTTTTGTGGCGACGCTTCCGGAGAAACTACTAAAGGTATCGGGACGAAACTTCATATTTAGAAGTTTCATAACCAAACTTAGAGCTGAAAAGCTTTCTGTTGAAGAGGGTCCAAAGGAACTGGAGGTTTAGTCTTAGCATTTTTGAAAGATTTTGCAAATAAGCCGCCATTTCTGGAATTTCGTCGAAATAGTTAAATCATAAATTAAAGATGAGGAAATTCTGAATCATTTATCACTATGACATTTTTTGGTACAATCAATAGTTTAGCTGCATGAACAAATTCTATTTCTACGAGATCGGTCGTACTGCATGAAAACTAGTAGCCAGGATTTGTGAGATTTTATGATTCTAATGACAGTAGGTAGTCTTGGTGTCAAACGCTAATGTTTTGGCAATAGCTCCTGTCAATATAAGCTGCGTTCGCATATTGCATTACACTTTTTACACCCAATAACACGTAAGTGTCATTTGGACAGTACCGGGTACACTGTCAAAAAAAACGGAGTACGATATCCGAACGCAGCTTTAATCCACATATCTGTCTAGTGCTAGTAGTTTTATTTTAATGCAGACAAGGCCGATCACGATCAAATAGAGTCTCATGTAGCTAAACTATTAATTTTATATGTAGTATGATAAAGTCATGTGCCTGGCCACATCAGATTTTTTTAACTCATTTTGTAGAATTTGACACAAACGTTTTCGTCAGCCATATTTATCTCTGTCAATCCGCTATTTTTGATTTAGTAATACTGATAACAAATTCATATTCGTAATTACCCTACATAATCAATAATGTTGACATTTCTAAACAAATAATTAATTGAATTATTTTTAGCTTGAGTAACACTCTCCACGCCGCTCACTGCACGTTTTTACAGAGAAAAAGGCACACCTCGTTGGATAGACTTTGACATTTAAGATATAGAGATTTCAAACGGATTCATTCAGATTCATTTACACGGTAATTATTTTAAAATAACGCTACGTTTTGATCCAATATTCCTAGACTACAAAATAATAAATAATCAATACAAGAAGAATCCAGTCCAATTTCTATGTTAAAACCAGATAATTGCAATCAAATTAAATAAAAGGCATTTCTAAGCTAAAAAAGCAATATGATAAATAATGTTTTATGAATACATACCCTCAACAAAACCTCTTCATCGGCTTGCTGTTTACACACGGCAAATGAAAATAATGAAAAAGAAATAAATAAATTAAAACGAAAAAACGCATGGAAAAAAGCATTTAGAACAAACACACAGCACTCAGTTATGATGTGGATTTTTAGTGAATATTAAGTTAGTACCTTGTTTAGATAATAATAAGATTATACATTAAAATAAGATTGATGAAACTGAAGCAACAACATTAGGAATTTAGTCCACATGTCATTACACAACATTATCCATAACTTTTCTGAACTGTGTGATCAGTCAAATGCAACAATGATTTGTGAATAGCAGTGCTTGTTATATACAAAACGCACATATCTTCTTCTCGCTGCCTAGCAACGAAAGGAATGTTGTATAAATACCTCATGTAAAACTCTTTTCAGTTTTAACAGCATTGTTTTCATGCCCATCACTTCTTGGATCATGGCGGTATGGCAAGATCTTTCCAATTTGATGGAGTCATCGGATTCGTATCCAGCCGGTGATCCTATGGCTATGATCCTCGGCGATTGCAGCCTTAAAGGGCTTTGAGCTACAGAAGACCGCGATCTAACAGTTCGTCCATCTAAGGACCTTCCAGAATCTGGAGTTGCACCGCGAGATCTTAGCAATCTCGAAGATCTGTTCACACTGAAAAGAAAGACGTTCAGATATTAGTGAAAAAGTTGTCGACCAACTATCCTTTAAATGTTCAAATTTCTTTAAGCTTTTGTTAAAATAAAGTTTAAAAATCAGGATCGTGTAAATTTGAAGTCAAAGTTCGGTTAAGACTTTAACAAACTCGATGATCTATTTACATTGAAAACAATGAAAATAATGAAAAACAATGAAATTAAGAACGCAAACTGTCGAATAACACGCCGACCTTTGTCTACGCCTGTTATTTCAAGGCTGTATAATCGCGATCGGACTTTTTGACATTCCTATAGCTTAAGAAGAGGGGAATCGAATGGTGTTGGTTTTATTAAGATTGAACAAAGGGTCAACGAGATACAACCTATTGAATATCTCAATTTTTTCAAATATTTCATGTCACCTAATCAGTTATTAATTAATTACGGATACTAATTTACATATTTGGGATAGGACTTTTCCACTTTTAGATTGGCCGTAGAATGGTCGCAGGGTTGCCAACCTTTGACAACAAATTTTCCTGGAAGGCGATGAAAAATTTCCCTAGACCAAGCAAAATTTCCCTAGATTTCAGAAATTAATACAAAATCAAATTTTAAACGTTTTTTACTTTATCATACGCAGTATGTAAAGTATTGTAATCATGCCAAAAAAATTTTTTGAGATTTTATCGGAAATATGTCTTTTTGGGTCCCCTGAACATTTTTGACCAAGGTACAAAAAAATGTCTGTGTGTGTGTGTGTGTATGTGTGCGTGTGTGTGCGTGTGTGTGTGTGCGTGTGTGTATGTGTGTGTGTGTACCCGTTTTTGTGGCGACGATTCCGGTATCGGAATCGGAATCGGTATCGGATTCCGGTACTAAAGGTATCGGGACAAAACTTCATATTTAGAAGTTTCATAACCGAACTTAGAGCTGAAAAGCTTTCTGTTGAAAAGAGTCAAAAGGAACTGGTGGTTTACTCTTAGCAATTTTTGAAGATTTTGTAAATGAGCCGCTATTTGTGTAACGTCGTCAAAATAGTTAAATAATAAATTAAAGGAGAGGAAATTTTCGATAATTTTTGTATATGACATTTTTTGGTAGAATTTATAGTTTAGCTGCATGAGCAAATTCTATTTCATCGAGATCGGTCGTACTGCTTTAAAACTAGTAGCCAGGATATGTCACATTTTTTTATTCTAATGACAGTAGCTAGTGTCAAACGCTAATATTTTGAAAATACTACTGTCAATATAGGCTGCGTTCGGATATTGAACACCGTTACACTTTTTACACCCACTAACACGTAAGTGTCATTTGGACGGTGTACCCGGTGTCAACGGAGTACAATATCCGAACGCAGCTTTAATCGAGATATCTGTCTAGTTCTACTAGTTTTATTTTCATGCAGACATAGCCGATCTCGATCAAATAGGATCTCATGCAGCTAAACTATTAATTTTATATATAGTATGATAAAGTCATGTGCCTGGCCACATCAGATTTTTTAGAGAAAAAATCAAAACATTGAAAGTTAAGAAATAAAAACAACATATAAATATATAAAACATATTATTCTAAAAAATATAATAAAAAAGAAGGTAGGTTATTAAGAAAATAAATAACAACAAAAATATTACTCTGAGATGATAACAAAAATATTATGCTAACAGCCAATGTATAATATAAGTATAACTATGCAAAATGAAGAGCATTTAATCACTTTCGCCTTCCTAAGAATCATTTTTGTGGTCGTACAATTTCTTCTATGCCATATTTTCCAACATTGTTCCATCAATGTTGCAATTATAGCAATATTTGTCTGTCAAATATGCGGTTGGAATGCAGTAAACCATTTACCTAACACGTTAGTGCTCAATTTATTTCTCGATTTGGTTTTTATTACATTTATAATTGAAAAAATTCTTTCAACTGTAGCACTGGAGGAAGGCAATGTAAAAATACACTTTACCAAATGAGAGACTAATAGCGTTTTCGATTTATACAATTTTATGCACGGTCTTGGTGCACTACACGAAAGTATATAAAGTCGAGCATCACGCCGAACATAGAAACCCGCACCAGCATGGTGCTAGTGCAGCCGAGTGCAGTAGATCGAAAACGCTATAAGGGAAATGCTGTACTGCCATCCCCTGTTTTTAAATTCTGTACATGATTCCAAAATTTTTCTGGATCAAGATCAAAGAAGTTTGAAAGATCTGTATTTCTTAATTCTCTCCATTCTCTATCCAGAGCATTGAAATCTTTGTCAAATATTCCACACACCTTAAATTCATGAGCTAAGCGTACGATAGAGGGATGTTTCTTGTTTGTTATATTTTCCGAAATTATGGATTCAAATAATTGGAATGCCTTATTTCGGGAGTCATATTTTTTATAAATTTGGTCAACTGTTTCATTAAGACCCAGTTCTCCCTCTCCTAAAACACGTTTTCAAATAAAAACGTTATTTATTGTTAAAAGTTTATGAATATTTTCAGTGTAACTTCTTAGATAAACAACGAGTTGGGCTGGATCAAAAATATTTTTTTGGAAAGATAGAAATTAATTTTACTTCTACATCTTTGGTTTTTTTCAAATATAAAATATCTAGCCCAACTCATGATACAAAAATAGATTTTTTAGTTAAGTACAATTTTAACACAAACATTATAATTGCGATAATAAAGCGTAATTACCAGAAATTTGTTTATTTGCCTATATTACTGCTGCCAAGTGCCAGGTGTAGACAACAGACGTCAGGAACACCGCCTATAACTGGCGAGTACGGATTGACGTTGGTGGGGGACAGGCTGATCACTCCCAGCAAAAAAAGAACATCGTAACGAAATATTTCGTTTCGAAGTGGCGATGTTTTTGAAACGGAGCCTTTAGAACAACAAACAGTTTTGTTTTTTGAATTTGGTCGAATTATGTCCAATCATATCACGACAGCGGACTCAAGGCAGAAATTGACATGAAGATTGAAATTTCAACTAGTTGAAAGGTATTTTGTCGATGACAATTGGGTAACAGATGGCGCTTTGTGACTTAACAATACTTTCTTCCTACCTATGCCAGAACCAAAATTACATTAACGACGTTTTTGTTGGTGTGTTATACAAATTTATAAATTTCCCTGGAATGATAAGCCATTTCCCTGTTTCCCTACTTCATTCCGATACATTTAAGGGTACTCGAGCTTTTTTCTATACACGTAAATTTGCATAAGAGGGGCTGGAAGCTATAACAATGAAAATAAATACATAAAATGATAGGCAAAAAAAAAAAACTTTTGTGTAAAATTGTTTCCGTTCTTCAAAGATAACGGAAATATCAATCACTGCGACTCTAATGACTCAGCCTGTATGTAGGTAACCTTACCCAATCTTTATCAAAGTAATCTAATCAGAAGATTTTAAGAATACAATATCAGAAACCGACAGTAGTAGTAGTATCACCATCTACGAAGTAAAATTTTATATTTTAGACGTATATAAAACGGCCGCCGCCTGAACACGTCAAAATCAATCATTAATCTAGTCATTTTACATTTGGATAGACCAATAATTGGACCTCCTACGAAAAAAATACCAATAGGTTCAGAATAATGTCCTGAACGTCATATCAAAATGTTTACTGGATATTTGATGATATTATTATTGAAATTAATTCAAAACTATCAGTGATTACGGGCCAACGCCAATAACATATAAATTCAACTCAACTCAACCAATTAGAAAAATACCACATTGTAGAGGAGCAAAATCTCTACAAATTTGGAGGAGAAAGCGAATGGTTTTATTTATAATAATAATAATTATAATAAGATGTTCAATGGTTTTGCGTCTACATTGACTAGACTATGGGCAGTTTTTACACTATTAAGAATCAAGAATTTACTGATCAATGTAAACTTTTAGAACATTGCGTGATGCTTATAAATAGTTGAATAGTCCAAAAATACAATAAATCGTTATCGTTTGATACTATAGATAAATAAGTCTATCACCGTCTACCTATTGCAGCGAAACATTTTATGAATTTGTCCCGAAACGAGTCTGGTAACATTTATTAATACGTGTTAATAATACAGGATGATCTATTAACCGAATAGCCGAGTTGACATTAGAACACACAAATTCTTAAGAAGGCCATTAAATATGCTATTTTGATTGGACCACTGGCAAAAATGGTTTTTGAGCAAAAAATTAAAAACGAAGTTTAAATTTTCTTTTATTTTCAAAACTAAAAAGCTTCAATTGTTTATGTTTAATCTGTTTTGGTTTTGTTTAATCGGTTTTGTATTAAAAACTAAAATGTTAGAATTAGTCGAAAAATGAGACTTGTAAACCATAATCTGTCAAGCTTTATCAATAAGCTAATTCTAATAGATCATATTGTATAAGAGTTTTACAAGTTTCATATAAATTAACTGTATTTATATTATTTAACAAAATTGCTTTTACACCGTTGCTAATTTGAAAAGTTGGCGGTTTCTTTGTTGTTCAGTCATATTTAATCTAAGACCAATCAAAAACTGATTATTACTTATATTGTTATATTAAACTGGTATTATTATCGACAGGAAATAAGCACAAAATAACGAAGTTTTTACGAGTGAATGTCGAACTCAATTTTAAGCCTGTGAATTTAAATTAACTATATCTAAAGTATTTATGCTCGAGTTCATTTCTCCTCAATTTAATGTTTACAACAATTGCGGGAAGTAGTAAAAATTTGCATATCTAGAATAAATTAAACATGACTCTACAAAAAACTACCAAGGATATTTTTTTATTAAGACCGCACTAGGTATTTTCGTAAAAAGATAACAATAAAGCAATGTTGCAGTTGATAGTTATTTGACCTTAGAGTTATAAATAAAACCCCAACTTTTTAAAATTATCCCACACAAGCCAAGCGATGTATATATCGATTTTTGGCAAAGTAAATATTTATGATGAGATAGCGCCACGTAAAACGAATTTTTGAGCACCAGATAAGCGCTATCTCTCGCATTACGTCACGTTTTTAACAACACAAGCACCGAAACAGATGTTTATCAAATTGATATAAAAAAAAACAAGCGCAGCATTCCGAATGACTCATACCTTTCTTTCACTGGCATCGCGGTTCTTTCCAAGCCGTTCATTGGCTTCTCCTCATCTGATTTCTCTTTCATATTCGGTATAAACGAATTTGTTGTCATCACACTCAACACATGCTACACAATGTTATTTTTCGAAAAATATTCAACACTAGCACGTCTGGAAGAGTGTTCATTGAACTTTTAGAGTCTGATATGTCGAGGGCATTGTTTATATGACGCGCTTTGGGTTCAATAAGTTCTGCCACTGCTAGTGGCAGCGAACTGGATCGTGCAATTCACCTGATACACCACTGGTTACAAAACTGTGACGTTTACGGCTGGCATCACACACCATACTAACTCCCACCGTAGCTGGGTATTATTATTTCAGCAAGACGAGTTATTCTGCCCGCGATTCGACTGAAATGTGGCGAACTGACGAACGAAGTGTGTAAAAGAGAGTGGATGTACCCCAGCAATTAAGACGTCTATCTACCATGAAAAGTGATGTTTCGATACGAAAGAGAGAGATTTGTAATCGTGAAGAAAACGGTTTTGGTATTGATAAATTAACAACATAAAACATATTTTTGAACTAGGGAGCTTGGTATTTTAATACCATTCTAAAGATTCATAATAGACAATTTGATGTAAAAATATCCTCGCAGAATTTATAGAGACTTGCTTGTCCAGACTTTTAGTGCCTGGACAAGCAACTCGTGCAGTGATAAGGTTACCAAAACAACGTCAGGCATGCCAGGCATGTACAGAATTAAAAAGTTATTTTGAGTCATTTTTATGAATGGATATCAAACTCGAATGTTGTTATATTTCAAATTTCACATCTCGGACCAGTAAAAAGAAAACATTACCTAAAAGTGAACAAAAAAATCTATAGGCCACAATTATGATCAATAGATAGTATTAGTATTAGTTGGCTTTAGAGCAAAGGCTATTTATTGGTTTATTTAGTTCATTGTTTGATTTCATATTAACGCTCGTCTTTCCATTTTTTTTGTAGTGCAGCGTGCACTACGTCAATCGTAACGGTAAATGGAAACGTAGCTGGGACAGTGGAAGATTATTTACTATTAGTACGATACGATCGGAACAATTTAATTTCGGAATTTAGAATAATAGTGCAAGTTAAATATAAATATGAATTTAGATGTACTTACACTTAATTGAATCGGTGAGTGAGAATAAGTCCAAAATTTGACATTTTAAACCAAGATAGCCATTTTGTATAAAATTTCTCGATCTTTTCGAAAATATGAAAAAAATAATCATATATATTACCAGTACTGCTGTAGAAGCACCGTACTTCACGCATTGACTGGAGGATCAGAATAAGTTCAGGACATACTCTGTTTTTCCACTGAATGCATGGAGCGCGGTTGTTTTTAACGGATCACGTCATAGACATTTTTCTAAATGACAACCCTATATTTTTTAATAAATTTGACAGATCTTTTAATTGTCTTAATTGTAGCATAATCAGTGATGTTAAATACCCGGGTATTTATTATCCAGGGTAAATACCTCGGGTAAATACCCGGGTATTTACCCAAAGTGGGTATTTATAGGGGTATTTATAAACATAATATTGTTATTAAAAATAGCAGTAAAAGGAAATATTTAATTACTAAATAAAGGGTTTTCACAAAATCAAAAGGTATTCTCTTATCAAAAAATAAAGGATATTCTTTTAAAAATAAAAACGTTTTTAAAACAAAGATAAAAAATATCAGTCTCATCTGACGATATATCAAGCACAGACATTTCCTTGTCGTCATCGTCCATATTTTCCATATTGTTCCATATTTTCTGATTCAGTTATGGATGAAGATTTAGCAGATACTTATAATTATATGTTAAGTATGTTAACTTAGCGGCCTTTGTCGTTGTTAATCCATTTCTTATTGTGCTATGAATCCAACTAAATGTACTGAATGTTCTCTTATAACTCAAATATTTTCCATTATTTGTAATCAACAGTACACATCTACAGAGTGTCCCATTCTTTTCCCCGCATAACTTTTTTCCAGATAGTAAATGCCGCACTGAATAAAAAGTTTCATATGGACCTATTTGTTGTCTTTATTCCTTAAAAAATTACAAATGATTGAAATAATTGTAAAAATTGCAAAACCGTATATAAAATGAATTAACCTCTTTAGGAATTGATAAACTCAATAAGTCGGCATGAAAGAAACTTTATACTCAGAATGACAATTACTTGTCATTTGTTTATTTAGTTTATTTTGAACATTTTGACTTTTTTACTTAAATGTATTTACTTTTAATTTTCTTATGGGTATTGATTGTGCTCTTTCTTAGTTTTAGCATTGTTTGATATGTAGTTTATTGCTTATTTTTACTTATTTAGTTAATATTTCAAGCGGCTGTAACTTGGAGTTGAGAAAACAATTAGGTCTCTATGAAAAGTTATACTCACAATGACATTTACTATCTAAAAAACATTCTTGCGTGAAAAAAGTGTTACACCCTGTAAAATATCTCTGAAATATTGTTAAATGGTATTTTAAGGATAAAAAGGTTAAATAACCAAAATTTAGGTATTTACCCTAGGTATGGGTAAATACCCGGGTAAATACCCATTTTATAAGTTCCCACCCGCCGGGTATTTACCCGGCCCACATCACTGAGCATAATATTTTTATGGCATAACATAAGAAGGTTTTTGAGAAAAAGACAATGGAAGGTTATGAGATAAAAGTGACAAAATCTCCGGAACGGCTCGACCGAGATTAACGAAATTTTGAAATTAAGTATCTTGCAACCATGTGAAGTCACTGGCATGATGCAACGTTTACAGTTTCTGAGATATAACCTTAAACTTTTGAATTTGAAAGAGAACAACCTGTATATTTTGACATTTTCTGTTACAGTCTTCCTTTGCCTATTCAATGTTACTACGCTTGTTACAGTATTATATAAAAATTATCTAGAGAATAACAATATCCTAAAAATTAACAAAGAAAAAATTGATAACAAAAAATAATAACAACAAAAAAATAAACCGATCAAATTTAAAACAATGTGTTCTTGTCAATGGTTGAGAATCCTCCTAAACCAACTAGAGTAATTGCCGTAGGAAATGTAATAATGTTTTGATATCTATGTTTTCCTTTTTAATTTTTAGACCTAAGTAATAAAGGTTTTTGTTAATTTCTAGATGTTTTTGGTATAATAATGAAGACTGTAACAGAAAATGTCAAAATATACTGGGTGTTCTATTTCAAATTCAAAAGTTTGAGGTTATATCTCAGAAACTGTAAACGTTGCATCAACGATAGTAACGCCAGTGACTTCCCATGGTTGCAAAATACTTAATTCCAAAAATTAAGGCCATAAAAATAATATGCTACCACTAAGACAATTAAAAGGTCTGCAAATTCATTAAAAAAATATAGGGTTGTCATTTAAAAAAAATGTCGATCTGTTAAAAACAATTGAAGGTAAAAAAAATTAATTTGATATCATAAGGTGTATTTTGATAATTATAAATCGACGTGTTCGAGGATTTTTTAAAATAGCAAACCGTTCTTGAGATTTTCTCATGTTTCCACACTTTACGAAAGTAAAAATCGTCCCACACATCCAACAAAATCAGCATACAAAAACCCAATACCTATTAACTACCTAAAAATTTCTAACTTAAGAAAAGTGATGCACTATTTAGAAGCATCTTGAATTTTATTGCCATATTACTTCTTGGGAAACATCAAATCATGATGAAGACTAATGACAAGTTTAGTAATGTTGTATTTTTTTTTAATTTTGTTATTTTTTGTTAGTACTAATTTTGTTTCTAATACTAAACTTATTGTTCGTTTCGTCTTTATGCATTTTTATTTACCACTTGTGCTAATAGCATAATTTTTTTCAACAAATAACAGATTATTATCAATAAGCATGTCGTTGACTGGAAGAACAGAACAAGTGCAGCCGATGTTTTATCTAAATGCATATTTATTATTGCCTTTTGAACCAAAATTTACTTCCAGAATAACTGCAAATGAAATTTAGTACAACTTTTCTCTGCTTACCAAATTTGTAAATGCACAGCTGCCGATTTATACAGCTTTTTTTTAGTTTGCCACAAACGCCTGATTTGGACTTATTCTGTTCTTCCACTTACAGATTCAATTATACCCAACAATATTTAACAAACACGGATTCAAACGGATCACTGATCGCGTCAAAACTTCGCATCTCGTTCGACTGCCTCGCACCAAAACCCACAAGCGAGGGAAGCCGAACTGCGCAAAATATTGTTCATGTTTACTTCGGTCTGAAAAATTAACAAATAGTCGGAATGCTATTAATTCAAGGGATATGTATCGCAGTAAATAAGGATTGACTGCGTTGTCTGCGTTGTCCTGCTAACATTCGTTCCTGAGATATCGGCTTCCATCAAAATCTTGTTCGCAACCTTTATTACATAAAAACTGAAGAAAACAAAAACGCCGATTTATAGAAGAGACCCTAGATGCAACCTAAACAAATACTGAAATTTTGAAATTTGAGAAAATAAATCGGAAAGACGAGCGTTAATTTAAAACTGAAAAAGTCGGGTACTTTTTTTCACTTCTCTCGCGCTCGTGTTTACACCGAGAGGCAAACAATTTTGACAGTCATACAACTTATGTAGAAATGATTCAGGAGTATGATATACTTTATTTCATTTTTTTCTGCTCAGTAGTTTTAGAGTTATAGGCCTTTAAACACAGGAGTCAATACTATCGAAACGAGAGTTGACAGTTATGGCGATTCTCTCGTGCGTGGTCACATATACGTTTCTATAAATTGTATTCGTGACCCTTTTGACCCTTTTGATGTTTCTATAGAATTCGGTTCCACAGCAATAAATTCACAAAATTAATTCTCTTATTTTTTAAACCTGACATGATTGAGTAAAAATCAAGAATCTAATAATTATATTCAAGCAAGATTAAAAATTGTAATAAGATTTTTAATACAAAAATCCGAACATACTTAGATAAGATTATAATAAAGACTTAAAATCAGATACTCACTGTTTCGCAACATGCTTATCTAGTTGTCCGACAATTACAGACCAGTCTTTTCCCATCTCATATTTGTCTATCGTATTACTTAACATTAAACTAGAACCATCACAGCTTCTTCCGTCAAGCCTACAACTAACGAAACATTTAGCACAATTAAACCTCAAAAGTTTCTAAAAATCTCACCTATCATCAGCCACATCTTGACTGATGTCAAAATCCATCATCAAATCATCAGACGTGATACTTTCGCACGTGGACAAAGTCTCAAGCGAATCAGATCTGCTCAAGAATTTCTTCCTGGTCTTCAAAAACAAAGGACTATGCTCCACTGCTCCCAACATCCTCCTCTGCACTTTTGGCGTTGATTCTATCAGAGTATTGTTCTCTGAGTTTTGCTTGTCATCCAAAACTAAAGCAGGTTGATCAGCAATTTCGTCATCTATCAAAAAGTCTTTCCCTTCTGATAACGACAAGGAGTTGGAAGCGTTCGTCGGCGTTCCTGGACTTGGTGGACTGACCTTATCGCAAATATCTTTAGATGGCGACGACGACCTTCTCGCATTTTTGTAATCTTCAATTTCCGAATAGCTGTACAGGCTTTCTGTTGGGGATGGCTCATCAGCAAGCAATTTGCTGTTTCTACTGACCGCAGCCAATGCAGCAAATTTCGGATCTTCGATAGTCAAGAGAACGTTTTTCGGGAAGGTCTTCGACATGGACTGAGTCAGCAATCTCTCGATTTGAGCTTTCGTGCTTTTAGCTTCATCGCTCGAACTGAAGTCGTCCGCCATGGCTTCACCGGCTGCCCACTGGTCGTCAGAGCTTTGCGAACTCGAGTCCGTACGTGAGGTTGTCTTCAAAAACTTGCTCACAGGTGTGAACGGCTTTCTTTCGGACAGCCTCCTCTCGTACTCATGGGCTCTCTCTTTGACGATACCAGAATTGCTGTGGAACGCAGTTGGCATCCTTGGGATGGAGATTTCCGATTCTTCAGTTGAGACGTCGTCGACGTCTCTAAGCTCGAAGGTGTTCTTCTTGACGACCACATCTAAAGTTCTTGGTTTTTGAATGCCTGAATCGTTGGCCTTGACAATCTCACAGTCCTGGTTACTTGACACCCCTGAATCTTCAGTTAAGGATCCGTCCTTGGAAGAATTCTCATCTGATCTTGTCTGGGTGCCAGTAACCTTTCTCGTGTTATTCGCCAAGGTTTTTGCCGTCTTTGTCTCGATAATTCTCACTGGGTATTGTGGTTTTGGAAGATTGCTGGTTTGCAATGTGAATTTAGTCGGTGGTTTTGTAAAACACGGTTTTGCAAGCGATTTCATGCTATTGTCCAAAGGTTGGGAGAACGTGACCTTGCCTCGTGTAGGAGGAACATCTGGGTTATTGTTCTCATTCTTGTCGTAGTCAACGCGCGTTGGTTGTATTGGTGTTAGGTCGGCTATCTTGTTCAACCTGTTGTTGTTGGGCTGTCTGAATCCGAATCTGCTCACTCTGGTCGAATGGGGTTCTTTGCGTGGTGGCACCAGTTTTGGCGTGCTTCTTCCTGACGCTGGAATGTTGGTTAGGTCGTCGTTTCCATTCTTGTCGATTGGTAATTCGTTTGAAGCAAGACGACGAGCTGCAGCTGGATTCCCAGTGTATGCCGGTGCTGATTTTTTACGAAACCCGAATGACATTGCCACCCCCTTTGTCAGTGATCCCTTTTTTTGAGCCTGCTTTTCATCGCTTGGACTCTGCGAACGAAAAATTAAGCGATATTGATAATTTATATTAGTTATATTATTATTAAATTAAGACTAGTTTTTGATGGAGAATTTTGTGCTACTCATTTCCTCAATAGCAACTTAAAACATTAAAGATTTTCTTAAGCATTTTTGTTCAGTTTCAATCCAACTAAGCAGTTATATGTTCTAGAATCTGAATGGTTTGTTTCTATCAAAGATCATATAATTGCTTAGATGCTTCAAACTGAACAAAACTGCAGCATTGCATTATATTATCACCTTCCGGTTTGAACCCAATTGTGGTGTGGTGTGATGTATCATAGAAAAGCTCTTTTAAAGCCAATTAAGTTTTGTCTAAGACTTTTTTATTTCGCTTTATTGAAAAGGGTTGAGGAGAGCAATATGGCAAGTAGCATCAACTTGAGATCCAGCACAGGGGAAGTAGGTCGTATGAGGCATCATCGGATAGCTAGCTGCTTTATAAACAAATAAGTGTCAACTAAAACCTTTCTTGATTTAACGTCATTTAGCAAGTAGAACCGAATATTGGTGGTATTGATACCAATTTCTTTCATTTTTCTTTAACTCCCTTCAGTGACGATAATGCAAAACAAATTTTCAAACAAAACTGATTTGCCTTTTACAAAAGCTATCCTATGATGCCTCACTAGCCCCAGTTTCCCTATGCTGTTTTAAAGTTTGTCCTGATATCACTAACTACTTTCAAATATATTTACTATATTCAGCAAAATGGTTCCAAATCCTATATATTTTTTTTTGTATTTTGTAACACAATAATAAATATTTGAACAAAATAAATCTCGTTCCAAACACAAATTGTAAATTTCATTATTTTGCTCAATACAACAGTTCACAACAGTGCAGTTAGAGTTTAAATTATTGTTATACTATATTTAGTTATGGGTAAATAAAACAATTCCAATCTACCCAGTTATACATATGTAGAACAACTGAACAAAAGAAGCGATGTGTAAAGAACAAAACATCAAAAAGCAACAAATTTATAAACTAATTGAAATAAAATAAAAGTGAATTAAAAACTATTATCTAAATTTGATTGACTTACTTATTTTACCGATGCAGCTAAGCGTGGAGCATTCGAAATAGTGACTATACCAACCTGCTTTACAAGAATACGATTCTATTTTTAAAGGATTACAGTAAATTTAGACACGATGTGAGTAGAAAAGAAACTAACAAACTAAACGCCACTACAATAATTAACTGTTGAGGTATTATCAAGTTTGAATTATTATAAATACGTGCATAATTGATATTAGTTATGTACTTACTGTTGTGTTAGCAAACTGTTAATAGTTTAGAGTGGCACCACTGCACCGAACCATACCGATCGATACTGTGGTGGCGACTTGACAGTTGGTAGTTCGTAAACTTGTATCGCGTAACCTAAATGTTCGTAGAAGAGTGTACAGTTTATTTCTATGTACTAAATATAAGTTTTCGACCAGTCTATCGTTTTTATACACCCAACCTACAACAGGTTATGGGCCCAGTCGCGTAAAAAGCAGTTAGTTTAGTCGCGTGTGTAAAGATAGTGGAGAAAACAATAGTCGAACTGTAGAGGTTAGGAGAGCGGGAAAAGCGGTCAAAAAATGGAGGCAACGCAAGTTAAGAAATTAAATAACAAGAATTGGGCGGTATGGCGTTTCCACACAACAGTAGCCCTCAAAGCCAAAGGACTGTACGAGCTGGTGACGGGAGACGACGAGGCACCAAAGGCAGACGCAGCTTTACAAGCGGAATGGCTCAAAAAGGATGCAAAGGCGCAAGAAGTGATAGTGAATCGCCTGGAGGACGAACCAATGACTCACGTAATGCTATGCAACAGCTCTAAAGATATGTGGGACAAGTTAGAGCAAGTATTTGATCGAATGTCGGAGGTTGGAGTACATATATTGAATGAACAATTCTATAACCTCAAATTTGATACAGATGTGTGCACTTTTGTGACAAAAATAACGAGTATTATTGCAAAATTGAAACAAAATAATCAAGAGATACCAGACAAAATGGTAATCACTAAAATACTGTTGAGTCTGCCCGATAAGTATAAACATTTTCGTTCTGCATGGGACAACGTAGCGGCAAAGGACCAAACGCTTGACAAATTAACAACAAGGCTACTCGTAGAAGAAGAACGTCTAGGAAAATTAGATAAAGAGGATAAGGAACAAGAGGTGGCACTTACAAGTAAAGTGTTTAATGGAAAATGTTATCGCTGCGGAGAAAGAGGACACATTAAGTCCCAGTGTAAGAAGAGCATACAGTGCACATATTGTAAAAAGAAGGGGCACATTGCAGATAATTGTTTCCGACAGAAACAGAATAAGAAAAACTATGCAAATAAGAGCAAGAACTCTACCGAAACAAGTGAAGTGTCGTTGATAGCTATTCCAGAGTACATCGAAACTAAAATCAATACGGACTGGTGTTTGGATAGTGGGGCGTCGCAACATATGTGTAATGACAGAAACTTTTTTCAAGATTATACAAGACTCGAGAACCAGCGCAAAGTCACGATTGGAGATGGTACTACCATGATAGCAGAAGGGGTAGGAAAAATACAAGTTGAAGCGTACAATGGTAAAGAGTTTATCAAAGCCACATTAAATGAAGTTCTTCACGTGCCAAAATTGAAAATAAATTTGTTTTCACAAGGCTGTGCTCTAGACAGAGGACTAAATGCAACGTGTGATTCAAAGCAGGCAATATTTGTCAATAAGGACAATAAGGTATGTGCAATGGCAAAAAGAGTTGGTAAGCTGTATAAAATGTTGTTTAAAGTTGATTTAAATAGTATGAATACTAACGAGAAATGTTTTCTTGCAAAAACTGAAAGAAATTTACTATGGTGGCACAAAGCACTAGCTCATCAAAACTGTAGGCAAGTAAAACATTTTCTCGAAAGGATTAATGTATCAACAAATGAAAGTGATGTGTTTTGTGAAGCATGCATACAGGGAAAACATCACAGAGAGCCATTTACAGCCAGCCAAACCAAAACGATGAACACAGGAGAAATCATACACGTTGACCTATGTGGACCAATGGAGGAGCCCTCTCTAAAGGATTCAAGGTATATGTTACTTCTTCGAGATGACTACTCGAGTTACAATACATTGTATTTTTTGAAAAATAAATTTGAAGTTGTGGAAAAGTTGGAAGAATATGTAGCAAATTTTAAAATCCAAGCAGGATATCCAATAAAAATTTTGAGAAGTGACAATGGAACAGAATTCACAAATAAATCAGTAAAAAGGCTACTTTTAAAGCACGGGATAGTCCATCAAACCACGGTTCCATATTCTCCACAGCAAAACGGTCGAGCAGAGAGAACCTTCCGCACAATAGTTGAAGCTACAAGAACAATGCTGGCTGAAAATGAACTTGAGAAGAAATTTTGGGCTGAAGCGGCAAACACGGCAGCATACTTACTAAATAGAACTGGACCAAGCCAAATTGAAGGTAAAACACCTTTCGAAATTATGTTTAATAAAACATTTGATGCAAGCATGATAAGGGGATCATTCGGATCCGAAGTATGGGCTTACATTGTCAATGAAAAGCGACAAAAATTAGACAAGAAAAGTAAAAAGGGTCTGTTTGTTGGTTACGGGCAAAATACAAAAGGTTATAGAGTATACTTTCCAGAAGAAAATCAGGTCAAGGTAGTAAGAGAAATAATTTTCACACCAGGAAAGAAAAACGACCTTGTAGCGAACGAGATAATAAATACTGGAAAAGAAGTAACCATTCTAGAGCAAAACTATGAGGATGATGATAATGAACAAACCAGACAACCAATATATGATCAAGAACTTAACACAGAGGAGGAGCCTGGAGAAGATCTGGAACCAGAAAGGACAACACGAATCAGGAAGCCACCCAAATATCTGGACAATTATGTTAGCTACTTTTGCGTCGATGAAGATGAACCAACAACATATGACGAAGCCATTGAAGGGGAGCACGCGCAACAGTGGAAAAAGGCCATGGAAGAAGAGATGTCGGCCTTGATTAGCAGCAAGACTTGGGACGTCGTAACCAAACCAGAAAAGTGCGAAATAATAGAAAGTAAGTGGTTGTTTAAAATCAAACGTGGGCAGGACGGTCAAGTGCAAAAATTTAAGTGCCGGTTAGTGGCCAGAGGCTTTATGCAACGTAGTGTTCACAGTGAAGTTTATTCACCAGTCGTAGGTTTAAACACAGTGCGTAGTTTGTTAGCAATAAGTAGCAATAATTCTTGGCTGGTATACCAGATGGATGTTTGTAATGCATTTTTACATGGTGATATTAGAGAAATTGTGTATATGAAATTGCCTGAAAATTGTAAACTAGATCCTAACAAAATTTGTAAACTAAATAAGGCAATTTATGGTTTAAAACAATCTCCATTGTGCTGGTATGAAAAGTTTGATATGTTCATGGTTAACCTTAAGTTTGTTAAAAGTAAATGTGATAATTGTGTCTATTTTAAGATAAGTGATAGAAATGTGTTGTATGTTGCTTTGTACGTAGATGACATTTTGATCACAGGGTCTTGTACTAGTGAAATTAAACTGTTAAAGGAAGCTTTGACAAACAACTTTAAAATGAAAGACTTAGGAATATTAAATTATTATTTAGGTATTCAAATAGTGCAAGACCTACCAAATAAGACTGTTACCCTTTCACAAAAGACCTATCTAGAGTCTGTTCTAAGAAAGTTTCAAATGCAAGACTGTAAGCCGGTTGCAACTCCAATGGATTGCAATTTCGATCACTTAATATTAGTTAGAAATAAATCAGAGAGTTCTGAACTGGAAACACGCTGTAGACAAATTATAGGTTGCATAATGTATGCAATGTTGGGCACTAGGCCGGACTTGTCAGCCAGTATTAGCATTTTGTCAAGGTACCAATGTTGTGCCAGTGGAGAGCTCTTTGCAGCTTTAAAACGTCTACTTAGATATATAAAGGGTACGTTAGAATTAAAATTAGTATATAGAGTTAGTTTTCCTGAAAATGTTATCATGGGATACGCAGACTCTGATTGGGGAGGTGATGCAACTGACAGGAAGTCCACAAGTGGATATTGTTTATTTATAAATAAGAACCTTGTGATATGGGTATCAAGGAAACAAAGTACTGTCAGTGTCTCATCGACCGAAGCAGAGTACATTGCTTTATACCACTGTTTGAGTGATGCATGTTGGCTCAGAAACCTGCTCATAGAATTGCACTGTATTGGCATAAAAGATAAGATCCTAATTTATGAAGATAACCAATCTGCAATTAAGTTAACCAATCCTCATCAAAAGACTAAACGTATCAAACATCTAGATATTAAATACCACTTTGTCAAAGAAAAAGTAAAAGAAGGTATACTAAATGTTGAGTATGTACCTTCTAGTCAGCAATTGGCTGATATACTTACTAAACCTTTAAACAAACATGTGTTAGACAACATTAAATTTAAGTTGCTAGTATAAGAATTTTGTTTATTAATCAGTTTGAGGGGGGGTGTTGTGTTAGCAAACTGTTAATAGTTTAGAGTGGCACCACTGCACCGAACCATACCGATCGATACTGTGGTGGCGACTTGACAGTTGGTAGTTCGTAAACTTGTATCGCGTAACCTAAATGTTCGTAGAAGAGTGTACAGTTTATTTCTATGTACTAAATATAAGTTTTCGACCAGTCTATCGTTTTTATACACCCAACCTACAACAAAAAAAACGTATAACGTATAACGTATAACGTATATAACGTATTGCATGTATGATAGAATGCAGCTTGTTATACAACGCGCAATATACTGAGCAATAAAACTGAAACTGCTGAACCATGTTTATACTCAAGCAGTAAAAAATGTAATGTGTATCGGATTACATTGCCATTATTATTTTCACAGCTGACGTAAAATGTTTAACATTTAAGCGGAAATATGTCCTCTGGGGTCCCCTAAACATTTTGACCAAGGTACAAAAAAATGTCGGTGTGTCGGAGCAAAATTTTGTGTAATTTATGTCTACTTATGTCATTTTTTGTTAAAATAATAGTTTAGCTGCATGAGCAAATTCTATTTGATCGAGATCGGTCGTATCTGCAGTAATATAAAACTAGTTAGCCAGAATTTGACAGATATTCTCATTGTGACAGTAGGTAGTGTCAAACGCTGATGTTTTGACAATACTTACTGGCAATAGAAACAAAATATCTGCCAAAATACCTGGCCACATCAGATATTTTTAGTATAAACATAATTTGCAATTTTCTACAAACTGTTTTTAAACATATGTTAATTATTGTTTTATTCTTTGTTTACCAACATAATTAATGCAGTTTCAAAAAGACGACAAGCGTAAAGTGCTAAAATTTGTAAAATGCTAAATCCGTCATAACCAAATCTGTTGATATATCGGTGGCTAAATCACGATTTTATAATATTATTTCTGTGCTTACTTTATGATCAAAAAGCTACGTTGTATCGTATAAATAAAAACAATCAGCTCGATGTAAATAAATCTTAAACGTGACTCTACTAAACAAATAATTTTGACAAAACCATAAACATGAAATAATCCAAAACTTACACTCTTAATTTAATTTAAAAATAAGTATAGTCATTATATGTTAACTAAATAGTAACACTACCACGTAATCTAAAACACAGCGTGATACAAAATTGGTAAATATAGGTTTAAAAAAAATAGTGTACCTCAAGATCAGGGGGGCACTCGTCCATTAAAAGGTTGTCCATTTTGGTGGACCTCACAAACAGTTTCTTTAGCCACTTAATTTTTATTCAGTTCTTTTACACCGCAAAGAAGATATCATCAGATTCGTAAAATCGGCACTTTAGATTTGAGGAGCGTTCTTATAGATTTGTATGATTCATACGCATACTATACTATATACACGGAGTATTAGCTTAGACTTGGATCAATGTCAGGATTGATCGGGGCGCAGGACATGAAAAGGATTCTCCGCGTCGTCCTGCGCCCTTAATACGCAGGGTTGCAGCATGCGGCTTTTTAGTAAGTTTCAAAGTTGTCTTGTTGTATGGTAGAGAAAGGTTTCTTTATATCTTTGCCATATGTTGAAATTTATAATATTTGTAGAAGGCTGTACATCAGGATCAACTACTTAATTACTTATTTTATCATTATATTTTATCAAAAGTTATCAGTATTCCCAAGTTCATCAATATTAACTGCGTTTTTCTTTAAAATTTTCCGATGTAAGGTCAAAATTTGTATGCTACCAAGAAGAAAATTAACAGATCTATCATAATCAACAAGAAAAATATAGGGTTGCCATTTAAAGAAAGTGTCGATGGCGTCATAAGTTAAAAAAAAAACAATTGAACCGGGGAAATTAAATTTGCTATAAATATGTGTTTGTTGATAACACCGCGTTACAAAAAAAAAAGAAATATACTTTTCACGACACATAGTGGAAGTTGTTGAGCTGGTAGAGCTGAACATAAGGGTATAGCTGAAATATTCAAAACACCTCCAAAATCCCGATTCTTTTCATAAACCCGTTTTTGGGTATTTGCACGTGTATAAAAAATCATAACTCCGCCATTTCGATTTCCAAAACAAAACATGCAAATGAAAGGGGAAGCATAAACCACTATAAAGATGCACTGTTCGGTCAGATCCAATAACAAATAGAAAAGTTATGGACGTTTAAGCTCAGAAGTTTCCAATAATTTTCAGATTTTTTCAACTTTAACAACAATTTGATGACCTGTTTGAATCCGTAATATTTTTTTGCTATTTATTTATTGAAAGCCCATTTAAATTTGTGTCTAATACGCGTTTGGTTTTTAGAATCGGTTGAAATTTAACAGAATTATCAAATTTTATTGACCGGCTAGACACATTACACTACGGAGAAGAAATATACAGGCCGACTGTATTAAATCCGTAGTAATTATACACATTAATTAGACATTACTAGTAGGTACTTATATTTACCATGTTATTCTATAATTATGACACTGTTTTTTCTAGTAGTTTTATTTTAATGCAGACATGGCCGATCTCGATCAAATAGAATCTCATGCAGCTAAACTATTAATTTTATATATAGTATGATAAAGTCATGTGCCTGGCCACATCAGATTTTTTCTTTTCCTTTTTACTTTATCATACGCAGTATGTAAAGTAGTGTAATCATGCCAAAAAAATTTTTTGAGATTTTAGCGGAAATATGTCTTTTTGGGTCCCCTGAACATTTTTGACCAAGGTACAAAAAAATGTCTGTGTGTGTGTGTGTGTGTATGTGTGTGTGTGTGTGTGTGTGTGTGTGTGTGTGTGTGTGTGTGTGTGTGTGTGTGTGTGTGTGTGTGTGTGTACCCGTTTTTGTGGCGACGATTCCGGAGAAACTACTAAAGGTATCGGGACAAAACTTCATATTTAGAAGTTTCATAACCAAACTTAGAGCTGAAAAGCTTTCTGTAGAAAAGGGTCCAAAGGAACTGGTGGTTTACTCTTAGCATTTTTCGAAGATTTTGTATATGAGCCGCTATTTGTGTAATGTCGTCAAAATAGTTAAATAATAAATTAAAGGAGAGGAAATTTTCTATATTTTATGTATGACACTTTTTGGTAGAATTTATAGTTTAGCTGCATGAGCAAATTCTATTTCATCGAGATCGGTCGTACTGCTTTAAAACTAGTAGCCAGGATATGTCAGATTTTTTGATTCTAATGACAGTAGCTAGTGTGAAACGCTAATGTTTTGAAAATACTACTGTCAATATAGGCTGCGTTCGGATATTGAACACCGTTACACTTTTTACACCAACTAACACGTAAGTGTCATTTGGACGGTGTACCCGGTGTCAACGGAGTACAATATCCGAACGCAGCTATAATCGAGACATCTGTCTAGTTCTACTAGTTTTATTTTAATGCAGACATAGCCGATCTCGATCAAATAGAATCTCATGCAGCTAAACTATTAATTTTATATATAGTATGATAAAGTCATGTGCCTGACCACATCAGATTTTTGTTGTTACCTGCCAGACTATCACAATATGTATGTATAGTACAATAGAGTTTACGTTCATTACATTTCCAGGTATATTTGGGTTCAAAATAAATTGCACCAACAGTAAAATTTTCACTCGTTTATTGGAAGAGTACTGAGTTACTATCGTGATTATAGAAAAATAAGAAAAAAAAAACGAGAAATACAACAAAATTTTAAAATGTTTAGGTACTCGATCTCCGTCGCTTATACAATACATTATCTGTTTCGCATTTAAGTGACCAGCAGTAGTCTGCGATCATGTTCATAGTGTTTTTTCCTTCAAAACGTTTTTACTTTATCATACGCAGTATTATAAAGTATTATAATCGTGCCGAAATTTTTTTTTAGATTTTAGCGGAAATATTATGTCCTATTGGGTCCCCTGAACATTTTGACCAAGATACAAAAAATGTCTGTGTGTGTGTGTGTGTACCCGTTTTTTTGTGGCGAGGATTCCGGAGAAACTACTAAAGGTCCTGGGACAAAACTTCATATTTAGAAGTTTCATGACCAAACTTAGAGCTGAAAAGGTTTTGGTTCAAAAGGAACTGGAGGTTTACTCTTTGCATTTTTTAACAATTTTGAAAATGAGCCGCCATTTCTGCAATTTCGACAAAATAGTCAAATAATAAATTAAAGTAGAGGAAATTCTGAATAATTTATGTCATTAACAGTTTAGCTGCATGAGCAAATTCTATTTGATCGAGATCATGTCTGCATAAAACCTAGTTAGCCAGGTTTTGACAGATATTTACGCTGATGTCTTGACATTACCAAATGTCAATAGTTTCAATATCTGTCAAATCCTGGCTAACTAGTTTTATTTTAATGCAGACGCGAGCGATCTCGGTCAAATAGGATCTCATGCAGCTAAACTATTAATTTTATATATTGTATGATAAAGTCATGTGCCTGGCCACATCAGATTTTTTTAATAGCTTCCATTTCCTGATCGTTCACCTTGTTCGCCACCGAGTTGGCCAAGACTGTCCGGAAAGAAATTCAAATGAGAATGCAAAAAGGGAATTTGGATAGACCTGTTGCAGTCCATTTCACCGTAGACACTCAAAAACTCTTGTACAACATTTGCGTAGTCGGCACTTTTATCATTTCCAAGAAAGTTATCGCACAACTTAACCAACTTAATAAAATATTAGATAGACTAAAATACAATAAAACAAGGTAATAAACAAACAAAATAAAGTCTAGTTAATGTGAATCAAGAGTACGGATTTATTACGGTCGGGCCGTAGGTATATTCCTTCTGCCTAGTGTGAATGTCAAGAAGTGATTAAACTTCGATAACTCAGTCAAATTTCAACCGATTCTAATAAACAAACTCGTATTAAACGCACATTTAAATGGGCTTTCAATAAAAAAACAGAAATAAAATATTATAGATTGAAACAGGTCATCAAACTGTTGTTGAAGTTCAGAAAATCTGAAAATATTGGGAAACTTCTGAACTTGAACTATCCATAACTATTCGACTTTTTATTAGATCTGACCGAACAGTACATCCTTATAACAGTCTGTGTTCCCTCTCTCAATCTTCCTTATTTTGGAAATCGAATGGAAAATGACGGAGTTTTGCATTTTTATACACATGGAAGTACCCAAAAACAGTTTTTTTTAAATCGAGATTTTGGGGGTGTTTGGGAAATTTCGTATATGCCATTATGTTCAGTTGTACCGGCTCAACCAACTTATACTATGTCTCGTGAAAAGTATATTTTCACTGTAACACAGTGTAATTAATCATCGTCGTGTCCAAATATGTATATTTGTAAGTAACCAACCGTCTTCGAGATTTTGTATGCATACTTTTTGCGTGCACTGTATAAATAATCCTACCAATGTTGCACATAAGGACACAAAGTAAAACATCAAGTTTTTAGCAGCTAATTTCACCGACGCGGTGGCCAAAATGAAAAAATAAGATCTCCAGGCTTAACTGTAACAGATAGAAAGCTGTAATAAAGAGTATTAATTACGCACATTATGCACGATCATTTATAATTAGTGTTGGAGTCAGAACCTCACATCCTACATAATATAATTTTAAGTTAAAATGAAGAAGCAACAATAACACATAGTTTGGTACGAACATAAAATTATTCAAATCGTAGTTTCAAGAGTTGTGCTGTTCTTGAAATATCAGTTTTTTCCATCTTGAATTAAAATTAAATTAAAATTTCTATTTAGTAAGTTTTACTATACTTTTATTATAAAATTGAAATGTCTAAGACAAACTATGATAACTCGAAAACAGAGCCAACTAACAAAAAAGCGGTCCTATTTGTAACACTCGTAATAAATCACTTATGGCTCACATAATAGTAAGTTTTATCAAGTCATGGTTACACACAAGAAAATGTAGCATGCAAATGACAAAACTACTTGCACCTTTATTGACTTAAAAATTGCGTAATAAAATATCACAAATTATTCATATTTCGCCATGTGTTGTACCAATAGTGTTTCATTCAACAGGGAGACAACAATAGTTCAATTTGATTAGGAAATCAAGCTTTTATTTTGCACAGACATTGTATATCACATCTATATCTATATTGTTTCATTCATTTTCCTAATGGATTTACTCATATTTTAAAGACTCTCTATCGGTTTTTCAGAAACAGAAACATACAAAGACATTTTTTCATTGTTGATGAGCATGTTTAGAGAGCATATTTGCACATTTGTCAGCGTCTTTCTACTGCAACAAAAAATATCTGTAGATACAATTTAATTTTTTGCTTCTGTTTTTGAATGAGGTTAACTTAAAATTTGGTTAAATTATACCCACATCATGACTGTTCTCATCATATGCTGCCGCTTCGATTATCAGTACTGATGATGTTGTCCAAGCAGCTGATCTTGATCTTGATGACACGCATTGGCCCATGAGCGAAAATATATTTCCTACAAAAGAAGAAGTACTAACATAAATATTTATACCTAATTACTAATCAATTGTATTATGTATACATGTGTCTCATGCATCTGATCTATTGCTCTATTAGATATTTTTGATGTTCGCTATTTCTGTACAGGGTGAGCCATTTGAATTAGTATGGTCGAATACCACTGAAAATACAGTGGTGTCCCCGATGGCCCTAACTATACTTATAATGGACGTAATTTTTAATTTCTCGAGAAAAAGTCATTCTTTATAAAGAGTTTTGGATGTCCTAAAAAGTCGAAAGCCATTGTTATTATTTTGATTTAACATACAAGATGGTTAGAAAACACGAAAATGTTAAATTGCCCGAAGAGTAAACCATCGGTTTTTCGGAATTAGATCAGAAATGATATAGGCAAAAGTTAGTTTGAATTAATTTTATTGTCAAATATCAAACTTGAATGTTCTATTTCAAATTTTACATCTCGGACCAGTGAAACGACATTACATAAAGGTGAACACAAATGTTATAGGTAAAAGTTGTTTTATATTTAAATCTATGCCCAGATATCAAATTTCAATGTTGTATTCTAAGTTGTATATTTTCTTTATTTTTAACAAAGTAATTTAACAAAACATTACTCCACATGTTCCCCTCCTACAGCTACACATTTTTCCAATCTTCTTCTAAACTTCCGATATACCAAATCAATTGTTTTTTCATTTATTTCGGCCTACTGCTTCCCTAATTTCATGTCTTCATTATCATGAAAATTATTCGCATACACTTTCTGTTTTAAATAACCCCACAGAAAGAAATCAAGCGGCGTTAAATCAGGTGAACGTGGTGACCATCCTATAAAGCCGAATCGCCCAATCCACTTATTTGGAAAATGTCTGTTTACTGTTCAACCTGACTTGATACGCGCTATGAGCAGGACAATCGTCGTGTTGATAGTGTAGTGAACACTTGAGCTGTCAGTTGATTTCGTCCAAAGTAGGTAGCAAAAAATTTTCCAACGTATCAAAATAAGTGTTTTGGTTTACAGTACCGTCAAAAAGGTATGGTCCAATTATTTTCTTGTAATAAATCCCACACCAAACATTAACTTTTTTATACTTTTGAGAATTGATACGGAAATTTGGATTTTCTTGAGACCCTTATCTGCAATTCTGTGAACTAACAACTCCACTTGTGGTAAACGTCGCTTCGTCAGAGAAAATAATTTTTCTATAGAAAAATCTATCGACCGTAATTCGTTCTCTCATTAATAGGCAAAATTCTAATCGACGAGCATCATCTCCTTCTACTAAAGTGTGTATCAGTACTGGTTTATAAGGATGAAATTTTTGATTTAAAAAGACCCTTTGCAGGTGGCTTTTACTGATGTTCAAGTCTCGAGATCTTTGCCTCAACGATTTTTTTGGGCAAGTGTTCACGGAATCAATAGCTAACATAGCTCCTGCATCATCTTCGCCATTTCGCTTTTTTTCTTGATATTTTTCACGTCTCCTGTTGCATGAATTTTTTTAACCAATTCACGAACACAATTGACAGAAACGTATACCTCAGGGTATTTTCTGTTAAAAACTTCAATAGCACGGCGGTACGATACCTCACCTATGCCGTAACAAAGAACTAAATAAACCCTTTGCTCTAAAGTCAACATACTATTAATAAGCTTCTATCAACAAATTGCTGGGATACGCTATTACTACTGTCAACTGATCAATCATAATTGTGGTCTCTAAATATTTTTGTTCACCTTTATGTAATGTCGTTTCACTGGTCCGAGATGTAAAATTTGAAATAGTACATTCAAGTTTGATATTTGACCATAAAATTAATTCAAACTGACTCTTACCTATAACATTTCTGATCTAATTCCGAAAAACCGATAACATTTTCGTGTTTTCTAACTATCCTTTATGTTAAATTAAAATATTAACTAAGGCTTTCGACATTTTAGGACATCCAAAACTCTTTATAAAGAATGACTTATAAAGAAATTAAAAATTACGTCCATTATAGGTATAGTTAGGTCCATCGGGGGACACACTGTATACTTGCATGGTGAGTTTGTTTAATACAATAGTTTACAGGTTTCAAGGGAACCACTCGTAGGTAATATGATCAACTTTCAATTTGAACAGGAAGTTGCTGATATAACCAAGTTTTAACTGCATGCTCTTGCTTTTATTATTATAAAACATGATGCTCTGTCATGTTTTCAACGACTTGGGCAGCGGAAAGGTTTAACCAGCCAATTAATACATTGTTTCTCTTACGTGCTTTTGACGTTTTGCTAGATCTATAACTTGAAAACGGTATCTGGGTACGGAATTAAAAGATTTTGAGAGATATGTATTTTATTATCGATAACTGAGAGTATTTTAGTTTAGATGTTCCGATTTGGCTAAAATACTTGCTACTTATCAAAAACTTTGAATACACGATGGCCAAATTTGAAAGTGTACAGTGACAGATCAAATGTTTTATATCGTATGAATCAATTGGTATTGTATTGTAATTAGTTTTTGTTAGTTCCGTTACTAATATGGCATCGTCGAATATGTAATAAATAAACAAATATGGCCAGAGTTAAACAATGAACTTCTATTTTTAATTCGCACCATTTTATCTTTAATTTTACCCAGGAAACAAACAATATGTAGGAAGAGATAACATCGCTGTGAGAGGCAAGCATGTGAGCTGAGGTTTGTTTCAACAGAATAAATTGTGGGAATTTTTCTGTCCTCTACTAAAGTACAGGACAGAAAAATTATTTAAAAAAGAAGGTAGATCAATTGTTTAAACTGTATGTACCTACCTATTTATATTTGCACGCGAACACCAATAATAATTAAATCAATTTCAAGGTAACACAACTACATTATAATACGTTACCTTCTTTCATTTTTAATACAATGTCAGCATGATTTTTTGACTATCTACAAAGTTACAAAAGCAGAATTTATGATGATATCAGAAAGATTATACACATCGACTTTTAAAGGTTAACAGAAACAAAAAAAGAAACACTTAATACATACATACCTGTCTTAATCTTATCACAAAATTAAACCACAAAACACGGATCTCGTCAACTCGGTTAAATTTGGATTCATAATCAACACACATTCAACTTTTGCACCTTCTTCCTGGTAATGTCAACACATGGCTAATGTAGAATGTCTATTCGTCCCACCTGCTATTTGAATAAGTATGTAGCTATTATGCACTATAACGGTGTCAGTGAATGGAGAAGGTGAAAATACGTAAAAGTATTGCGCCAAACGCGATTCTACTACACCTGTGTACGGATTGTTGCATAGATTTGAACTTTAGAGGCGCAAGTCAAACCATGTTTCCCTCTTAGGAAGTGCGATAGCTAATTTATCCACGTAATTGATGTAATGGTTGGTTTTTTGTCATTGGCGCGCAACAAGCACCAATTATTTGTGAAATTTGTCGATGTTTTTGTTCTTGATCAAAGTTCCAATGTTCAAGAATTGCTTGAAATACACAAATAACCAAAGCTGAGCAAAGTTCATCAGACTGTTAGCTTCGTTAATCCGTTAACGAGAAAGTTAAATAGAGAAACAAAGTATAAATGACTAAGATAAAATACAATAAAATGTAGCAAAATTGAGAATTCGAGTTCCAAATCGGCAGTTTCTATTAAATTGGGGCAAATATAATTCAATATCAGATTGAAAAACTAAAAGGGACTAAAAGGGAGGGCTGCCCTCCCGAAAGGAGGGGTTGGACACCTTAATATTACTTATTTCTTGTATGGAACAGTGGCAGCTCGTAGCTATTATTAGTGGGGGTGCCAGAAATTTTTTTGTCATTGTTTTAAAAAATATTGTGTAAAAGGACAAAAAAAAACGTATAAAAAGAAAATTTATTCAGAAACTTGATGAAATCGTAAAAGAATTTTGGGAACAAAAACATTCATTAATAAATTTATGTAAAAAAATACATTTTCTAAAAACTACGCTTTAACAAAATTCACTAAAAATTAAAAATTTTCCATTTTTTTTTATTGTTTCATGCAGTCACCACAAATCTTCCACATGCACCACAGCACCCTGTAGTTCAAAATTTAAGATCTTTAGGACATATGTTCATATGAATTTTTTTCCTCAAAATGGACCTCAAAATCGGTGCTATACGTTGTACCCTAAACAATTTCTGCGGCTGATATTCGGGATCTTTGAATTCCTCATTTCTAAAACGAAAGTACTTAATTTTTAGCAATTGAGAGAAGATAACCTTACTTAGGGAAATATTTGAAATAAGGATATTGAATGCCTCCTTAAACATTAGCATGTTATAAAGAAACAGCCTGTATTTAACCAGTAAGCAGATATTATTCAAATGTTCTCCAGTAAAACTTACCTACTTCTCGAGTCTAAAAAATACTTTATAGCAAACCAACGAAGTTATAGATAAAAACCTTGTAATGTCAAAAAGAGTTTATTATTTGTTACTATACAATTATTAATAATTATCAATTTAAACAAACAAGTAAACAATCATAACTTTATTGAAAAACTCACATTCCAAAAACTAATACATACGACAAATATACAAAAAGTTGAAACACAATCCTAATATTACATTGTCAATGACCAACCACTAAGCCATTTATTCCGTAACTCCCTACGCAATGTATCTCCGTTCAACTTTTTCGAATCCTTCACAAACGACTCAGTGGCAATAAGTTTATCTTCTTTAATTGCTAATTCTGGGGTGACAACCAATTCTCCGTTCTCCTTGAGCAACGTTCCCCTAGCATCTTTCGGAAAACCATTCGGAAACGAAATCGGAACAATTTTTACTAAATGCTTTATTCGCCACAACAATGCGTTTGTCTCTGGCATATTCTTAACTATAGCAATTTCACTTTTCTAAAACATGAACATACACAACGTGAAGTAAGCCAATACAAAAATGTTTTTGAAACAGTGAGTGTAAAAACAGAATAAGTCTAAAATATGACATTTTGAACTAAGATACCCAGCCATTTTGTAGAAAATATTCAAAAAATAGTTGCCGGTTCGCAACCCTAATGTGAACTCATTCTGTTCTTGCACTCACCAAGTTAATTTTAATTTCGTACCTTTCCCTCTAATTTAAAATTTTTCAAAATATTTCTCTCCCAATACGGCAGTCCTTTTATCGGTGCTATACGTTGTACCCTAAACAATTTCTGCGGCTGATATTCGGGATCTTTGAATTCCTCATTTCTAAAACGAAAGTACTTAATTTTTAGCAATTGAGAGAAGATAACCTTACTTAGGGAAATATTTGAAATAAGGATATTGAATGCCTTCGTCTTTCCACTTATAAACGTGCTTGCTAGCGTTTCGGCAATACTGCTGAGAAATTACCGTTGGGCATAGAATTCTCTTAATGTTGTACATTTTGAAGGATTAAAATGCCTAAAAATGATTTAACTTAACCTATAACTTATTTTAAGGTTAACAAGAGGATAGAAACGAAAACGATATTACCGACATTATTTTTACACGGAATTTAAATTATTATGCAAAAAAATATGTTCAGGATTAACTAATGTAACAAATTATGAACAGGACAACGAGATATAATGATAAATAAAAATGATTTTACCTAATAAAATATTATTGATCTCATTAGCACACATAAACTTTGGTTCAAAATATCAATAATGAAGAATTAGGAGATACAAACGCGATCATGCGCGGTAGAAATCCATATTATTGCATGCCCTACCTATCTAAAGTCATATGATTTGAAGTTTTCGGTCACAAGTGCAAAAGACGGCGCAGGATGTTTAGTTTTATATTATCTTTAACTGCCCTGTTTGCCTTCGGTATGTAGAAATATAAGCTGTGGTTATTTATAATTTGTGTGTGTCATATTTCTGAATTTTGTAGCTAACTCGTTAGGCCAGTTCAATGTTCTGCAACACCCGGAGAGTATCGAATTCAAAGGACATGATAACTTGAAGGAAAGCCTCTTGCCAGAGGTGTACTCGGCAGCCCTGGGCTACACAACGGAGCAGGTACAGTCGGCCAATATTTTCAATGTTTTCTCGTTAAATCACTATTTTTACGTTGTTTTCCGGGATATAAATTTAGGGATATGTTAAGTTTGATAGAAGATTATAATATTATACATGGTCTTTTAAGTAATTTGCATTCTTAGTGTTTAAAAATTTTGTCTTCCGTTTAGGACTCAAATTGGCCGGGAATGTACTTAATCAACCCATTCAATCTAGCCAAGACAATCGTCACCGTCGTTGTAGACGGCATTCCCAGTTTAGAAGTGAACAACGGTTACTACTTCCCGTTACACACAGACTTGGACGAGAGCGAAATCTTCAATAGTCTCGAGAACAGAATTCAAGAGAGAACACCCAAGAACGACAGAAGAGTTCTCCGGGTTGATCTATCCGACGCGGAAGACCAGAGCTCCATCCTCGAACTGTTCAAAAACTTAAAGACCGACGACAAAATCCAGTATTCGTTCTTGAAGATGGACGCCGAAGAGGATAGAAAATTCATCGAAGATTTGCAGATCTTATCGCTGATCGCCAACGGTTTGGAAACTGGTTCTATCACCAGGGCTAATTTGCCTCAGGTCTTTTGGATTAAAGTTGCCTCTCTGCACGCTCTGTCTGATGTTTACGGTGCTAACTCTACGACCGTGACGGAAGCTAAACATTTGCTGTCGGAAGTTTTGTTGAGGATGAACCGTGCCTTGAAGAAGGCTTCTACTGACGTGTTCTTCACCGTTGTGACTAGCGATGCTAGCCATACAAGACGTACGAGACGTGCGGTTGCCAAAGCTGATGTAAGTATTGCTCTACTAAGTGTAAAAATTGGGAACTTAAGTACTGCTAAATTTTTAAATTTATTCAAAATCTCTAACAAAAAAAGCAAAAAACACTATGTCAAACTCTCCAACTACAATGATGAAGGTTGAAGGTTGCTGGATGAAGAGAATAATTTGCTTTTCAGATATTATTTAAAAAAAAAGATCAATCTATATGAAATGGTTAACAAAAAATTAAGATGGTTGCACGACAATTATTGCAAAATTTCAATATATTTTTATAATTCTCCCTTTTTTCTGGGAGTGCAACAACAATTTCATTATTTTTGTATTTTGCTCGGTTCAGGAATGGTGACCATTTTGCGAAATAGACATTTTTGACATTGTTTGCGTTAAACTAAATAACTTTGATTTGGTTTGGTTTATAGAGTTGAAGTAAAAACCATTCTATTTAGCACATTTCAAGCTATCTGCTAAGTATGTAACACATCAGACTTACACTCGTTTTCTGTTTTAAAAAATATCTTATACTTTACTTATACATGGTTAGCCAAAATTACCGAAACACCTAAATAATTCTCCAACCATATGAAATTACAAAAATTTGTTCAAACAAATGTTTCTTGGCTTTAAAGAAGCTATTGTTTAAATTTATTTGCAATATACAGGGTGTTAATCTTATAGAAATTTGGGAACCTTTCTTTTTGAAATATTATCCCTATATATTATTAAATTTTTTTATTCCAAGACTAATTCTAAGAATTTTGTATAGAAATAATTTTTTTATAAAATGCATTATTTTTTAATTATATGCTATTAACCACAAATAGTCAAAATTACCGGTACAACTAAATATTTCTCCAATCGTAAGACATTAAAAAAAGAGTACTCTCGTGTTCTCTTGCTCACATATATTTTACCATGAATTTTACTATAGCAGCCCCATAAATTGAAAGTATATGAACATCTTCTTGTTTATTCTGTTTTCGAAAACACAGGCTCTGTAAAAAAAAGGCCATTACAGGCTGTTCCTAAATATCATGTAACTACGAAAAGGGGTAATTCTTTGGCTTATTTAATGTCTCAAAAATTCATGTAAACATAGGCCCGCAAACGCTTTGTTGCCGTTCTACAGGGTGTTGAAATTTCAAGATTTTTTTAGTTTTTTCTTTATAGCGCTTGTAGTTTTTGAGATATTTAGCTCTAATTTGGAATATGGTTTACGCTGTAGGACTTACATCATTGGGCATACCAAATGGTTTTAAGAATCTACAGGAAGATATTTTTTCAGGGGTCATGCCCCCTTTTTCCCCATGAACATTTTTTCGGGGGCGCCGCTGGTGGATTCTAAAATACAAAATGGATTTTTTGTTTTGTTCAAGAAAAAGAAAATAAAAGCTTTTCTGTGTTTCGCTAGGTGAAATTAACATTTTTTTAATAATTGGTCAAGTATGCTATGATTTAGATAACCTTTTGTTTGTATTTATTTTGACATATTATTCGCCACCAACTGTTACAAATTAAAACTAGGATACAAGAGCTATAAGGAAAAAACTAAAAATATCTTGAAATTGCAACACCCTGTAGATCGGCAAGGAAGCGTTTGCGGACCTATGTTTATATGAATTTTTAGTCATTAATTAAGCCAAAGAATTGCCCCTTTTCGTATTTACCTACATGATATTTAGGAAAACCCTGTATATTGTTCTTCTTATGATGTGATCTTAATTCATGATGATTTATTTTATAGTATAAATTAATAAAAGTAGACCTACCAAAGTTATTGACAGACACATGTCAACTATTTTTTTCAAATTGTTAGCGTATTTTTTTGAAAAGTGTATTTTCAATTTTTTTTCTGTAGTCAAAAATGGATAACATTTGATATATGGTAAAAGAGGAAATCTTAATGTTTACTTCAAGACTTTAGAAGTTCCAAGGTTATTAGATATATTCAAATATATAAAGAATATTAATATATTATTAGTAAATATAAAATAAGCCTTTACATTTCTGATTCACATCAATTGGATGATTAACAACATCGTTAGTTGGTTGTACCATGTTTTTTATACAGCCTATAGTTCTTGTCCGAATAAATATAATGATGGTCAATAACAACAATGTATAGTAGAAAGTTAATAACAATTTCATCGATCAATTTTGCGTGAGCGCTTGACACTATATTTTGTCAAAATTCATGCCGACATTGTTAATAGATCTCAAGTAAAATCTATCTAGTATTCTTTAAAAAAAGCTTAAAAACCCTATTCTGTCGAATCTAAGAGTCTATTCATCGATTTACATAAGAACAAAGTTTTCGTATTCAAAATTAACGTTCTCGTCATTTTCTTAGATGTGAAATATAAATTATGCTAAATTATTTTTTGTATTGCAGGAAGACTTAAACTTGGCCAAAGTGTACTCAGAGGATTATCCAGTCATCTTCAATATCATTCTTTGGTTCTCCATAGTTTTCTTCTTTTCTCTATTGGCAATTTCAATCTTCATCGCCGATATGGACCCAGGAAGGGACTCGATTATTTACCGCATGACCAACACCAGGATGAAGAAGGATAACTAAGAAAATGCATCCTTTTAAATCTAGTCTAATGTGTAATTAAATAGTATTACAGACATTAATTTATAGACCGTAGACGTTGTTATTTCTGTTGTACATTTTGTGTTATAAGAGTTCTACGTATTTCATTCCAAAATCCGTTTCGTTGTAAAAATGTCATTCCTCTGTGTATATAGGGTTGGAAATAAAATTTTAAAAGACGTGCTGTTTTATTCTTTTTGAAAAGATTTGGACAAATACAACTAAAATGGGGTCTCTCAAGCAAAGATAATAATTAACAATGTTCACATGTTAAATGTATGTAGGGTAAATTTTGAGCCACCAAAATTTTCTATCCCACATGGCTTTCGAAAAAAAGTGGGGTGAGTCAAAAAACGCTACTTTGGTAATTTTTACAAACTTATACCAAGTGATTATCCTAGAAACCTCAAATGGTCTCATAGTAAACCTTAATCTTTGCACTTTTACCAGAAATCCCAAAAGTTTGTTCCCATATGTTTTTTAAGAATTTACAGCAATTTTTAAAGTGGGGTGCAGACAGCTCCATAAAACCAACCTCAAAAACGCAATTACCTGACGTGATATGCAACTTTTGGGCTCAGATTATGCATTCAGTGCAAATAAATCAATCGAAAACGCTTTCTGTAAACTAACAAAAGTTATCAATATAACCCAAATTTTCAACTATGTTTTTCGCGAAAATTTTCTTATGTAAGGCGATATATTTTTGAATTACCTTTAATACAATATGGGCTTCTACTTCTGACCCAAAATGCTAGACAACATGCGCAGAAGCATCGCAGAAGATTTGGCGCCGCTGTCAAATCTGGTAACATAATCAAACATAATATTGCTTAAAATCCCCAGAAAACACGCATTCTATGTAAAATTACCAATTTCGGCTTTAATCATGAAGTATTCTGTATCTACGTAAGCCAACTTAAGGAAGCTTGCCGCGGGTGTACCTGTTTTTATGTACTTTGGAAAATTTGCTGATCTGTCCTAACCTAAAAACACAGTAGGTATTTTGGTTTTCATGTTTACTTCCATATAATTATTCAGTTTTCAATGAATGCATGTCATTCTCACACTTATATTTTATCAATTACATTTGATACTAATTAGGCTTTTGACAAGCATAGTTGCCAACTTAAGTAAGTCCTGGGTGGCCCTGGGAGATATGCGCGCGCGCGCTTCGTCAGGATCAAAGGCGGTTGCCATTTAAAAATGTGTGGATGACGTCATAAGTCGAAAACAATTGAAGGTCGAAAATTAAATTTGATGTAAATATGTATATGTATTTTGATAATTAAAAACCGACACGGCGTAGCCAGGGGGGGGGGCAGGAGGGGGCACCTGCCCCCCCTGGCGCTCAAAATAAAAATGCTAAAAATTGTATTAGGAACATAATAAATTTACAAAGACACATAACATGTACTATAAAAGCCAGTTGTGATTATTTTATGAGAAAATGTAATTTAATAAATTACCGTCGAGTATGCAACTCAAATACCAGTACCTACCTCCAAATCTCAGTACAGGGTGAGGTATTTATTGTTAAGTTGATTTATTGGGAATTAATAGAGGAATTGTTGATGCAACCGACAAGTAAGTTGAAGTAAAAATTTTAGATTGCTTTATTACAAATAACCTTATATAATAATATAATGTTATATGTAATAAAGCAGTCTAAAATTATATCTTCAATTTACTTGTCGGTTTGGCAACCACTATATATCTATTTTGTATATTACTGAAGCCTGTGTGATGTGTAGTTATTGAACGCGATAATAAAGCAGTGTTTTTTTTTGCAATGGATATAAGAAACTATTTTACTAAGTATTAATTATTATTTGGAAACCAGTGTTATATCGTTGTATGATTGGGTGATTAGGATTCCTGGTCCTAAAGAGTATTTCAGTTATAGGATTACGTGATTACAGTGTTATCACTGTATCCGTAACACTGTAATCACGTAATTATTGCAGTTTAAGTGGATATAGCTAAATATTACTTTAGATTAGTCTAATTTTGTTGAGTTTCGAGTTTGGTCTCGTTTGGCAAATGTCAACCCGTTTACCTATAGTTTGTCTTTTAAGCAATAGATGGCGCTATGGCGGTTCTTGCATTAATTCGCTGTTCGCAAATATCTTGGAAATTATGATATATTAGTATTACTGTTCTTGTACACTTATATGTACATTTTGATACATTTGATACATGTCCTCCAAGAATATATGTTTCGGTAGCATGCTCAGCGTTTATCGCAACATTGCAAATGAAGACCAAGAGCAATTCAAAGAATCTGTCCTGCAGAAGTTTTCCGAAAACAAGCGGAAACTTAACATTACGTAATGTTTTATTAGCATATTTCATATTATGTATATACCTCATACATATATTTTTATAAACAAAAAGATATGCGATAAGAAATATTTATTTACGTAAATTTTGGTATTTTTCTGACTCCTTGCCTCCCCCCTGTAAAAACTTCTGGCTACGCCCTTGCACATCCGAGGATTTTTTCCAATAACAAACCGTTTCAGAGATTTTTTCATGTTTCCATACTTTACGCGCTTACTGTATGTAAAAATTAAAGAGAAGAAGTAGAAGAAAGATCTGAACCGAAAGGAAAACATGTTCTCTTTAAAAGAAATGCTCTGGGAACCCTAACCGCAGTGGCACCTGTGCAAATAATACCTATTCAAACCAATTTTAATTATTTAGCGGTAGGGTATCAACGGTATCAAGCAGATAATGTATAAAAATAAATTTGTAGGGCTATTTGACACTCGTATGTTCGAATTTGAAAATCAAATATTACGTCAGTAGATAATCACAAATTAGTGGTCTAGATAAGATAAATAATAAATAATACGTATACATAAAAGAAACACAACATCGATAAGGAATTGATATGATTCACAAATGAAACGTGGATTCGTACAATAGGCTTTTATCTTCCGGACAGCTGTATATGTCGATACGGACTGCGCATGCGTTGACATATTGATTGCAATTTGAATATTTTACCCGAAAACCTATACGAATAAAATAACCGCGTGCATAATCGTAATAATTATGGCTTTATTGCTAGTTGTACGTAAAAAATAACCGAATTTGTTGTTTACATTCGTATAATGGGATTATGAATGTAGGTGACTCATGCGCAATCCGTTATTGCCATATTGCCGGCCATGTTCGTTCGTATACATTTCTGTGGCAGTGCGTGAGGTGTAAATCGGTGGTGTTCGTTCAAGGGAGCTAGTTCCAGCCTCAAAATGGCAGGAAACACGGGAATGGAGCAGCTCATTCCGATCGTAAATAAGCTGCAAGATGCTTTCACACAGCTCGGTGTGCATATGACTTTAGATCTGCCGCAAATCGCTGTGGTGGGCGGACAGTCAGCAGGAAAAAGTTCCGTACTCGAGAATTTTGTTGGAAGGTACGAAAACAAACTAACTATTTCCTATTGCGAGTAACGACCGCATCCGAATTTCTAATTTTCCCTACGAGTGATCAATCGAACCGTGCTCTCGAACGATAATATCGACCTGTCAATTCAACTTGTCACTTTGACATTTCTTTATTTGCTTGTTTTGAATGGAAAAAACACCTTTGTTGCAAGTGCACGTCACTTTATGGAGGGTGTACAGGCGAAATCTTATACGTTATTGATTTTCTTTTGATAAGTGGATGGACTGAGTCAGACTGACATACTTATCTATCTTTTGCAGGGACTTCCTTCCTCGAGGCTCGGGCATTGTCACCAGAAGACCACTTATCCTGCAGCTAATCTACTCGAACACTGGTACAGTATTTGATATGTCAGCCCCGTCATTAGCCCTTTAAAAAGTTCTTGGTCCGTATCAAAAATCAATAACACAAAATTGCTCTTTGCCTCCGTAATAGACCACCTTAAAAATAAATATTTATTTGATTGTCCTTCACAATATTCTTTTGTAAAGTATAAATCACAGATTTTGTAGAAAGATATCGCTCATAACATATCTAACAGATAAGACTCGAAATATACAATATTATTTCAGTAAAAATGTTTATAACTGTCTTGGATTATACCTAATGTAATTACTAATAATTGATAAAAAAAGATTGGTGTGTCTTGATAATATAATCAGAACAATTATTATTCAATTATCTGTAAAGATAAGAAATTTTGGCAGGAATTTACTAAAAACTCTCTTTGTGAAAGAGTGGATTATTAAACGAATATTATTCTGTATGTTGTATGTGCTTTGGAATAAATTGTTAAAAAGTTTTGGTTGTGAAATATAACACACATAATATGTCCACAAGAAAACATCAAAATGGTTTTTTAAAGTCAATAAAACCAAAGTTGAGGAATAATTTTCCAGTAATATGTATACGTATTATAAAATAAATGAAGAAAACAAATAGCTATTTATGATATGACTGTGAAAGAGGAAGTGTTTTTAAAGTTGTGTTTATGTTGCTGATATGCTTTAATAGTAATGATAAATATAGGGTCCAAATCAAACCAACACACATTTACTTTTAGCACATTTTTCACTTTAACTTTTTGTTTAATTATTGTGCCATTTTTTAATTATGGAAATGTAAAATAGTCCAGTCATTTTAGTTTATAGGAACATTTTTAATTAACAAAATATCCTTGAAAAATTATGCCTGTCAACGTTATTTTGCTTGGCGGCAGTTTGACGTGACTCTAACCTATAAATTTCGATTATTCTTTGTGTGGCATTTTAAGTATAGAGAGAAAATAGAATTGAATCTTTATAGGTTAGTCATTACAAACTGCCGATAAATACGAAATAACGCTACCTCTATCGGTAGCAAACGAAAACTAGCCCACAGGATGCATTTCAAACAGAGTGTTACTGCAAATATTGAAAGAAGCATAGTACGTAGGTCTAATTCAAGAAATCTCATCAATTTGTCAACGATGCATTTAAATCGATAAATGGAAATTGTGGAATGACTAAATATTAATTAAATAGTGGCTATATGTACGTGCGGACGCCCATATGTGGATTATGGAATAAAACACGTTTAGACAAAAAAAAGCGAGTTAGTGATATTCGAAACAAATGAATTGGAGAGAGACGAAAAATCTTCTTCAATATACATAGCTTAAGGTTTTTGAAACCACATACTTGACACAAATAAACTTAGTCCGAACGTATATATAAAAATAAATATAAAGAGTTTTGAGTGCTCTAAAAAGTCCATAGCCAGTCAGATTGTGTTTTGATTTAACATAAGGGTGGTTAAAAACAAGAAAATGGAATTTCAAATATCCGGTATCGGTCCAGGGCAAATATGTGAATCAGCATCCCTGTAATTAAAAATAATACAAAACCAAGTACAAAACGCAATAATTACAATTTATTTAAGTGTGGTTGTATATGTTATCTCCATTGTATCTATTTTATGTTGTTATTTGATACTTCAAAAAATCATCAATAAATAGAGATAATGAAAATAAGATGTCCATTAATCATCTTGCCAATTCAGATATTTGTGTAATTGTCTCTTTCGGCTTATAGTGGATTTTTGATATTTTTGACGGTTTTTATAATACTAAATAAATATATCTGGCAAAAAAATTTGCTTCTTTTATATGTTTCTTAATATTTGTCCATTGGGGTTAGATATGGCGACCTTACAGGCCACAGATTAACCAACCACCCTCTGTTGTTTGATGATTGATAAATTAATATTCTGCTAATAAACATAAATATTTTGAAATACTTTTAATGCTTTGTGAAAAATACGAGCCTATAATATGGTTGTTCAACATTCCACACCAAACATTTTTCGAATATAATTTTTGCAAATTTTGCTTTAAAAATGCGGGTACTATCCTCTTATGTCAGTTTTTTAATAACATTAAATAACATTTTTGCATAGCTTTTAAAATAAAGGTACTTCTTAAGTGTTTTTCATATTTTTTGTAACACACAGTATATGCAAGCAAGTACTCACAGTCTAATATTTGCATTTTAGGGTTAAGACAACTATTGAATTTAATAAGAAAAATGAAATATATGACTTGATTTGATATAATTTGTAAAACATTTATTTCCCCACTAGTTTAAATTCCATATGACTCAGTAAATAAAGTTTATTTTTATCTGAATTTCAATACAATAATACAATTAAAACCCGTTTTTTCTTTTAAAGAATATGCCGAGTTCTTGCATTGCAAGGGAAAGAAGTTCGTCGATTTCGAAGAGGTACGTAGGGAGATCGAAGGTGAAACTGACAGGGTTACGGGTAGCAACAAGGGAATATCCAATATTCCTATTAATTTACGGGTCTATTCCCCCAACGGTAAACCAAAACATCAAAAATAAAAACAAAAATTTACACACCTTCTTTTAGTCTTAAACCTGACACTTATCGACTTACCCGGCTTAACAAAAGTACCAATCGGCGATCAGCCGGTTGACATCGAGCAGCAGATCAAAGGTATGATCATGCAGTTCATCAAGCGTGACTCGTGCCTGATTTTGGCTGTCACGCCGGCCAATACGGATCTGGCCAATTCCGATGCCCTGAAACTCGCCAAAGAAGTTGACCCGCAAGGTATATTTTGGATTGACGGTTTAGTTTTTGGTTTAACGTAATTATTTGTTTAGGTATTAGGACCATTGGTGTCATTACGAAGTTGGATTTGATGGACGAAGGCACGGACGCCAGGGACGTTTTAGAAAATAAGCTTCTGCCACTGCGGAGGGGATACATCGGTGTCGTGAACAGATCGCAGAAGGATATCGACGGTCGCAAGGATATACAGGCGGCGATGGCTGCCGAAAGGAAATTCTTCCTGAGGTTTGTTATACTTTGTTTATTTTTTATATGGACTAAGTAATATACCAATTTGGTAATTATTTAGAAGATTATTAAACTATAATTGAAGACTCTAGATGCAAAACAGCACAAGTTTAATGCATTTATCATTGTACTTGTGCTGTTCTGCATCTAGTGT
Organism: Aphodius sticticus; assembly: GCA_963966075.1. Classification (NCBI taxonomy): domain Eukaryota; kingdom Metazoa; phylum Arthropoda; class Insecta; order Coleoptera; family Scarabaeidae; genus Aphodius; species Aphodius sticticus. The sequence continues at coordinate 32,899,749 of OZ014513.1, forward strand.
CTTCAATTATGTTTATTACTCAATAAAAATAATACTGATATTAAATACATAATGATAAGTAACCACACTTGGCAATAAACCAGTTCTTTTGAATATGAATTTTGTGTATTACGTGACACGTTTATTTAGTCATGCTTTTGGTTCTTCATTTACAGCAATTGACATCATTCTCTCGTAATAATTATTTTCCATGTATGGTAAATAAAACGTTCTATAGTTCAAATAAAAAGTGGGTTAACGTATTTATTATTTTTACAAATTATTAACTGTCCTGTTTAATAATGGCAGACATTAGAATTAAAACATAACGATGGCTATGATCATATAAGTATGCTGCCATAATTTGTGAACTATTATCTGACAAAAAAAATACAATAGTTAACAAACAAAAAAGAATAAAGAAATTTTATTTTAAAATATTTTATTGCTTCGGAAAATTTTACTAGTTCAGAATTTGACAAAATTTTATGGGCATTAGGATTTTCTTTACTAAGTATAAACTTTTTCCGATTTTTTTCCACGCTCAAACTACATATTGAAAGTCTTTTTCTGAACTTATTTGTTTAATTTGTAAATTTTCTATTAAAAAAAAATCTTCAAGCTTACTTACGATAGTCTCTAGGATATATCATTTAATATTTTTATTTATAACCTTGTATGCAAAGAACTTGTAATAACAAAAAAATATTTAAAACGAATATATGAAATATGTTTGTGTTTTTAGTGTACTTTTAACATGTGCATATCAAGAACACTGCAAAATTTAAACAATTTAAGCAAAGTACGTACAAAAAGCTAAGAAAATTGTGGTAGATATTTAATCATTGTATACTTACCAAATATACTTTTAAATCAGAGAGCTTCTATTAATTTGTACTATGAATCTTAGTATGCCTATTTTTTTAGTGTTTACTAAGATATTTCAAATAAATGTCATGTAATTCGCAGTTACATGATTTCGCAGTTATTCCAAACGCAGTGACATACACAAACATTTTTTATATATTTTTACACATTAAAATAAGATGAATTAATTAGATTTTTAAACCTGGTCCCCTGTATACAAGCATAAATAAAAAATATTGAATGAACAAATGAAGTGTGAAGTGAGGTATGACAAAATAAGTGTTATATACTTAACAGATAGCTTGGTAAGTTCTAAATGGAATCGTTTTTATTTCAACTCTCTATGACAACGGCAAAAAAAAGTTAAACTAAATAGTTTAACGCAAACACATACCAATGTCAAAAATGATTCAAAATTATTTCTGCTCTCCCAGAATATAGGTGTAATAATAATAATAATAATAATGTTTATTGAAACTCAAAAATAATACAGTTTAAGTCAAAAACAATATAAGATGTGGTTTAACTGGGTGATTAGACAGAATTCATGAAATTAAAGTATTCCTCAATGGTGTTCCATTTCGTATGGATTGACCTACATATTAGTTTGTTCCATAGTCGGTAACAAAACAGTACCTGCTTTTATCATTTTGCAATCGATGAGAGCAAGGAAAAACATAATAGGTACCGTAAACTTGGGTGACTTTAGTCCACTTTTGAAATTTGAAGTCTGGTAACTTTTAACAGATTAGATATAATTACTCATACTTGTGCTATTTTTTGGGTCTTTGATAGTACTTCAAAAATCTCAAAACACTAATATTTCCAACATCAGGATATACCTCTTTTATGTATATATATGGGTGGCCAAAGTCAGAATTCATTATTGGGTCACTTTGGCCATACTACTGTTTATCATGGCAATGAAACGATAAGCTAGTGTATGCTCGAGTTTGGCCACCAAATATGTTTTAAAAGTGTTCAAGAACAAAATATGTTAAAATCAGCAATAAGATCATGACAAAACTATTTTATGACTATTTTAAAAAATAATGCTAACATGTTATACATTGCGGAAATGAGAAAAAACACGACTATCGGAAAATGCCAAAATTCAATATGGCGCCCATAAGAAAAACAAAAGTTGGCCATGATTACGCCGCCATCTTTGATGCTATTTCAAATTAAAAAATAACACTGCATTCCTTGTTAAAAAGTCGCTGTAGAATGTTTTTGTTTCAAATGTCTAGCTACGTTTGGTTTTGAATAAAAAATTAAAAACGATATCTTAACATTTCAGTTTTTTGCAGATATCTTTAAAATGAAAAATGATAGCTAAAATTTCTTTTCAGATAATTGTTCAGCACAAAAATACGAAACTTTGCCAAATTTAAACATAGCCTCTAGCTCCACTAATAAGCTAGATCTAATAAGCCTCGAAATTGAATCACCCGGTATAGCTAGACATAATTTTGTACTTCTGGTATAATGAAGAAACCTCCTTTGGACGGGACAGGTGTTTTTATTGCTTGTAAAATGTCATCTTTGTCATACCACAGAAATGTCATCATTTGATGGCCATTTCCACTGAGAATGCCCGACTTTACTTTCCTCGATTGACTACACCGAGCACTTTAACTACGCCGGTATTGCAGAAAGATATTCCTAACAAACCACAGGACTAATGTTATCGGCGGCAAATCATAGATGCTGATAGATTACTCAACACAAACAAAGTTGTTCATAGTAACAAAATTGGTCAATTTTCAAAGCTATCTTCTGAACACTGCCACAAAAAAAATAAATTATCATCTAACTTACATTAAGCACCTTTGTATTCAATATAGTATCTAAAATATAAATAACCAAAAATACTCGCAATGTTTCAAATATTAACAAAGATCTATACAAGATAAATAAACTTTCGAATAGTGGCCAAAGTCACCCAGGGCGGCCAAAGTCACCCAAGTTTACGGTATATTAGTTTTTGGGCCTGAAAGATTCACCACTAGCTAATTTTGAATTTTACTATTAAGTTCAAAAATATACTTTTTCTGTGTGATACATTTTTCCATATCATTTATATTGCTCTTTTAAAACAAAACATCCTATCTGCAGTTGAAGGTCGTTTGTTTCATTTTGTTTTTTATTTTGTTGTTCCTAACGTAATATTTCTTTGTCAGCTATAGCAATATAAGGTTGGAAATCAGTTATCAATGCAAAATAAATTTAAACAAATGTTCCTCACATGAAGATAGGACATTTTGTTTTAGGAGGGCCCACAGGGTTGCTTTTTTATTAACTTCTTCATATTTTTGTGTCCCTTAAACTCCATTGAACATTAAAATTATTGAAGATATTGTATAACCACACATTACAAAAAAAAGGCCTTTATATGGAACATTTATTATATTGCTGACTACTATAATTATTAAATAATTGAATGATACACATACACATTAGAGTGTATCAAAAAAACGTTTTTTCGAAATTCAAAATTTCAAGTTGATAAAAAGTTGTCCCTGTGGATCCTCATATACCACAAAAAAAATGGCCCAATTTAATAATATTTAGGTCTCCCGCAGGAGGCCTAAAGTTTATGATTTTACCTAAAAATTCGAATTTTTTCATATTTTTTTTTAATGAAATATTAAGTGGGGATTCTTCTTCAAATCCCACATGTCCCGACATAATAAAATATTTAATGACAAATAAACTTTTACCAACATTTAAGCACATTGTTTAAATTATACGAAAATGGTCATTTTTCTAAAAATTGTATCGAATCCAAATAAACTGCAGGCGATCTAAATGTTGCATTAGAGTAATATATTTTTGTATACGGTAATTTCACACCTTATTGTTAAATTTTTTGTATTTTAAAAAGAAAAATCACTTAATCTTTCATTGAAAAAAAATTCTAATTTTTATAGAAAATTATAAACTTTAGGCCTTCTGCGGGAGACCTAAATATTTTTCAATTGCGCCAATTTGTTTGTAGTATATGTAGGCCCATAGGTACAACTTTTTGTCAACTTAAAATTTTGAATTTCGAAAAAAACGTTTTTTCGATTCACCCTAATGCACATACTGACGACCATGCTCTATAAATTGTATATTTTATTTGGGGCTCAATAAATTTATCTTTATCTTTATGACTTTTTTATGTGACTGCGTATTATAGAAGGCACCAGATAAAGACTGGTGCCTAATTAATCAGCAGTACATTTATTAAGCTTGAATTACATTATACTAGTTTTGCGCAAGTTTAAATCATTATACACAAAATACCATCATAGTTTTTTATACTAGAAGCTAGTTGACCAACTAGAACCCTAATATTTCTCCCAATTCTCTAAATTCATACAAGCACTTGGTCGAAAATAGTATAATCTAATTCAAGCTTAAAACACGGCCACATATAATACGTTTTCTATTTTCCCGGGCATCAATTTCTCTGCACGCATTCTTTCTTTTCCTCCAGTCATCAGTCGTACCGTCATCTAGCCGACAGGCTTGGTACGCCTTACCTCCAGCGCATCTTGAACCAGCAGCTCACCAATCACATCAGGGACACGTTGCCCGGCCTCCGGGACAAGTTGCAGAAGCAGCTGCTGACCTTGGAGAAGGACGTGGAAGAATTCAGGCACTTTCAGCCGAACGACCCGTCGATCAAGACGAAGGCCATGCTGCAGATGATCCAGCAGCTGCAGGGCGACTTTGAGAGGACCATCGAGGGTTCTGGCTCTGCCCAGATCAACACCATGGAGCTGTCGGGAGGCGCGAAGATCAATCGTCTCTTCCACGAACGGTTCCCGTTCGAAATTGTCAAGATGGAGATCGACGAGAAGGAACTGAGGCGAGAGATTGCTTTCGCCATTAGGAATATACACGGTATTAGGGTGAGTAAAGAAATTAACTAAATTAACTGACTGAAATTAATATCGTGGAAGATGTGAGGTTGTCGTCATCAAACAGACTATTTTTGGCTTATTACCAAGATGATTTTCACTTTGAAGGAGGAAAATAAGCACAGCAATTGTTTTCTTCATGTTCTGATTATAAGAAGTCAAATCTAGACCTAAAAAATATATAGGTTGATTTGATTGAGCCCTCTTTGCAAATTTGTCATCAGAAGGTAAATGCAATTTCAAAAAATATACATTGTTAACATACATGTTTTGTTTTGTGTTCTAGAAATTGACTTGTTAGTAAATGAAATCCAAAATTTATTAAATCTTCGAAACCCACTGTAATAGTTATTTATGTACCAAGGGCATTAGACGGATGTTTATGCCCCGAGGGTGGCAGTTTAAAAAGCGCGAGGACCGATAGGCCCGAGAGCTTTTTAAGTCGCCCGAGGGTATAAACATCAAGTAATGCCCGAGGTACATACAAAATTTTATATCCTACAATGGTTTTGTTCATCCGTTTGAATAATATGAATAAATATTTTGACGTTATCAAGTGACGGCGTATCTACGGAGTTGAATAACCATACAAACAATTCGGAGTTGAGTGTCAATACAGACAATTAATTGTCAAATTTATAACCTTAATCGCCAATAATTGACATTGATGAGTGACAATACAGACAATTAATTGTCAAACTTATAACCTTAATCGCCAATAATTGACATCGACGATTTTAAATTTACAATTTGAATGACAAATATTTGATATATTTGACATAACCATGGAATCTTTATCGCCCTAGGGAGCAAAAAGTAGCTGTTTTCGTCCCGGTAACTAAACTGTAAAATGTCACTTTATGATCATGTAGGATATAATAGTATATTATTATACAAGTTTTATAAGACGTCAAATTGCGTCATTAATTTTATATAAATTTAGAAATTGTGGTTACTATATCGCGCTAAATTAGAATCTAGGGTATTTTGCGGGTACCACGTGGCAGCACTGTAGTAACTGTCAACTTCGTTAAGGATGACATCGATGAGATAAAATCATGACAAAATCTAAATGTGAATAATTTTACTCTACTTTAGCCTACAAGTTAGAATAAATATTCAGCAAGGTCGCAACGATGATCATAATGGAGCTTGGGGCAACACTTTTAACCCTACTGTGATAAATACGTGAAACTTAACCTAAAAAGTTAACAACTTTAAAATAGTGGTTTCATAAGTATAATAATCAGAATAGAAGTGTTTGGCGGTGACTGATTAGTTACTTCGAAGAACAAGATCTTACTAAAGAATTCTTATAACGCTTAACGTTTAATAGCGGTGTCTACCTAATTCCGCTACGTAGCCGTTGCGCCTTATATAGTTACAAGCACTTATAATTGAAACCCAATTCTAATTTCGGCAAAGTAGTTTATTAGAATAAATTATACTTAGTAAAATTACATGTGATGGAGGTAATACAAATACGTTGCTCACAACCAGAACTAAGACAAAGTCGAAAGCGACGGACAAAAACGAATACGAATTGAACCGAGCATCCAAGCGTCTAAAATATTACCGAAAACTTATACGTTACATAAACTAAGAAATCCTCTACACTTTAAATGTACTATAGCTTCGTACGTGTATGCTGATGAACCATTTATTGCGCATATACAATCTCGCAGCAGTAATTAAAATCGTTCATATCTACGATGTAGGTTTGATCTTCGCATAATACCTTATTAAAGTAAATGTGGTCCTTGAATTATATCTGAAAAGGGGATTTGATGTTTAGTTGAACAGAATGATAACGATCACTTACCAGAGTCGTAAAACATCACCGAAAACGTCATGCTGGCGTATTTTGATGAACACAGCAAAACTAAGAAAGCCCCAATCCTTTGGCTATACTATAGCAGGCTACACCCATGTTTAAATATGTATAGAATATTGATATTTCGATATAGAATTAAGAAGATGCAGTGTGTGGTTATGTTGGGTTATTTATTGTACGTCTGACATATGGCATTTGATATCAATGTGTACCAATCTTAGACAAAAATGTTACTGTTTTCGGTATTACAATGTGTTAGTTGTAACACCAAAAACAGTGTTACAATGTGTGCATTGTGAATGCAAAGTAGAAAAAGGAATTTTTTGTAAATTAGAAAAAAAACTCGCTTAAATTCCCATAAAAGATTTGTATAGTTTAAGAAGAGGGGAATCAAAATGGTGTTGGTTTTATTAAGATTGAACAAAGAGTTAACGAGATACCACCTATTGAATATGTCGATTTTTTCAAATATTCTGCGTCACCCAATCAGTTATTAATTAATTACGGGTACTAATTTGGTCGTTCGTACAGTGTTAGTTTCCTTGCGATATCTCTAAGGGTACTCGAGTAATTAGCATTTTTCTATACACGTAAATTCCCATAAGAGGGGGCTGGGGGCTATCTTCACATAGGTGAATCAGATAGTAATAAAAGAGAGTTCTGCATCCATTTTTGCAATGAAATAGCAATATCCTTTTTCCTATAGTCAAACATAAGCAAGTCTTATAAACATTGAAAAGGAGAAACTTTTTTTCCTAAATGTATTAGATTTATTTTTGACGGTGGTCAATAGCAGTACTGTTTAGGGTTGTGTACCGAAACTCTTAGAATATGATATTTTGCAGATGTTGAACTCGAAAAACTGATCTAAGATGACAATTTATACAAAATTCATAAAAGCGTGTCAATATCACAAAAACTACCAACTTTTGACTAAGGTCATATTCTGGTCAGTCTTGCGTTGACCTATCAACCCTCCACGGCATGACATTGAGTTTTGGGACACTCTGTATGTTTCATTAAAATTATCAGATAAAGTTATTACCAGCTTTTATGTCTTCTTTCTATGCATTTAAGTTCCTTGCGATATCTTCGCAAAAAAAGGTCTATTTCTATTATGTTTTGTCTATTGTAATTTCTGTTTTGTATAAAATAATAAAAGATATTTTTTCTTTATATTGTTGGTGATATCAGAACTGAACATCATCTCTTTTTTACAGTTACATAAAGGAAAAAAATCAAGAAATTGATGGTTTTTATAGACTTTTCTGAAAACCTTGTTTAATTATCTTGACTTTTTTCCTCGATTGTATTTTTTCGTGCAATATGTACTTAAATACACATTACTAATATCATTACGACAACTACTTTAAATTTGTTTTTTTGTAGGTTGGATTATTCACTCCGGATATGGCTTTCGAGGCCATCGTCAAGAAGCAGATTGCACGATTAAAGGAGCCGTCATTGAAATGTGTTGATCTAGTAGTGCAGGAGTTGTCGAATGTTGTGCGTATCTGCACAGATAGGGTACGTATTATTCGCCTATTTTGCATATTCTAATTGAGGTTAATAGGTGCGAATGAATATCATGTGTAAATTGATAGATATTTATTTATTTCTTATCTATGGGTCATGTAGGAATCTCTGCGAATGCTTACATAGATCGGCCGTACAATTGTTCATTGAATAATAATGAATGGTTATTTGTTCCCCGTTGATGGAGAATAATTTCACCAAGGTTGTGCTTGGAATGAAGTAATTGCTTATTAAGAGGAATATTTGCTTCTGATTTGATTTGTTATTCTGAGCAAAGAGATTTTTTTAATTATTTAATCATCTAAATACAGGATGGTTTATTGGCTATGAAATAGAAAAAGATGACATAGAAAATTGTTTCTATCTGTTTGGTACTGATTTACTGATAAATATAAAAATTATGTAAAGGTAGCTACTGTTAAGAATTCAATATTTATGATCAAATTTAACAATAATAACCATTATATTGTTTTTTTGTTATTAGATGAGCCGTTATCCACGTCTACGTGAAGAAACAGAGCGTATAATTGCGACCCACATTCGACAGAGGGAGCAGTACTGCAAAGAGCAGCTGGTAATGTTGGTAGAGTGCGAGCTTGCCTACATGAACACCAACCACGAGGATTTCATTGGTTTTGCTAAGTACGTACCTTATCTTTCCTTTATTTCAGAGGAATCGTTAGAGGTAGTACGGGGTCATGATAAATGATTGTAGTGGAAGTGGACGCTCGATTTCCCTCTTTTTAAAGTATAATAAGAGGGGACTCGAGATACAGCCCAGTAAATACCCAGAGGGTGGGAACTTATAAAATGGGTATTTATCCGGGTATTTACCCCTACTTAGGGTAAATACCTAAATTTTGGATATTTATCCTTTTTATCGTTAAAACACCATTTAACAACATTTCAGAGATATTTATACAGGGTGTAACATTTTTTTCTCGCAAGAATTATTTTTGGATAGTACCTAAATGTCATTCTGAGTATAACTTTTCATATGAATCTAATTGTTTTCTCAACGCCAAGTTACAGCCGCTTGAAATATTAACTAAATAAAGAAAAATAAACAATAAACTACATATCAAACAATGCTAAAACTAAGAAAGAGCACAATAAATGCCCATAACAAAATTAAAAGTAAATAAATGAAAGTGAAAAATTCAAAATGTAAAAAAATGAATAAATAACCAATGAACGAAAACAAAATACATATGAAACTTTTTAGACATTTGTTTCTCTACAAGGAATTGTCATTCTGAGTATAAAGTTTCTTTCATGCCGACTTATTGGGTTTATCAATTCCTAAAGAAGTTAAGTTATTTAATATACAGTTTTGCAATTATTTTACAATTATTTCAAACTGTTGTAATTTTTTAAGGAATAAAGAAAACAAATAGGTCCATATGAAACTTTTTACTCAGTGTAGCATTTACTACCTGGAAAAAGCTATACGGGAAAAAATAGGACACTCAGTAGATGTGTACTCTTGATTACAAATAATGTAAAATATATGAGTTATATAAGAACATTCAGTACATTTAGTTGGATTCATAGCAAAATAAGAAATTCATGAACAACGACAAAAGCATCTATGTCAACTATACTTAACATATAATCATAAGTTTCTGCTAAATCTTCTTCGATAACAGAATCAGAAAATATGGAAGATTCACACGATTCAATGGATGATGATGAGAAGGAAATGTCTGCTCTTGATATATCGCCAGATGAGACTGTTATTTTTATTCTTTGTTTTAAAAATGTTTTTATTTTTATTAGCATAACTTTTATTTTGTGATAAGAGACCTTTTGATTTTGTGATAAAAAAAACCTTTATTTAGTAATTAAATTTTCCTTTTACTGTTTTTTTAATAACAATATTATATTTATAAATACCCCTATAAATACCCACCTTGGGTAAATACCCGGGTATTTACCCGAGGTATTTACCCTTCATAATAAATACCCGGGTATTTAACATCACTGGTGTCACCTAACCAGTTATTAATTCATTACGGATACTAATTTACATATTCAGGATCGGACTTTTCCACTTTTAGATTGGCCGAAGAATGCTACTTCGAACAGTGTTGGTTTCATTGCGATACCTCTAAGGGTACTCAAGTAATAAGCATTTTTCTATACACGTAAAATCTTATAAGAGGGGCCGGAAGCCGGCCGTCCAAGTTAAGAATGCAAACTGTCGCATAATATGCTGAATGGTGTTGGTTCTATTAAGATTGTAGAATGTTGGAAAAGAAAACGCCTCTTAGCTTTGCAGATTAGTTTAATTTACATTGGTACCGGTTTCGGCAATGCTGCCATCTTCAGCCAAAATCTACAAAACAAAAGGGAATAAGTAAAATCACATCTAAGGAGATACAATCAACAGAACTCACTGTCAAATAGTTAAAAACGTCTACAGCTGCATGAAATCAAAATTCTTTTAACTATTTGACAGGGAGTTCTGTTGATTGTTTCCCTTTACATGTGATTTTACTTATTCCCTTTTGTTCTGTAGATTTTGACTAAAGATGGCAGCATTGCCGAAACCGGTACCAATGTAAATTAAACTAATCGGCAAAGCTAAGAGGCGTTTTCTTTTTCAACATTCTACATTTATCCTTTGCATCATGGACCTTTACCAAATTATTAAGATTGAACGAATGGGTCAACGAGATACAGCCTATCGAAACATACTATGCTTCAATGTAGTGTTATTTTTTGGAACGTACTAACCTCTAATGATTCTGCTACACTTTATTATTTATTTTTTCTTTACTATTGTAATTTATTTATCAGTGCTCAGAACCAATCGGAAGCGTCAGTGAAGACGGGCTCCCGAGGCCCTTTAGGCAATCAAGTCATCCGAAAAGGCTACATGTGCATCCACAATCTCGGCATAATGAAGGGAGGTTCCAGGGATTACTGGTTTGTGCTGACCTCGGAGAGCATTTCATGGTTCAAAGACGAAGAGGAAAGGGACAAGAAGTACATGCTGCCGCTCGACGGCCTCAAGCTCAGGGACATTGAGCAGGGATTTATGTCGAGGCGTCACATGTTCGCCCTCTTCAATCCCGAAGGTCGCAACGTTTACAAGGTAATTACTTTTTTATCATACACTCTCTGAAAATTGAACCATAAGACACAAAAAGATCTAAAATTGCTAACCAAGATAGTACATTGAAATTAGCAAGCAGAAGGGAAACATCCAATATACCACCACAAACAATAATAATAATAATATTTATTAAGCGATATACATCTCTTTTACAAATATACAATCTACAAAAAAAAAATATATCATCAGACCCAAGGTGCAATAACACTAAATATATATAAACATATTACATCTTCACTAATACATACCACAACAATATAACAACAATAATCACACAATTAAAGAACGTGCACGTTCGCGGTTTTTAACATGGTTTTTTGCGTTTCCTGACATTATTTCTCACACCTCTGAGACGGGTTTTGGAATTAAAGGCCTCAATTCTAACGTCGTCAACATTATTTACTTGTCAAAAAGCAGACTGTCAGTTATTCGTCTTATAATTGCTTAAGTCTGCTCTGTGATAATATTAATTTATGAAAACTTAAATTGCTTCAAGATGCTATAACCTCACTTCACAACTTCTTTTCTTTTCAGGATTTCAAGCAGTTAGAGTTGAGTTGCGAAACTCTCGACGAGGTAGACTCGTGGAAAGCATCATTCTTAAGAGCTGGAGTCTACCCGGAGAAACAGACCGAAACTCAAAATGGCGAAGAGGTAAATATACTAATTGTTTTTTTGGAACTTTTGGCTGGTATTTTTATGTCCCGTTAGGTGTCTGATCGCTTAACCTACAGATAAGTAATAGGGCAACCAATAGACATACATATCTGATAGGTAGCTAGCGATCATTTTATGGATACGTAAAAATACCTGGCCTTGGTGATCTGATCTTTAAACCGATACAATTCTTCAAGTTTTTTTGTAAGAAATTAGTTATTAATATAAGATGCAAAGTCTTTCTTCTTATTACTTTTGCTTGATTTTAAATTTGGGAATCTCGGTTTCTTCAATTATAATTTTATTTTGATAATTTGTTATTTGATAAGTAATGAAATATATGTTTACAGAAACGTAAGGCAAGTAAAAGTATGCTCATTTTGTTTGTAAATTTTGTGTTTACATTATTTATTATTAATATTGCTAATTATTTTTCTTTTCTGTGTGACCTAAACTAACATTGCTAAGTAACTAACTATGCTTATTGTATTTTTCTCTTGTTTTGCCTCAGGGAGAATCCTATCAGGTTTGTAAATAACAATACAAAACACCTAAATTTTTACATAATATCATAAAATGCTAAGTACGCAAACGTAGAGTCAGTACCCAAAATTTAAGATGTTAATTTTTCTTGGTTATGTAAATTTTTATGTTGTTGACGTATGAGAAAAAAAAACTATAAAGGTCGGTTATTTCCAAGCAGAGCGAGTCTGGTGGTATGAGCAGCTCCATCGATCCGCAGTTGGAGAGACAAGTGGAGACTATACGCAACCTTGTTGACAGCTACATGCGTATCGTTACCAAGACGACGAGAGATCTCGTCCCGAAAACGATCATGATGATTATAGTGAACACTGTCAAGAATTTCATCAAGGGCGAACTTCTTGCGCACTTGTATGCTAGCGGAGATCAGGTTTGTACTTGAAAAATTATTTTTTATCCCACGCTATGTGAAAATATCATTTTTGTGTCTGAGAACCTCCCTCTAAAAAAAGGCTCGTTTGACGGTTTTTTAACGATTGTCAACTTCAGTTACAAAGCCATAAGTTTGTGTAACGCAATGATCTTGTGTCATTGCCTCCAGGTCTGATAATTTAGGCAACCGACTGTTATAACACACATTACGTTAGTAAACAATATTTAAGTTTGTCAGGCATTAATAATTTGACTCTTGAGTACCGATTTGACTCATACGGAGAAAAATTAAGGACAAAGGACTTCTTTTAGCATGTGAGCAGAAATTATGTTCTTTCGATATTTTTTACTTCTGACAAGTTCATTTTTAGGGTTTCTTAAGGAATGGTTCTCATGTATCATTACAAGGTTACGTGGTGGTGTTTTTTTTTAATTATAAGTTTGCTTCTTGATTTTGTTAGAGTCAAATGATGGAGGAATCGCCGGAAGAGGCGCAGAAGCGCGAAGACATGCTTAGGATGTACCATGCGTGCAAGGAGGCGTTGCGTATAATTGGCGACGTATCAATGGCAACCGTCTCGACGCCGGTGCCACCTCCTGTCAAGAACGACTGGCTGGCCAGCGGACTTGACAATCCGAGGTTATCCCCTCCGAGCCCCGGTGGTCCCCGGAAATCCGCCCCGAGCATGGGGCAAGTCGGAAGCGCAGGTAATGTTTTTTTTTCACATATATATATATATTGAGGGCTACAATGGGGATCACTCTTCTTAACGGAGCGTTTCAACAATTTTTTAAAAGAAATATAGGCATTTCATTGTAATGTTTGTCATTTATACACTTTTCCTAATATCAATAGCGGCTATTATTTTTAATATACCTATCAGTTAATAGGTTAGTACACATTCTCGATGGTAAACACTACCTTGTTTATGACTAACATTATTTATTTTCAAGTTTTAAGCAGTACTAAAGCACTAGCAATGTTCCGACAAATAGGGTATTTGACTATTTTTGGAAAACCATCTTAATGTGTTTATTCCTTCACTCTACATTGCAAATGCATTATTTTTTGTAATTATTTCCTCAATATTTCATAAAACTCAGCGTTAAAAATTGAATCACAAAAAGTCCCGCCAAAACGATACTTTCTGTTGTGTGACGTCACCGGTTAGTGATGTCAAGATGTCAAGATGATGTGATGTCAAGATGTCAAATCGGCCCATATGGTCTGTCAGCATCGGCATCGTCGCCGTTTGGTAATTGTGTTGTATGATGTGTTGTTTTCACAATTTCTACATAAAAATGGGTTATAAATGGTGTATAAATCCACAATGCAGAGATACGTCAAGAAAAACTCCGGATAAACTATTTGTAGCTGTTCCGCAAGATTTGAAACTGCGAAGAAAGTGGTTGGCTCGTAGAAATCCAAATGAAATAAATAGCCGCCAATACAAGTGTTTTCTGTTGTGAAGATTACTTCGACATAAGTAAAACTGACTAGAATAAGCTATCTATCGTATTTTCGAAAGGTATTATCTGATCTGACAGCTGAAGGTTAGGGCTATCCTAACCTACAAAGTTATGCTAACATGACGCTTTCGTGCTATTAAATTCAAACGGGAAAAGCATAAAAGCGCGTTCGGATAACCCGGTATTTTACGGTGAGAGTGACGCGTTGCATAATAGGCGGACTAACGTCATACGGCGTTTATCTGCATATAAGAGAGAGACAGCCGACCCAAGTTATCTGAGCATTGCTCTCCCCATACCATACCCTGACAAACCGAACGCGCTCTAAGGCGGACTAACGAATGACATCACTGGAGACTGACCCAATTACAGAGCGTTTTCAATCACGTGATAGGACGTGAATAAAATTCAATTTTAATTTTGGTTTTTCATAGAAATAAAGCATTTTTTTTTTGAAAAGTAATAACAAATAGTTTTCTTAAACTGTAATCTATTAGGATGACTATAATGCATGCCATATTTTTAATACAGTCAAATACCCTATTACTCAATCATACAGGGTGAGTTATTAGTATCCCGGCGGTTGATAGTCATTAAATCGTTTGAGAAAGAAAAAAATATTTTATACAAGAGTTGTTTGACTTATTAGTTTCTATAACGTAAAATTATTTTCATTTATACAGGGTGTTGCATTTAGGCATGACGGAAAATCAGTACATTTTTTTAAATGGAACGCCCTGTATATCATGCCATATTATGAATACTAAGGAAGTTGTTTTTTTTTCCAACTGTGTAAGTTGTACCTGTGTAAAGTACATAGTTCCTGAGATATTCAATTGTTTGTCAAAAATTGGCAATTGCAAGCCTTTCTTAAAAACTACGTTCATACTAAATTTTTGCAGATATTGTCCTAAAAATTTTGTCACATAATAACTAAACCTATAGCTAAATGCTGATGTCATGAAAAATTTGATGCACTATACAGGGTGATTGTAGCATGCACTAGTTTTTAAACATTTTTAAATGGCTCGAGATTTTTAAATGGAGCACCCTGTATATTATTTGCTAATTGAAATCTCCCTTAAGTTCTTTGTAATTTATATTCACTATATCGTATATCTATTTTTACTAGTTTTTTGTGATATTTGGAATTTTAAGAGTAGTATGGTATTTAGTATCTATATTGCTTTCTATACAGTGTACTGGGTAGTATGATGTAAAATATTTAAATCGTTATAGAAGAAACCATTTAGAACCTATTTAACTAGATTTATTCATATAAAAAGTATTACGGTTATCAAGGTATTACACAATTTTATAAGTTTGTTTGGCAATTTTTACAAACGTACAGCGAGCGAACCTGAAGATCTAGTAACTTCAGTTGGGCTCCGAAGTAAGCCAAAAACA
Source organism: Aphodius sticticus (assembly GCA_963966075.1). NCBI lineage: Eukaryota > Metazoa > Arthropoda > Insecta > Coleoptera > Scarabaeidae > Aphodius > Aphodius sticticus. The sequence continues at coordinate 32,915,446 of OZ014513.1, forward strand.
GTGTAGTTTTAGGGGGACTATCGTGAAAAATTGTTCACCTTTGTGAAATTTATGCGGAGACGTTTCATTGTAATAGTATGTGCGCTCAGACACAAAAACAAACATAAACGCTAAAACCTGTCTTGATGAGCACATCAAAGAAAATCTGATTTTCAACACTCAGAAGTCGACAAATTTGCACGATAGTTACCCTAAAAGTACACGGTTTAGGGTTTACTCTAGCAGTAATTTAAATTTTTAAATCGCGTTTTCGGTTGCCATACGGTAGATGGCAAAATATACTTATAAAGTTTCATATAAAATTGTTAATATGTTGATAACGGTAATTCTTTGTATAAGGATCAACCTGGTTAAATTGTTTCTAAATTATCTCTTCTATCGCCACTTGAAGACTTTACATCAAATTACCAAATACCTTATTCACAGCAATATTAAAAATTATAATTGCATTACATTTTCGTAAAATTGCCAATATCACAAGAAATAATAACATTTGGTGTATGACATACTGGATGTAAATTAAAGCGAAATAAAGGGTTATTACAGCCAATACATATTGTACAGGGTGTTCCATTTAAAAAACTCGAGAAAAAGTCATTTGAAAAACATCAAAATTTTCCAAGTTCAATGAACATCCTGTATAGTGTATCTAATATCTTTGGATACTTTCATCTACCTACTGGTTTTGACTACTGTCTCACAAAGTTTAAAGGCAAAATAGGCAAACATGTCGTTTTTACATAGTTTTTAAAAAGATCCTGCAACGGGCATATTTTGGAAAAACAGTTGATTATCTCTGGAACTATTAACGCTGTGACTTAGCAACATACACGGTTGGATAGACAAATTTAGTAGTGTTTATAGTATAATCAAATGTACAGGACGTTCCATTTAAAAAAATGTTCATACTTTCCGTCACACCTAAATGCACCACACGGTATAAATGAAAATAATTTTACGTTATAGAAAATGGCGTGTCAAACAACTTTTGTATAAAATATTTTTTTCTTTCTCAAACGATTTATTAACTATCGACTGCCGGGATACTAATAACTCACCCTGTATAACGTGTTGAATTCAAATTTTTAATTCATATTTTTTTTTGTTGTGTCTGATGGTCCAATGTTCATATTTAAATGTTGGTGACTTATTTTAACATATCATTTATAGCTTGTTTAGAAAAATATTTAATTTTGAAGATCAAAGGATCTTCATTTGTTTAATCAATCACTAGAACAATTTAATGAATTTTTGTTCTTACAAAGAATGCCTTCCAACTGCAGTCTGACGTTTTTTGTTTAAACCAAAGTTTGCTTGCAATTGATTCACATAATAATAATTGAAACTTTTCTTTGTTGGGTGCCAAAGCAATGCTATAATGATGAAAAATCCTTCATATTAGCCAAACGCATTTGTTATTAAGTTAAAATAGTAGTAGTATTTTTTAAATAATCATGATTAATATTTTTAATCAGAACTTCCTGCGTTCTATTTGTAAAACAAAAAACCTGAAATTATTCCAAACCTGAAATTAACTTGTGTAAAAAATACTTTTAAAAAAGAACTAGTCCATTTCAAAAGTCTACTTTCAAAAAAAGTATATTTTTACTTTACCATACGTAGTATGACGACTGCAAACTGTTCTATGGCCATATTCAATATCAGCACGTTCAAAATATCAAAAAAAAAAGTATATTTAAGTAAAAGTAATTACTGGTCAGCATAAAAATGCAGCTTATAAAAATTTAAATATACCAATTATCTCCACTAATAAACGAGAGATAGATCCCCTTGATAGCCCTCAACTTTCAAACACACTGTATTATCCCGAATATCCTTATTCCTCGTTACAGTTTCCTTACCGAATAAATGTCGTATGTCGTAATTTACCTTTCGATTCCCAAAACAGTAGATATTTTTGTGCCCCCTTTCCCGTATAAGGTAATCAAGTTTGGGAACGTCTTATGTTCATATATATATCTTTGCCGTTGTTAGGTTCACTCGGGTCGGGATCTTCAAGGGTGCCCCCGCCCCCGCCGAGTACCGGACGCCCTGCACCAGCGATCCCAAATAGACCAGGCGGCGGCGCTCCGCCAATGCCCCCAGGCAGGCCCCAGGGACAAGCTCTTCCCGCACCGTTAATTCCAACGTAAGTTTTTTTTATTATTTTTTTATGTTTTAGTTTTTGGTCAAAGTCAAGAAAAACTTGTTACTTTACAATGATTAATTAAATGTTTTGACGTGTTTTTCTCTTATCTGGAAATTATTTGCAGAATGAATTTGCAATTTTATAATGACAATTTTTCTCGACTTTTTCCCATTGTATTTTATTATTTCTCAGTTATTAAATGTTTCCTTTTTAATGTAGTGGAGAACATGACATGTTTCTGATTGATTGATTATATTTCATTTTGTTGGTATCAGTTTGGCGTTTTTGCCGCGTGAATGAGTAGAAGTGATGGTGGATTTAGTCAGCTTTCTTAATCTTAATTTAATTACACATTTTATCTTCCGTGTGTACAAAAAGTAACGTAAAGGGTCGCGTCTCGTCCTGAGATAAGTATGCAAGGAAAAAATATTTTTTTAAGTTTATTGGTTTATTTCTTTACATAAACTACTTTTCATTTTGACTTGTTACACATAATAAAAATTATTCTAATCTTATTCTGAAACACAGTATCGACTTAACCTGATTTATGAAAAAATTCAATTTTAATCAAATCAAAAAACTACATTTAGGACGTATATTTTCACTTATCCATAAAGTGCTGGATAGCTGTCTTTCAGATAAACTATCAGACAGTTTATGAGAGATTAAAGGATTAAAACAACAAAAAACATACTCAGATTTGATGGACTATATTGTTGTTGCCATTCAGTTTCAAAGCAAACATGTCGTCAATATTATTTTATAAGACTTTTAAGTGATAACGAAAGCTGACTAAACCTACAATGAGCGGTCCGCAGCCTGTTCTCAACGGTTGTGGTTTGTTTGCAGGAGGCGCTAAATCATCTACAAACTACTACAGTTGGTACTGACTCAGTAGCAACATATTATAATTCTAATTGTTCAGCATTCCCCAAAGTTACAACAAATATATCGTTCCTAGCTGATCTAAACAATTCCGTGAACATTCCATGGAGTACGCAAGTTGTTTAAATCAGTGACGAGCAACTAAACATATATTACTACATTACAACACTAGGGCGCTATGTAAACACGCTTTTGCTTTACATATTATATGGTTACGTAAAAAAAAAGGTAATATATTCAGGGTTATTCAAAAAGAACGATCAGATTTTTATCTCTTACAAACGAAAAGATGGAGAGAGATTTTGCACATCATTGAAGTTAGTGACGTAATGAGATAATAATAATAATCCACGCCTTAACAACCCCCAACTGCTTTCGCCACTACGGGGGCATCGGCAGGCTCGAATTATTATTATTGTGCCCGCGTCTGTGGCACGTCTTAAGTTGTTTGGATTTCAGCATTCGCCGAGGAGTAAAGAAAAACCACAGAAAAACCTTCGCTCTGAAAGCAGGGCGTGAGACTCAAACTCACGCCCCCCCAGACTGATAGCCAAGCGCTCTGCCGCTGCGCCACAGTCTGGCTAAAATGTTCCTAATAAAACTGGTGAAATTGTATCAAAAGCCACACCAAATTCCTTGTTTTTAAAGAAGAACAAATACAACATAACCTAACATGTTTTACTAATTGTAATTATTTCAAAGCATAAACCAATAGGTTATGTTTCCATTTCTTCTTTGTTAACGATGTAGTCTACCGGAAGTGTACCGTAGGTTTGGAATCCCAGAGTTAATACGCGTTGTAGAGATATGAAATTTTTACAGTGGTTTTCTGATGTAGTATTGCATTTTGGAAAGTATATAAAAGTAATAAAATATTAAATAACGACATTCTTTTTTTTTGCCATACATTATTATTTTATGAAAATGACTTTCCAAAATAGAACATTCAAAAATAGAAAGGTTTTACCTATGAACTTAGTTCGAATTATTTATCGTTTTTACGTGATTTCGAACCCGCGATTTAGAAACAAATTGGTTTTTCTCAGACAGCCTTGACTTTACCGTTTGTTTCATGTGTTTTTTTACGTCCTATATCACCTGTGGTAAGTTTCCATTGCAAATAGTTTCTTCATAAACACTAACAAAAATTTTCATTAGTGGGGTATACTTGCTCCTTAAGAACAGTGAATTTGGTGTGGATTTTCACGCAATGTCACCACTTTGGTTAGGAACATTTATTTTATTATGCACCAACCTGCGTACCTAACTTCTCTTGGGCAGCCTATATGTCACTTTTCAATGTCAAGATTCCGCTTTTGACTACCTTATATCTCGTAATCTGTACTCTACCTATCAAAGGTTGTTAGAAACAATTTAATCTGCTTGTTCTTCTTGAATAACCCTGTATATGCTGGAACTTATGTGAAATACTTGTAAATCCGTGCGAATATGGTACAAAGATTCAGATGAATCAAACGTTCACTTGACGATAAAATAGCGATGAAGTGAGACATAACCTCCTAACTCTTTAATTTACAAGTATTTAGCGAAGCTGCTCGAAAGAGATTGTAGTGGTCGTCTTGAATGAATGCGATATGTATTGTTAAAAAAAGGTCCCAGCAAGCCGTGAAGCCTGTCAAAATGACATAACTAGTAAATTAAGGTTATGTTGCTTTGACGGATGTGTGTTAAGTTAATATGGTGTATGTCATGGCATGCTGAGATTGCATTGTTAGTACTGTGGGGCTAAGTCTTGTGTATGTACAGCCGGGTGGGCGGCCAGCAGCCGGGCATTCAAGTGCCGCAGTCAGTGCAGATGGCAGTAGGCAGAGCCGTTACAAACCATGCGGTCAACGAATTCTCCAACGCCTTCAAATTCCACAAGTAATAAAGCTATTTTTTATTGTATGTATAACATTCCGCTTTTTGTGTTCGTGTCATCTGATAGTTTCTTAAAAAATTTATGTTAATTGCTCGAGCTCTCTAATGGAATATTAATAATAAAAAAATCCAATTTTCTAACCTTTATAATATATAATATATGTTTTATACTCTTGCGTTTCCAGATTTTAGGAAGTGTTAGAAAGTGAGGATATATTATTCTTTTTAAGACTTCTATGTCTGACGAGCATTTTAACGCGTTTATTTTTATATCCGCGATAACCACATTCCGCATAACAAAGTTATGTCAAATATTCATTTGTTTTAAACCTAACCTGTACACAGGAGATGTATGTACGTTGCACACCAAACTTAACAGCAGTCTAATGTCAAATGTTTTTTGTTTGCATCTAGTTAACGTTAAAGCAGTGTCGTGGTAATGTGCATGTGTATTACTATAATGGTAACGGCGCACACTTAATTTAAGATCTTCCATATACATACTATATATATCGTTCGCAGTTCTAAATGTGTCTTGCTATAGATATGTATAGAATTCAACAGCATAATAACTATACGGTGGTGTAACACGTAGATACGTATAGTGAGTAGCGTTTCCTCTAATTAAAAATAAGCTTGAAGATCGGTCAGTTTAGCAAAGGTATGGCGACGCATATCTGCGTTATTTGAAACGTGTATAAAATTTTGATTTAGAAGGACGAAGCCTTGTTATATAATATTCTAAAGTTTCAATACTACGAAAACATATAAATTTCTTACTTATAAAACGTTTGATAAACGACAAGCAATAAAAGTTAATATGCTATAGTGTAGGTGTTAATAGTAGTAATATTTTTAATGTATTGGTGGAAAGAAAAAACGCAGATATGTAATGCGTACCATAGTGTAATACCGGAGACTTGACCTTGAAAAATGACAGGACATCTGCCCAAGAGAAGTTAGGTTTGTGTCTAAAAAATAAATCTTCCTAGATAAATTGTTGACATTATGTTAAAAGCCACACTAAATTCCCTGTTCTTAGAAGTGTAAACATAACCCAATTGTTTATAACTAAAGGTGACTGTACGGACATACTGTACCATACAATACTGTTACCGTACTAATTATGTTTTAATTTTTTTTGTTTACCTCTGCTTTAAAAACAGCAAATTTGGTGTGGCTTCTGACTCATTGTCAAAAATTTCTTAGGGACACTTCTTTTATTAGACAGCAACCTGTCACTTTTCAAGGTCATGGCTCCGCTAATGGCCAGTGATCTAATTGATTTAAAAATTAATGCATATCATTAGCTGATCTAAAATTTTGTTTGCGAAAGACATGTTCGATGCTGCTTTAGGCGATGTGAAATTGTTAAATAGTGTGTTTATATTTAGATTTAAGTCAATTATTGACGTTCTAAAGAAAGTATGCAAATATATATACATTCATACATTATACATAATATGATGATATTGTTATAAAAAGAAGTGAATATTTATGTAGCGCGTTGTTTTTCAGTTACATTTCACGTGTACAATGTGTTACGTCAAGTAAATTTTTAAACAATATTGATACTGTTATCGATATGTTGTTGTTGATTATTACAATGAAAAAAAAAAAGAATTAATTAGATAGGTGGTGAGTCACATGCACTCATAAGGAAGTTGCGGTTCTCCTAACATTTATACTGTTGTATATGTCTCTTTCGGTGTTTGTATATATGCAGTTAAACAGGGAGAAGGCTTACTTCCGACAATGTAGGGTAGCGTGCATTTTTTTGCACACCATGTAGTTATAAAAATATAAATATATATATATATATATATACAGTATATAATATTTGAATGTGTAAATATAGAAATATATTAAAGATACTTATTTTGTCTTACCTATGCCCAATTTGTTTTATTTGGTTTTGGCTTTTGTTTTTTTTTGTTGTTGGTTTTCGGAGCATCAGAATGTAGGTATTATTTTCCTAGTAGATGTTTTTATATATTGTGTGTATATTTTCAGTCGACCCGTGCCTAATATTCCTCCTAGAATTCCGGACAGGCCTTATCCCGGAAGACCCAATTAGTGCCTAGTCAAATTCTATGATCCAAAATTACGGGACCAAGTGACGGACATGATTTCGATGTATCTAATTTTTGTGCTATACTGACTTACCTAAAACGGTTTTGGTGTACAATCTTTCCTTTCAAATTGTACCTTAAAATTTTGTAATCTTTTTTCTACAAATTAACCATATATATCGTACGCTGCAGCAAAATGTATATAAGTAATTATTTATACTTTGATGTGTACACCTCGGTAAAAACTAGTCCTAAATGTTAAACAGAAGTATTACTAGATAGCTTAGAACAATATCCTTCAATTACGTTGATTTTTATTTTATGCTTATTTACCGTAATTTGAATCTGTATTTATGTACATATACTTTTTGTTTATAATAAATTAAGTTTTATATAATTTTCCTTATTTTGTTATTATGATTTTCTTTCAAGTTATCTTTTAGTTTATACTTCAGGTAAGTACATTAATCTTATTTTTTATAAATCACCTGTTACACTTTATTATACCTGGAGTTCTGAGAAAAAGCATTGCAGTAGTCGGCATGCTATTAGTGTTATTAGAAAAATAAGATGCAGGTAATAATAATAACCAAATAAAAACCTACAATAAATCCTGTTACAAAAAAAAAGGGTAATAATTGTAGTTGTACAAAACGGTGAGTACATTTACCGAATTACTAAATGTGTACATCATTCTGTTAATTGAAACTGGCAAATGAAATTCAAAAACAAAATAACTAACCAAACTATGTTGAGGATGTGAAAAAATTTCACGACTCAAAACTAACAAACTAACAATTTTTTTACACACTAGTTGAGAATAGGATATTCAGAAGTGACCAAAAGGTACCTGGAAAAGTAGAAACGTTTATTTTTAAGTTCAACTTATGCAGAAGAGTTTATTATAAAGGAAAAATGTTTATTGGGCATACACTACAATCAAGAAACGAGTTTGTCGCGAAAAGCATGCGGTACTATTTTGTAAATGGCGGAGTTATGAATTTTTGAAGAAACGCAGATTTTTCCGGCTTTTCCGCGTTTACTCCGTTAATTTTAATACGATCGAGACCGTGCAGGGTTTATTTTTTTCGTCTTTTCATTCTCTACAATTCGTCTGTTGAAATCATCAAGATTGCTCCATCGGTTCAGCTTTTACAAGCGAAAAACGAAAGAAAGCACGATTTTTTGAGATTTTTTGTTTATAACAATTAATTAAGTAATGATATTTGCAACTCGAAAACATCACAATACATCACGGACTGTCCCACGTGACCTGGGACCGTCGGCTTGCTGATACTATTTTTGTCACGAAAAAATCTCTATTGCCTGGTCTATCTGTATGATCTGTTATTGACAGAAAATGTATGTTAATGTTGTGTTTAAATTAACAAAATGTGGGTTGGTTCACAATTTTTGTTTTTTTTTGCCAAAGCTGTAAGTGTGCTAAAACAAAGAGGGTGCAAACATATGCAATACAATGGTAATCAATCTGTAGAAAATAGTATTGAAAATGGTAAAAAGAGGGGAGGGGGTAGGGGTGCAAAACAAACCAAAAAAGGTGCAAACAATTGCAAACGCTCTGTAGAAGTAGAATTCCAAATTTCAAAAAAAGAAGGGGCCAAGTTCTAAGAGATGACGTACACTCGCTTTTAGCTGACGTTGACTATATTGGCCATAGATGGCGGGCGAAAGCAAACTTACAAAATTTACTAACAGATAGCACCACTAACTACAAAAAATACTATTTTATTGTACACGTCTCTAACTTCATATCCTAAACAAATGTCATTTGTTTTGTCAAATGACATTGATTTTCTAACATCTCGATAAACGAAACTATCTTCCGGCTTTATAGGAGCAAAATACTAATGAGAACGGATCCATCTCGTACAATACGATACAATAACGGTACCTTTTTGTGAAAGTAATCTCACACAATAAGAAGGGAACCTGAATACTAATTACGTCATCAAGAACAGTGCGATGGTGGTTGAGGTTGTCGGGCGTTGTGAGTGTGTTCATTTTCTCATGTTTTAGCGTGTGTTTATCAGTGATTTAGTCTGTAATAGTGCAATTCCCAGCGCATAAGTAATTTCTCGCTCAGGTAATGAAAATATCCGATCTTTCGCATCCGAAATATCTAAAAGCCGGCGTAAAAAACAACAGTACAATATCCAAGTCAGTTCACGTTCACGGAATAAAAATCATGGTAATGACATTGGGAGGATGCTAATCCGATCAAGTAATATTCCCGAGCTAACAATAAATCGTTAATCTAAAGAAAAATACCTAAAAACTAAGATAATTAAGCATGATGTCACTACTCGTGCGGTAGAGTTATCCCACATTGATTTTGTAGGGATATTTATTTTGTTTTGTGTCTGATCTGTGACTAATACTCATCTGTTTGGTTTAACAGCGACTATGAAAGCTACGATGTCTGATAGAAAAGCCGAATTAGAACGTAAGAAAGCAAAACTGCAAGCTCTGCGCGAAGAGAAAGAAATTAGACGGAAAAAGGATCTAGAGCAAGCGGCTAATCGCACGTTAACTAGAACAAGGACCGATCAGAAAGAACTCGACGATCTGCTTGTAGAAGTTGGCGTAGCACCTATATCGGATGTATTAAATAGTCTGCCGAGTGCGACATCTCTGACACCAAATGATAGCCAAAATCACACCCCCGATACTTCTTTAGAACCCCATAGTTTACCCAATAAGTAAGTATCGGCTTTGTTTATGTAGTATTAAGGGAAAAACTATGAAAACAATTAAATGTTTGGCTCCCAAATATTTTGTGGAATGGTTATCGAAAAGTTGTGAAATTGGACTTATAATAGATCAATAAACAATATTAATGTTACAGTAGGGCTTGTAATGAACTAGAAAAGGATTGGTGTATTTTTGAATGGGAGAACAGTACAATTTTATTGGGCTAAAACTATTCAAAAACTTGATTCGGAGAAAATTTACAACATATCGAGGTTAGGAATTTTAGAAGGTTGCGTTTGTATGTACTTTGTTTAAAGCCTTATCTTTTCTTTCATCAAAATTTCTGAAGTTTTTGAAAAATATACTCTGTACTACAGAAAGTTAGATATATGGGAACATTATTTAGTAGCAATTTTTTAAACGACCCAAATTCAGACAGGTTAAGGAATTTTTGGGCTATTGAGTTCTAAACAATATTGATAATAATATTTAGTTTATATTATTTTTTATAGCATTAACAATTGCACTTAATTCCGACACTAAGCGTATATTTTGATCCGAAATCCGACACCTCAGTGAACCTAATTCAGACAGTGATTCTACATCGGACACCTGTGGTACATTATTCTGACAAATAAAAACATTCAAGTAAATATTAAGGGTTTTAATAGTGTTAATAACATTTATTATTAAGAAATGTTAAACATTTATGTTTTACAATTTTTAAAGAAACAAAGTATAAAATAAGTCCTCACCTGTATTATAATTTTTCTTGCATCTTGGATTTTTAGTGTTTTCTATTGCTTGGCGCAGCTTTTTATGCTGTTCCTTTTTTGTTTACTTTTTTATTTTTCTACAAGGACTTTCTTTTGTGCTTCCCTATTTTTTATTAAAAAATATTCTCCAAGCATCAGACATAGTTTATAGATCAGTTTCTTTTTACTTCTTTTGGGTGTTTCTGGTCAGAATAAAGATTTCTTTTTAATGGAAATAACATGAGTTCTACTGGTAGCTCCTGATGTGGTATATTAATGTCAAAAATTGCTACTCTCTGCTGCTAGTGTTGCAACATTCTGCCTTATTTAATCATCTCTTATGATTAATTTCCTAAAGTTATAAATAATAGTTGTTTAAAGGACAGTACACCGTCAGCCTATTACAATTTTGAGTATTGGTTGAATAAGAAACGATTGTGGGTTGATAAGCGTAATGTCAAATCACCAAACCGGATGTCCTAAAATATAGTTCTATATGGTAGATTTCTTATTTTAACCAACTAAACACAAATATGTCGGAATTTAGGACAGTGTCTGAATTTGGTACGTTTAACCTTAACGATGTAGTCTATCGGAAGTGTATCGTAGGTTCGGAATCCTAGCGTAAATACGCGTTGTAGAGATATGAAATTTTTACAGTGGTTTAGAAAAATAGAAATATTTTACCTATGAACTTATACCCTATTCACGATAAGAACATAGTAGTGGGGGATGCAAACTGAGCCCGATTTACACTGGAGCAATATGCTGTCAATAGCGACAAATTGAAAGGTTATGTCACGAGAATGGTGTGCCATAGCTCGCACCGCTGATTTGTCAATTAGCCATCGTTATGTAATGTAGTGCGTTATATTAAAACGTTGTATTAAGCCTATGCTATCTTTTATTAAATATTAGTACACAATAAACACAATGATATCAATAAAGAATAACAAACAAAGAAATAAGACACAAAAAAAGGAATAAAATATCACTGTTTATACTCGTATATTTCTACGAACAGCAATTTGCTCCGACAGCAGTTCTCAAAGCGTCCTCACACGTCTTCCGTTATATTGCTGTTTAAAAAAGTAAAAGAAAACACGAAAAGTTTGTCATTTGATGAATAGGAATTCCTTATTTCATTCGCTTGTAGATGGTTCAGTATCAAACCACAAATCTGATGATGATCCTGTATTGGTTGTTATAATAAATTCTTCTATAATATCTTCAACAATATTGTCCAGTTGATATACTTTGTTTTCTTCGCTGACTACATGTTTGATGCAAGCTTTCCAACGTTCCGCATTTGCAACTTCCAAACCCTCAAGAAGCAGAGTTTTTACCTCCAGCAACTTAAATGTTTTATTGTTTGCGGCGACATGATGTTTAACTTAGGCCCAAATTAATTCAATTGGGTTTAAATCGCAGTGATATGGAGGGAATCGTAAGATTTTGCGACCATTTTCCTCCACTAATTGATCGATTACATAGTTGACTGGGTTATCACTTGTATACTTTTTTGCCATATCTGGAAGTTCTACTTTCAACATACTGTTATCTACGGTTACGCCTTTTGACATAAGCCATTCTATTAATGCCCCTTTTCGCCAAGAGTTGTTTGGTACTTTATCCATCTTCACAGAATGGTAAGGAGCATTATCCATTACAATTACACATCCAGGCTCAAGTCGTGGCAACATATTTCTCATCCATTCCGTGAAGACATCGCTGTCTTCGTGGTAGTCGCCAGTCTTTTTTGATTCAAATAACAGAAGGCCGTTATCTACAAAACCTGCTTCCGAGCCAATGTGTAGAACAATAAGACGTTTTTCTTTACTAGAAGGATCTGTTATACCTCGTGATAACCCACGAACAAATGCTTGTCGAGCGCTTGTTATAGTAGTAACTTTCCAGACCTTTGGTTTTGTGTGACCAGCATTAACCCGTCTCATCTAAGTAATAGATTTTTTCCCCATTGAGCGATACTGTTTAATACTGGTCAAATATCTTCGTCTCCATAAAACAATATCCTGTCTTTCAATTAAAATACTTTTCCTGCTTCGGTTCTCCCATTTAAATCCCAACATACGCAATATTTTCCACAAAGTTGTTCCCTTCATCGTAGGTATGAAATCTTCTGCTTCAATAGCCTATACAAATTTCCACTTTATTTATGTATGATCATATCATTACCGTTAATACTTTGGAAATAGTTGGTAATTCATTGTTAAAATAGAAAGAATGACGCCTAATTGCATTTTTCTGTAATTCATCCAATTTGTCGTGTTTTCCCGTTTACATTTTTTGGTTGGAGAACGTAATACTCCAGAAGTGCCCTTTTCCTTTACAATGGCCCACATTGTTGATTCTCCAATACCTACAAGCTTCGAAGCTAATTTGACAGAATTTGACTTCGAATTTCCAGGTTCACGACTGTGCTCGAGATATGCATTGTAGGTTATCAGCCGTTGTCCACTGCGAATGGGCTTTCCTTGCGGATTTTTTGATGAACCAGCCTGCATTCTCTCATCCATATTAGCACTATTAAATATCATCGTAAAACCTTAACAACAAATATTATTGGCAATATTAAGATTACCTGTTACAATGTTAATATTGTGTGGAGTTCTAAAAAGAACTGAGTTTTATTTGAATCGATTGTTGAAAATAATTTCGAAAGACTGCAAAATATTCCGAACACAACAACTAGAACACAACGAAAATCTTGAATCTGACGCAAATGACATGACGTTTCAAAATTCAAGTGACATACGCGCGTTGGCTGGTGTAAATTTGGTTCAACTTTCAGCCAATCACAAGCCGCAAATTATAGCCCTATCTTATCCAACGCTTTATTCTTAAAGTGAATAGAGTATAGTTTGAATTATTTATCGTGTTTAAGGTGATTTCGAACCCGCGATTTAGAAAAAAATTAGTTTCTATTGCAAATAGGTTTTCTCTAAACACTAACAAAAATTTTCATTAGTGGGGTATACTTGCTCCTTAACCAGTTACTATTTTTTTTTTGTTTGGCCACTTTTAGTTACACTGGAGTACTTATTTTTTACTACAAATAAATCAGTGTCCTTGTTTTTTCGATAATTTTCCTGTACTTTTCTAACCAGTGTCCTGTAAATTTAGTTTTTGAATTTTTAATTAAAAACAACAAAAAACAATCTCCATACTTCTCGGCGTTTTATTGTGTACTTATCACAATTTTTTTATGAAACTGTTTGGTTTTTAGCATTTCGAAGAAACGACCACCAACTCTAACTTTGGTAGCTGTGCAATCAACAAACATTCCACCAAAAGAGACGGTCCTCTATACAAAACAGACCCAGACCACAGCTTCAGGTCCCGAACGTGACGGTAAGCGATATTTTGCTTGAATCATTTTTTTTCCGAGTCAATTTTATTTTAATTTTATTTTTTTGGGAAGGAAACTTACATATTTGAAAATGTTTATTTCTTTTTATTTGATTTTATGTTGGCTGCACGAATTGTTGCTTTATTATCATTATTGTTTTTTAGTTTTTTGTTATTACTTTTTGAAATCGAACGATATGTTTGGTTTAGCAGTTTTTAGTTGAAGCTTATCATGCCTGATTAAACATAAAGGAAGTAATTTGTGTTATAGTACATACATATGTGGAATGGAAGCTTGACACTTTTAAAACTGTGCTTTGTATAGAAAAATTTTGAAAGTTCCGTTTCAAAATTTCTTCTGTATTGTCAACCAATTATCCAGAACAAAAGTTGTACATATTGTATTTGAACATTTGTCCCAAAGTTCTATTTTATTGATATTTTGATTACTTTTCAATTGTGCTGCCAGATTATTTTGGATATTCTTCGTGGAGAAAGTGTGAGTAGCGTCCTATTTTAACGGAAAAGTTTATATTTAATCAGGCCACAAATTTTGCCAAATTAATTTTTTTATTTGGTGCAGCGACATTTTTGTTTCTTTATTTTTTAAAAATAAACATGGTTATACCACATTGTGTTGTCTCTACAAATAATATATCGCAGATGAAGTAGAAATCTACAAAAAGAAAATCAATTAGATCACTGTTGTCTTTCACGACTTTTCAATACTTGGGGTTCAAAAATTAGTACATTATAAATTAAGAGGGAAAACTTATTATAAACATTAATCAATTATTAATCAATATTGTCTGAAAGTTTCCGAAAGAAAATCTTGAATGCAAAACAAGAACATCTTACAATCTTGCTCTTCAAAAACGTTTTTGTGCTTCTTGAAGTTTGTGTGGTACTAGCCATTACTTTGATAGATTTCTTCGTCACTCTCGAGATATTTTTGTTGGTAAAATTTTCAAAAAAGAGACGACTTATGCAAATTGAAATGTTAACGCAATATGTTACTCTTAAGGCGAATGTTTTAAGAGTAGCGTACGCTTAGCTGTGTTAGTGACATGTTATTATATGTGTTGCTAACAAGGATCTTCTTCATCTTCTTCCCCGCTTAAAGGCTACATGGAGGATTGGTGGAGGCCACGAAAAGGTACGGTGGTACATTTATACCTCTTTCTCTATCTCTCTCTTTCCGTAATTCTTCCCACTAGAGCACAGCACGTATAACTGTATAACTTACAGCTTAAAATTGTACAGAAAAATTGGTCAAACAAAGAATTTATTGCTTCTAAATTTATGGGGATTTTTTTTCGAAAATTGTCCGAAAGTAACGGTGGTTCGTAATTACCACGCTCTTAGCTAAAAAATGGTTTGTACAATTTTGCTGATATAACGAGGGTATATTTTTAATTCATCATTACAATATATCTCTTGAGCTCCTCCTTTATTTGTACAGTGTAAGTCACAGATTTCTGTATAAATCAAATGCTTGTCAATTTCATGTAGACTATATCCAGAATTATTCCATATTATTAGTTTGTTGTTTTTATTGTTATGGATAAATTGGGAAAAAGTTTTTTAAATTAACCTTTTTTTGTGTAAGTAAAATGTGTTAAAGTAATAACAAACTTTGATTAAAATAAAAAGTATAGTTTTTAATAAACTCATATCAGATAATAAGATATAGAAAAAAGTATTTAAAAAAATGTTGCAGTCCAAATGAATTAATGAAATGAAAGGCTAAAATACAAACTTTTGCTAAAATATTTAATTTTCTAATATACATACCACAATAAGTTAATGAAAATAAAAGAATAATTGGTTATTTTAATTACAAGTGCTATTTAGTTAATTTTATTTTCGTATCTATTGTTCTTGAATGGTGAGGTGAGTGTGAAGTTACAAACTCGCCAATCAATTTTCATTAACCAAGGTAGTTCAATTGGTTAGATCTCCCAACTGGAAATGGCGGAGGTTCCTGGTTCAAATCCAGGCCAAGGATATTTTTCTAAAAATGTGTTTTCATCTCTTCTAATTTACTGCATATTTTATGTCATTTTAATATTTTGTCGTTATCGTTCGTGCTTATTTTATCTATTCATTTTACTCACCATTATTAGTAATTATGACAACTGGATTTGATTAATAGGGTGTCTCACGGAAGATGATGTTTCCGAGCCCCATATACATCATGTTCCGTGAGACACCCTGAATTCTATTGCTACTGTTTAACTGAGTTTTACAATAATGTATTCAGTGAAAAGAAAAATGTTTGTCATGTAAATTCTCAGATTTATTGACCAATTTTTCACAAATTGACAAAAATATCAAAAATCCACTATAAGATGGAAAAAGAGAAACAAGTACGTTATTTAATTTGGTTATTTGCTTTTAAGATTCTGTGAATAAATACTACAAAATCAATCAGAACTTCTAGGTGTTTTAAGACAAAAATATCCTCTTGTAATATTAACAAAAAAATGTGTGAACTGTTTCTAGCTAAGAGTGGGTTAATTAAAGTTGTATTGTATGTACTACATCCTACTATACATCTATTGGTCATTGTTTCCTTCCTTTATTTAATCAGTAACAGCTGCACATTCTGCTTTCACGCATACTCTGTCCGATTTTGTCTCATATATCACCGTAATTGTAACCTGTAGGATTTCAAAACTGAGAAAGCTCTTTGTAGACTTCGTTAAGTAAAAATTCTGCCCCCCAAGTTCTTCTATTTTACTTTTACGCAGGGTGAAGAGTGTTTTCCGAATAATTAATTATTTCGCAGAGCAACAGAATCAACGAAATTGTCTATATCTATTTATTATTATAATATTAATATGTATGTTTCCTAACTATTTGCACTGAGATATGGAGGTACCTAGCTTTATTATTCTTAGTAAAAATCGAAATACTAAATGTTATTTTTTCTTGATGCCCGAAAATAGCTCATGCAACCGATTATTACGGTAAGTTTATGATTTTACTCAGTTCTCTCTTACTCTTTTTTTATTTTTCTCGCTTTGAATTGTTCCTCAGTCACCCATATACTCCAACGCACTCAATCGCTCATCGCTTACTTTTACGTTTACCCATTGTTTTTACATGACATAACGCTGTACATCTTATCTTGCTTATTACATTTTCCCCCGAAAACTATCGTCGATTTATCCGATTTATCTTAGAACGACATGAATTGATGTATGAGAAGTATTATTATTTTTAAGGATATTGAGCTTCTTTGGCACTGTCGTACTATCGCACTGTTCTTAAGTTACGGCCTCACTGATGTTTACTTAACTGAAATATATGTATGTATATGTATACATATTAAAAAAAAGATAGCCCAACAAATCAAAAGTCAGCCATTTTAAAAAATTGACTATTGATGAATATGTAAAATGTCTTGGAAGATCAAAATTAAAAAAAAAGCTACTATATTCGTAAAATAAATTTATATAAAAATTACATTTTTAAAAACTAAGCTTTATACAAAAAAAATGCATCAGAAATTAAAAATTATTGACCATTTTCCAAAATTTTTCCAATTCCACATCTCCCCTGCAGTAAGTACCGTAAATATGAGGCAAATATTTCCCCAATTTTAAAATGTTACGTATTTTTATATTTTGGCTGACATTATTATTATTGAATTATTGGCATGTCTTTTTTTTGTGAATTATTAATAATTTGCAATTGTCTTCCGCATGTCTTCCGTAATTTCTTAATTAGTTTGAAATTGTTTAAACAATAATATACATAGCTGCGTATTTTTTTTGGTTAAAACTATTGAACTATTGGCATGTTTTTTTGTCATTTATTAACTAATTTGCAATTGTTTAAATAAATATTATGAATAGAGCTATCATTTAGTTATTTATTAATAATGTATTGGTAAAAAGCAAATAGGTGTACCTATATATCATTGTAAAAAAAAACTTGAGTTTCATATATGTATTGCAAATTGTTGAAACAGATTACAAAAAAGACCAATAACCATTATTTTTGCCAAAACCATACGTAATATTGATAATAATTGTTTAATAAATGTTATTTGTTTCAAAAATTCAAATTAATTAGAAAATTCTGAAAAACTTTATAAATCATCTTACGATAATAATTTCAGGAAATAAAAATTGAAAACTATGTGCCTACATAACATCGTATACATTTGTTTAAACAAATAAATGGCTAAAAAACCATGCCAATAATCCAATAATAATAATTTCAGCCAATAAAAAAAATACGTTGTAAAATTGGGAAAATATTTGCCTCATAGTTAGGGTACTGCAGAGAAGGGTGGGGGCAGTGAAACAAAAAATATTGGTTTAGGATTTGTTCCTTGGGGTGTTCTGAACAATTTCTGATAATCTCCCACCACTTTTCTTCTAAATCTCAAATGTAAAAAAAAGGGGAAAAAACGATTCATTTTTCAATGCATTTTAAATGGGAAATTTGACTTGATTCCTGCGGGTAAAGCTGGTAACAAACCACAGAATGCTGCAAACTTCTAGCAATATTCTTATCCTCATTCCTCCACCCTGTATATGCTCAAAATTATGCTATGAATAAAAATGTCTACCATAGTATCGTTGCTGAAGAATCAAACTTACAACTGAACAAAATAATCATGGAAATCTGTATGGTTTTGGAATTATGGGACAACAAATTGTCAAAAATCGCTTGAAAATGTAATTCTGGTCATTCCAGCAGCAATTTGTTGTAGTCCAAAAAATGCAGGAGAATGATTTGTAGTATTTGTACGGTTCTATGATGTCAAAAACAATTACAGTATTTTTTAAATTCCAAATAGTATTTATGGTTTTCGAATAAGTTTCATGCAAAAGAAAGGTAGCGGCGTTTCCTAACCATAATTTTCCAGGACTTTTTACATTACTTTAATTAGTACGGCCAAACCAACGCCTTTACAAAATTATTTCCTTTATTTTCTCTTCGTTCCATGGGCTATGAGTCAAGCTTTACGTTAGCTAAATTTTAGTGTGTGTCGTACTTAAGTAGGTATAAGGGCAATTGCCTCTTTGCACTTACTAACCACTAACATCATACTGGGATTGTGCAGGTTTTCATATTTGCTCCTCAAAGTGATTCGACATCCACGGTCTTAATAATTTTTCCATAAACTTTAAATTGAATATCCTAGGAAGTAGATTGTTGATGGAAAAATTTTGGGAACCTATACCGTATTTCTCTGCAAAAGAACATTGGATCTAGACCAGGCAATAGAGCAAAAAATGACTAAGTTCGTGACAAAAATACTAGCAGGAAGCCGACGGTCCCAGGTCACGTGGAACAGTCCGTGATGTATTATGATGTGTTTCCTACTCGCAAATATCATTTCTTAATTTGTTATAAACAAAAAACGTCAAAAAGTCGTGTTTTTTTTCGTTTTTCGCTTGTAAAAACTGAACCGATGAATCAATCTTGATGCTTTAAGGAGACGAGTTGTACGTTTTTCGAAAGTAGAAGTATTGTGCTACAAAATATTTTGATTTTCTATTTTGATTTTCCGTTAAAATGTTGCGAAATAGGTGAAAAATGCTTGCAAACATGACCGAAAACTGCCGCGCGCTCCAACGCGGTCGAGTAGTGAGGGCAGGCGGAAAATCAAAATAGAAAAATAGAAAATCAAAATATTTTGTAGCACAATACTTCTACTTTCGAAAAACGTACAACTCGTCTGTTGAAGGCATCAAGATTGCTCATCGGTTCAGTTTTTACAAGCGAAAAACAACAAAAAACACGATTTTTTTTGGGTTTTTTGTTTATAACAACTTAAGAAATGATATTTGCGAGTAGGAAGCACATCAGAACACATCTACGGACTGTTCCACGTGACCTAGGACCGTCGGCTTCCTGCTAGTATTTTTGTCACGCAAAAATCTCTATTGCCTGGTCTAATCCTACTAATGAAACGGGGGGTGGTGTTTTTAATTCTCGTGTATTTATTTTTGGTGACTTCCCATTTTCACGTTGCATGCTGGTTTGTATTATTAACACTGATAAGACCATACTACTTGTGATAAAAGAATACTTGTGATCACTGCATAAATACACAGAAAATTAATTTAGATTTAGAAGAGTTTGGTGTATATCACTAAAGAAGACAAGATGAATCACTTCAAAAATAGTAAATTTATCAAATGTATAAGAAATTAAGAATGTTATCTACAGTTGAACGGAAGTTTCAAGTAATAAAAACCTGACTTATTTAGCAGTATAAATATGTATGACCTGGTTGATTTGACGATTTTTTTTCACCAGTAAAACATTGATCAGGATTATTATTTGTCATCGCACATTTGCAATTTAAAAAATGTTCAGTTTATATCGTATTTTCGTTATTTTCCTGCACCATTTTCTTGATGACAGCTTCGCCATACTTTGTGTGTATTCTTGCTTGATCACAAACGATCTTATTGAAAATTCGTGCAGCCAAAAAAATTCACGACCTGTATAAACTTTTTAACCGACCAATTCAGTCGCCCGACAACCGATCGGACTATCATTTTCGTTGTCGCTGCTCTAATAATCTCAATCCCTTATAACTGATACAATGTTTCTTTCCTCCACAAGACGAATACAATCTAAATCCCGGTTTAGAATGGGAGGACGAGTTCACAGGTAGGTGGCTTTTCGAACTCCCTCTGACTTACTCTACTTTTATTTAATTATTTTTTTTTTTATAAAAACATATACGTCCACGTATATTTATCGTAATACGAGCACACAGTCTATATAAACGCTTCTTGTCACCGCTGATTAACTATATTAGAGTGTTTTTGCGCTTTTTCTGTCACGAGTAGAGAACCTTCTTGAGGCTTGTCCTCGTATACGCTTCCTTCTTGCTGTCTGCAACCCGGCTTTCCTCGAGCTATAGAAAATCTGCAGTATGCCGTGGAAACGGTATTTTTTATAATAACTGCATGCGTCTAACATTGTCTTGCAAACTTGTATGTATGAGAGAGTTCTTGGTATGCTGTTTGAGTTATTTGTAATTTGATGTAGTTGTGTTTTTGTTGTTGTTAAGATGTTCTATTTTGGCATTTGCATTTAGAGTAGTATGGATGATTAGTTTATTTATTTTGGTTATTACAATTTTGTCAATATAATTAGATATTTAATTAGAAAAACAAATTATATTTCAACAGAACAGAAACTAGAAACGAAAGAAAGAAACAAAAAACTAAATACAGTACATAATATAATTTCAGTTTACATTGACTGTTTGGTGTCATTTATTTAAGATTTTACTTTACTCCATTAAATTTCGTTGAAAATTTATAATATTATATGCGTTCAATATTGATCAAATACCCTATAAATCGTCGTGGGTTACTGTAAAAAGTAAAATATATACTGTATGAAATTAGGTACCGTCGAACGGAGCTAGTTGATAACCCCATTTTTGTTAGTCCCGGCAACCAGGCGATCACCTGTGGTTGTTGTTACATAATGTAGCTCAGATAGTTTAGAGGTTCGTCTATAAACGTCATCGAAAAGCACAAAGGGCCTCATTGCTCCAAGAAGCTGCACCAACCATAATATTATGGCATAACATACAGTATGTTTCAGAAATACCGGCTAACCTTGTAGGAGCATATCCGCCAAGGATAGAAGCAAAGTTGCTCGAATAACGTATAGCGTATTTGAAAGTTTTAAGTACTAACGAATCCAGAAATGTGGACAACCTAAGCGACTAAACGCCGCAACTGCGCGCCGCGGATCATCAAAGTTGCTTCGCATACGAGTCATCCGTCGCGTATAATTGCCATCCATCCGTCTCTGGTGTTACACAAATCACTCCGCAAACACACCCACATTAAGATTCCACAATCTAAAAGACTCTTATTGTCGACAAACCAACGAATAACTACGATGATATGAACAATCTTATGTAGGTCATTGTTACGTAAGCGAGAAACGTCAGAGTGTTGTTTTGTCACCAGTTGCAGGAGAACTGCGGTAGGCTGTTGACGACTTTCTTGTGCTGGACAGGTTCGGACTCCGGTTGCCTTTATTAATTTTCTTAAGAATGCCTCTACGTTATTTGACAAAATAAGTTTATTACGTCCTTGGGCATACTGCCCAGCTTAGCCGTTATTTATTTAACTATTTTTACAAATAACAAATAAACATAAAACAATAACAAAATAGGCACTTATGTACCAAGGGCATTAGACGGATGTTTATGCCCCGAGGGTGACAGTTTAAGAAGCTCTTGGGCCTATCGGCCCTCGCGGTTTTTAAGTCACCCGAGGGTATAAACATCAAGTAATGCCCGAGGGACATACAAAATTTTATGTCCTACAATGGTTTTGTGCCTCCGTTTGACTAACATTAATAAACATTTTGACGTTATCAAGTGACATGCGTATCTACGGAGTTGAATAACAATACAAACAATTCGGAGTTAAGTGACAATACAGACAATTAATTGTCAAACATAGAACCGTTGATTGTTAATGGATATAGATAATCAGCCATGGGTTAGTTGGGGCCTTAACATCCAGAGGGCAGGGTTTTCTGCAAGATTCATTCACAAATTATAGCGTTTTCGACTTATACAGTTCTATGCACGCACTTGGTGCGAACTGGCTGAGGTCGAGCATAAATATATAATAAATATATAAGTCGAAAAGGCTATAATTTGTTAATGAATCTTGCTCAAAACCATGCCCTCTAGATGTTAAGGCCCCAACTAACCCATGGCTGACTATCTATATTCGTTGACAATTAACGATAGAACCTTAATCGGCAATTTTATTGACTTTGATGAGTGACAATACAGACAATTAATTGTGAAACTTATAACCTTAATGGCTAATAATTGACATTGACGATTTAAAATTTACAATTTGATTAATATTTGATATATTTGACATATAACCGTGGTAATCCTTATTGCCCTAGTGCGCAAAAAGAAGCTGTTTTCGTCCCGGTATCTAAGACGTAAAATGTCACTTTATGATCATTTAAGACAAAATAATATTTGAAAACTTTAAACTGCATTCCATATCAAAGTGAAGACGTCCGTTACACTTTCAGTTGTTTCTTTTCTTGAGTTCCTTTTCTTTATGTTCTTATATTTATCACTTAGTAGCTATAGAGCTTCTTGTTTGCACTGATATAGATCAGTTACACATCATTAGCAAGGCCAGGTCTCAACTTGGCGCTATCTCGTGAGGATCCACGCTTTTTCGTTGGCCACCAACCAACCCTTAAACCGTTCTGACAGCACGCGTTTTTTTCTGGAGACTGCGCATATTTTCAAGAAGTCCCGTTTTACGCTACCTAAATTTTGTTTGTTTAACTTTATTATGAACATTACAAATTCAAAATAAACATACCTAAATAGTTGTTACAATAAGTAATTGTACATGAGCTCTGATTACTTTTACAGTATGCCCATGACATAATGGATTATAATAAAAGGAATATAAATATACCAGAACGATTTTCTTTTTTGTATATGTACATGCTAGATGCATTATGTTGATATTTAAAAAACAAGAATTTAAAAAAAATATTTTACTGTGGAATTCAGTAGAATCGTAGAATCTGAAGGTAGACGCACTTATTTTTTTGGACATTGTTTTTCACAAAAACTAGATTACTAGACAGTTTCTGTGTATGCATGTATCATGTACGTATACAAAAAATCGAAAAGCTTCCGGTACATAATATCATTTAATTTATTAATAATAATTTATGATAAAAACCTTGAGCATCTTTCCCACCTCCCCACGCAAAACAACAATCCTCCGCAAGCTATGGGCATGCTTCAGCCTGCCTCAAACTTACCCGCACACTAGCGACTTATCCTCAAAATCAAAGTCGTAGTCGTAGAGCAGCGTCGCACACCTTGATTTCCGTTGAGAATGCGATGTTTTGTTTTTTACTTTTGGTTTCGTTCCATATCTTTGGTTTGTGGTAAGAGTTATGACTTATGAGATATGAAGGTGATGCGTAGAGGAATGGGTAGTGAGTTATTCGTGAGCCTGAAATAAGCCTGGTAGGGTGCGTGAATGCGTGTGATTGGAAACTAGAACGACACCTTATTCACCACAGTTTTGACGTATGACGATGGGCAAGGTGAGGACGAGGAGAGCAGCCTACCGCACATCGGAGGTTTCGGCAGCAAGCTGCCTCCGGGTATTCTGCCGCACGGCCTCCCCCAGGTGAAGGAAGTCCAGCCGGCCGTTACCGACGTCGAGCAGGAACAGGCCAAGTTGGATGTGAAGAAAGAAAGTGAGTTTGATTGTTCTATTTTTTTTATATGTTAATAATAAATTGGTGATGTTTGTAGTTAAGGAGCTGAGCGAGGAGCAGAAGCAGACGATCGTGCTCTCCGAGAACTTCCAGCTGTTCATCGACAAGGCGGGGAAGATCATCGAGAGGGCTCTGGCGGAAAATGTGGACATCTATACGGATTATAGTGGCGGAGATGGGGAAGATGCACTGTAAGTTTTATTTTTATGTCTTGTTAGGATAAGGTGACCAGAATTTTCTTGATGCAAAGCGGGACATACGCGAAGGGGGGGGGGTACTAATTAGAACCAAATACTGGCGTTGTTGTAAAATATACATACTTAAGTTTTGGGTTAATATTAAAAAAAAATTATTGACAATATGATTTAGTTTGGATACACAGATATGTCTTGTTATTGACATGATAATCTAAGAATAATATTAATAAATAATTTATATTTTTCTTTGTAAAAAACACGGCTATGAAGAAGAAACCATTAGGTCAACATGTTCTAAATATATAAAATGTCCCACCACTCCTGCAAGAAGAAAGTCAGCGTAAATTTCCCCCTATTGTTGGTCAATACTTTAAAAGATCGACCAAAATACGAATTTCAAAATCTCTAATCCTCGCCTTACCATTTCAGAGACGAAAAATCGCACCAGCGTCTCTCGCTGAACCGCTGGTTCTACGACGAGAGGTGGTCCAAAAATCGGACGGTCACGTCGTTGGACTGGTCGCCGCAGTATCCCGAACTGCTGCTCGCCTCGTACAACCACAACGAGGAGATGCCGAACGAACCTGACGGCGTCGCGCTCATCTGGAACACGAAATTTAAGAAGACAACGCCCGAATACATATTCCACTGTCAGAGCGCCATAATGTCGGCAACCTTCGCCCGATTTCACCCCAATCTGATCCTGGGCGGCACTTATTCGGGCCAGATCGTCCTCTGGGACAACAGGGTGCAGAAACGGACGCCCATACAGCGGACGCCGCTATCTGCTGCCGCACATACAGTACGTTTTGAATACGATTTTGTTTTGTTTGCGCAATCGTTTGAGTATGGTAATATTTGTCAAGTGGAGTGTGCTAGTGATTTCTCAAAAAACCTTAAAAAAAGTCACACTTATCTGAATAATATTACCAAAACTGGCCAAGGGCAGTGGCGCGTTATCCCACTAGACCAGGCAATAGAGATTTTTGCGTGACAAAAATGGTATCAGCCGAAAATCCCTTTGACTGCTAGACAGGAGAGGAGTTTTCCAAACGCTACCGATTTTCAAAGGAAGCAGTAGTAGAGGTTGTGCTTCTTTTAGTAGAGCAGCATATTGAGAAAAATTCAAAAATTTCGTATTTTACAAAATAAAACAAGACAGAAATCCTATATTTTTTTTATTAAAAACAAAAGCCAACTTATAAAAAAATCTTAAAATATAGTATGCAGTTACTCAATAAACTCCACTCAAATAGGGTGAAATTCTTTTTTCTTGATTTGTTGTAGTTCTCCATGGCGAAAAGTGACGAAAAGACACGAAAAGACTTCAGAAACAACCAAACAAACAAACACCTTGCACGAAACTAAAAGCATTGCTTTGTTTGGTTATTTTTGATAGGTGGATATTTTGAATACGTTCGGATATGCACCATCTGACGCACACTTACTTCACTCGGCTGAAATCTCTTCCCGTATCATACGAGATTTCGTTGATTGGCTAAGTACTGTTTAGCCAAAGCGTTGGTCTCCCATGACTATTAATACATGCGTGTCTCAAGTTACAAATCGATACTTAAGTAATCATCAGGCAAGTAGAATTTTAAGTATTGACTTCAGTTGGACTATTAATACGAGCCTCAAAGTACCCATCAATCGCTACTTTGTCGCGAAAAGCCTGCGCTACTACTTTGAAAATGGCGAAGTTATGAATTTTTGAAAAAATGCAAATTTTTCCGGGTTTTCCGAATTTCCTCCGTCAATATTAATCCGATCGGGTCCGTGTAGGATTTATTTTTTTTGTCTTTTCATTCTCTACAATTCGTCTCTTGAAAGCATCAAGATTGCACCAGCGGTTCAGCTTTTACAAGCGAAAAACGAAAGAACGTACGATTTTTTGAGGTTTTTCGTTTATAACAAATTAAGTAATGATATTTGCGAGTCGAAAACACATCACAATACATCTACGGACTGTTCGCGTGACCTGGGGCCGTCGGCTTGCTGATACTATTTTTGTCACGCAAAAATCTCTATTGCCTGGTCTACATGGGCAAATGGGCATTTGCCCAGGGGGCCCCCAAACAAGTATTTTGGAGACTTGTGTCTATAATAGACAACCACACCATGCCAATCCTCATTACCGTTGCAAGCACATCTCAGCGAGGCCCCAACTAATTTTTAACAAATTCACTACCGTGGAAGGAAAATTGAATTTTATTTTTGCGCTCCTGCCATGCCGGTTGGGGACCAAAACAAATCTTTTATAAACTAATTAATTAATAAATTAACGTAGTAAGAATATCGAATTTGAACTTTAGCATAGTCCTAGAAGCAGTTTTATCAATGGGATGATGGTAATTGGAATGTGTGATGTGGCAGAATAAGTAAATAAAATTCTAACGTGTGTTGTTTTTGTTTATTTGTGGTTACATGTTTAGAAACTTAACGTCTCGTCATCAGACCATTCGTCAAAAAATACAATGCGTGTTTATCACGTGTCATATAGGTTATGTCGAGAGGTTTCGGTCAAGCTTCGAGAGTTCTCGAACTCGTGCAAACAATTGCGTTTTAAGAAATCGTTGTATTTCATCTTTCTATCAACATTTTCAACAATCCTATAAAAGTTACTTTCCCATTGTAGTTTCTTTTCAATTTCTTCAAATTCTTTCAGCATCCGGTTTACTGCATGAGCGTCGTCGGCACGCAGAACGCGCACAACCTGATAAGCATATCGACTGATGGCAGGTTATGTTCGTGGTCGCTGGACATGCTCAGTCAGCCGCAGGAGACGCTCGAGCTGCACAGGATGCCGTCGAAACCGGTAGCTGTCACGTGCCTGGACTTCCCGCATTCGGACGTGAACAACTTCGTGGTGGGCAGCGAAGATGGCGCGGCGTACGCCGCTTGCAGGCACGGCGCCAAGGCGGGCATCACGGAAACGTACGACGGGCATCAGGGCTCGGTGACGGGGGTCAGCGTGAACGCGGTCCAGGGCGGCATCGACTTCTCCTACATGTTTCTGACGTCGTCGATCGACTGGACCATCAAACTGTGGAGCCTTAGGGTGAGTTGATGTCTTCAAGATGTTTGAGAATTATTTGCTTCGTTTTGGTCTCTCCCACTTGTCACGTCTATTGCAAAAGCAATTTTTATGAAAGTCCTCTTGTTTTAACATCGGAATAACAATAAAATCTCCAACAGCTTTCTTATGGTACATTACTAGGAGAATGTGCAGGCCTAATAGGCCTGCTGGTCGACCTAGGTAGATCGCCGAAGCGTTAAGAGAGATACAAAAAGATGCTCTTACACGCGCGACGTGATTATGCTCGTACGTTCGGCGCGGTTACGGGGCGCCATCTATCGCTTCGTAGCGTAACCTCCAGAGCGACATGATGATGTGTCGCCGTCTGGCGACCGCGTCACGAAGCGCTCGGCCGTCGCCTAGCATCCTGGATCGGTTGCCATGGGGACGCGCCGACGAGTACACTCCCAATCGATAATCCATAAATTTAGCCGAATCGAGGCAAAAAAAGGAGAACCCGGCCGAAAATGGACGAAATCGAAAGCCTAAGCACTGTAGAATCAAATTTGAGGCGGAAAATCGGCGCCGCATTTCGCTTCTCCGAGGAGCAGACCTTTCCCCCGATTCGCCGATTTTCGTAAACTTCTTCCGCGGAGTGTGAGTCACGTTTAGTATATAGTAGTAGATAAATACTGTAGATTATTAAAATGGTGACATACAGGCGCACTATGGCGGAAATTCCCGAAAAGCTGGCCAAAAGCTAATATAATGAAAATGCTGCAATTGTCAAAATCCCCTTCAGTTGCCAATACACAGTACCAATGCATATGTTGAACACATTGCTATTTGAAACTAGTTTGTAGAATTAGCCCCAAAGTCGACTTGTTGCGCGGGAGAGTCATTCTTTACTGTAAGTACAATAATTCAATACTGCTTTCAAGTGCATTTTTTTTTTGTATTCATGGTTATGTATAAATTTTTTACAATGGATATTCTTCCTGGAAGTTTGTACTTACTTAATGCACTTTAATAATGATGGAAAACATTTCGTTATAATTTAAATGGGAAAATAGCTGGTTCGTACTTTTAGTATTCGTTGCGTTTATTTGACTTTAAGTAGTGGAAAAGTTACATATTCCACTCAATCCTGCTGAATGGTGCATACTACCAGATAGGTGATACCTTTAGCTTTCAGATAGTATGAAAATGTCATCCGGTTTTATATGAAATGCAATCAATATATTTCTATTGAGTTGCAAACTAATATATACATCGCAGTATCAACCCATAGACGGAATAATGTGGCAAAATTCACCTTCTTGGGCTATTGTGAAATATCCATTAAAAATCTTGACAAAGGGTTTTTTGGTGTCACTGTTTCTACATCTGTGCCATTTTTTTTTCAAATTCAAATTGGCGGAGTCAATATGGCGTCCAAAAACTCGCGAATTCGTGCGAAAGTTGCCTCCTGTGATACCTCAAGGTCCGTGATTCCAAATATGTCAGATTTAAACAATTCAAAATGGCGGATTAAATATGACGACCAAATATGTGAAAGCTATGGATTCGCATGAGACTTACTTCCTATTATATTTTAAGTTTCCCGATTCCAAATCTCATGTCAGATTTTGTACATTGAGAATGGCAGCTTAAATATGATGGACCCAAAATCGAAATGTATTCAGATTTATATGAAACTTTTTCCCTGCGACATTTGAGGATCTCTACTTCCAAATCTGTTAAGATTTTCAAAATTCAAACATGAATTCATAGGCCTATAAATCGAATTGAATTTACTTTTATAAGCATTTAGAAAAACTTTGGAAAAACGCACAATAGTTTGCTTGTGTGAAAACGGTTCATAAAATGCAACAGTATACAGGATGATTTTTTACATTCATACTTTTTCAACAATCAATACATATATAATTTTAAGCTCTTTCACATGCTTATAGTACCAACAGCAAAGTCTTGTAATATCGAAGATAATAAGTTTTATGTAAATTGAACATTTTCAGTCGCCATATTGATTCCGCCAGATTGAATTAGAAAATTCTGATTTAAGATTGAGAATCAGGAGATTTGTAACATTACAGGAAATAATTTTTATGCAAATCGGATATACTTTTACATTTTCGGTCGCCATATTGGTTCCGCTATTCTGAGTTTTGAACATCTGATGTCAGATTTGGAATCAGAAGTCTTATAATATTGCAGCGCCATATTGACTCCGCCATTTCGAATTTCAAAAATCTATTATCAGATTAGGACGGAGGAGTCTAGCAATACCGCAGGAAAAGAGTTTCATGCAAATGGGATAAATTTGATCATATTTGGAATCAGTGACCCCAAAACCCTTTTATGAGCATGTTTAACACGTGTTTCAAACGCCCAAGCTTATTACGAGTTTTTGCCATGTTCTCGGGATTTCTCGCCACAACCTGGATTTGAACCAGCGACCTTTGCGTCGCTAGCACAATGCTCTCCCATCTGAGCTATTGAGGTCTATGAATTACAAATACTGTTTTAAATCGTGTTTTAAATTGTTTTATTATATTGTTTAGGATAATAAGCCAGTGTACTCGTTCGAGGATAACGGAGACTACGTGCTGGACGTCGCGTGGTCGCCGGTACATCCCGCGCTGTTTGCCGCCGTTGACGGCGGCGGACGATTGGATCTGTGGAACTTGAATCAGGATACGGAAGTTCCGGCTGCCGGCGTCGTGGTGGATGGCTGTCCAGCGTTGAATAGGGTATCGTGGACTCCCTCTGGTCTCCACGTCACCGTCGGAGACAATCAGGGAAAACTGTGGGTGTACGATGTCGCCGAGGTAAGTCTTAGGCTAAAAGTGTAAAAGAAAAATGTTTACTTCATAAATTTTTTCAGTCCATGGTGCAAAGTGATGTACAACTTTGAATTTTGTTTCAGAATTTTGCGCATCCAAGACACGACGAATGGAACAAGTTCTTGTACACGACTCAGGAGCTGAGGAACAACCAGATAGACGAAGAACTAGAGAAATTGAACCAGTCGTCGAGTTCGACGCCACTTTCGAGTATGGGCTCTCTGACGGCGACTCCCCTACGATAGATAAATTGAGATCGGAAGAAGTCGGCGCGATTTGTACTTTAATAGCTAGGTCGATTTGTTGGTTACGTCAGGCCGAATCGGGGCATATTTTTTTGTGTACATTATGCAGCTGTACTAATATTTATTTCTTAAACGATAGGTAATAATACGGTTTACTTGTGATTAGAAAATGATGCGCAAGTTGTGGAAACGCGGACCAGAGCATAATTAACACAGGAAACAGGATATTACTAAAAGCTAAGATGAGGTATTTTCACAACTATTAACAGTAAGAACTTTTCGTTATCTGGTAATATATTCGTGCTTCTCTATTTATACAAACAAGACGTAAAGTTAGGTTACGCGTGGAAAATTGAATTGTTTTTTTTATATTATGCATGTATATAGCTAACTTATTTTTTGTCTGTTAATAACTTTTTTAATAGGTACTCAAGAAAAATTATTGCAATGGCACTTTTTATTGTTATCATAATTTATTATATGTGCTGTTGAAGACCTTTTCTATTTATTTTGTATTTTCGAAGCGCATTTAACGATAGATTAAGATGATACATAATATACGCTACTACCGTATCCTCTAAAGTAAAAAAAAGTTTAGCTTTAAAATGATCCCAATTAATTGTGATTATATTATTTTTCAAAGAAAAAGAAGAAACTAGTTCCAGATTTTGGGATTGCTAAAATGAATATACATAATTACTATTCACAATCGATATTTTTTTATTTTTCCCTAACCCACAAAATCCTAGAATAATTTTACGAGATTTAGGTTGTAATTAAGGTAAGTAAAATAATTATTCTATTCTGTACTCCTGTGCTCTTACTACTTCAATGAAAACTTTATTATTTATTCTTCATTATTTATATACCTTTATTTCTGATAAAAAAATAATTTTACTTACCTTCATCATAATAAATTATACACCAGAAGCCTCGGATAGGAAAAAATAAAACCCAGGCGAGTGTACTAAAACTGTCGAATATATATTTTCATATAATAAACCGTACAAGTGGCACTTACCATCTACACATACAAAGAGCAAAATAACCGAACGTATAGATACATCATATTTATATATAAGTTACGAATAAATACATCTACAATATTTAAAACTAATTTAGAATAATAATAACCTGATGTAGTTGAATGATCACGCCATCGCTTGCTCCTGTTTATAAACAGCATGGAACGCGTTCCTAATCAACGCGTATGGGAAGCACGACTCCAACAAGTCCATTGTTAAAAACGGCGACTCCTGTACGATTTGATCGAGCAGCAAATACACCGATTCCCTATTCTTAATCGCTTCCTTATCTGCCTCTTGCCCCAAACGCAACAAGCTCGAAGACGCCAACGCCAAAAACTCTTTCATACGATCCTCGATGTCGCCTTGTTCGCATATCGTGAACAGAGCACCAAAAATATAATTAATAGCAGTAGCCATGCAATGGATATTATTCACGTGACCCTCGAGCGAAGCCTTATAAAAAGAAGTATCCTGCTTAGCCAATTTCGGGATTGATACAGCCACGAAAACCATCAGAAGACAAACTAAAAGATGCTCGTCGGATCCAACCTCAGGTTGTTGCATCTTCAGCGCGTTTATCAACGTCGGATCGACTTTACATGGTATTCCTGCAGCCACGGCCATTTCGCTTACGATCTTAAGGGGATCTCCGCTCGGTAAGTGATGCTTGAAGTCAATGATGGAACTCAGGAGGAAAGGGATTCGTTGGTCCAGAGTATCGGTTAGAGCGGTTTGCGCGAGCTGTCTAAACGATAGAATAACCCCGACAATGGTCATACGCTGCAGCACGTTGTCCACATGCGCCAACTTCTTAAATTGCTCCTTCATAACTTCTGGTTTGTCGAAATTAGTACGGAGCATAACCAAGACGTCTTTATTGGCCTCCGCCATCTTCTTCAATTCTTGCACTTGGCTCGCCGTGTGCCACATCAGAGTTTCGCTCAACTGCTTCATGCCGTAAGGTCCAATCAGCTCCGCTAAAGCGCGCAACTCGTTGATATCGGAATATTCTTCAGCGTTGAAGGGAATTCCTCCTTCAACTGTTAAACTAACGAAAGCCCGTTGGTTCATGGAATAACAAATATTCCCGGCGCTAACACGTCTTAAAAAGACCTCCGAATACCAAGTCGTGTACAAGGAAGCGATAGTTTTATCGCCATGGGTATCGACAGGTTGCGTTTGCTGAAGAAGGCAATTATTGAAGACTCTGGTTATGTCGATGTGGACGTAGTTCTCCACGGTTTGCAGAACGTTCATGTACGCGCGGACGCTCATCAATAATTCGGATGGTTTGGCGATTTCGTTGGTTTCCGGAGAGTACATCACCATCCCGACTAAGGCTTTCGCGAAGCGATGTTCGAGGTGCTGGGTAAGGTACTCGCGTGGGGCGAAGGTGTACTCCCAGACGTTGATGGTCCCGCAGAAATTAATAGCGTAGCAAAGCTCGGTTAACGCCATGTGGAGTTTGTCCATCGTCGTCAGGTTCTCGCGAGTTTTCCGGTAGCTCTCCTTCCCGGGTTTTTCGGCTTCGATGGGGTTCTTCTTGTTTTTGTCTTTCTTCTTCCTGTTCATCTGCACCGCGATCAGCGGAGCGCAGGATTTCGGTAGGAGTTTGTCGCTCATCTTGCATTGCTCATCGCAGATCGCGGTAATTATATTCTTGGCTTCCTTGGCCATCTCGTCGAGGAACATGTTGACGACCGATAGGGACCTTTCGCGGATGTGGTGACGTTCCTCCGGGCACAACTCGTGCGTGCAATGCTGGAAGTGGCTGCAGATCAGAGGAAACGCGGTTATATAACGGTTTTGCGCCGGGAATTCAAGGCACATGTGGAATTGTTCCTCGAAGATCCGACTGTAGAAGCAGAAGATCGACAAATCGGAACATTCGACCGTGATGGCGTCCAGGTGATCCACCATCTTCGTATGGAACTGCACCCCATCTAGGAACCGTGCTAATTCTTGGTGTTCCTGGTGCATGATACTCATAGGAGACTTGGAAGTCGAAATTAACGCTTGCAATCGGAACCAATCCAAGCGAAACGCGGTAAAATCGAAGATCTCGTTCTCCTCAACTTGCTTCACAGAGACATTTGCAATAGTATTGCAGAGCGATGACAAGATTATGCTTTCGTCTTCAGGACAGACTTTTAAGTTCTGAATGGAGTGTTGCAGAGCTATTGCGTCCCCACCCGAGAGATATTGCACGTAATACCTTTGCATAACCTGCGCGTATTTCCTTACCAGGACCCGCAACTCCTCCATATGGAACAGCATCTCAGGGAGTTGCCTATCCACTAAATCCTCGTGCGACTTTCCCTTGCTCTTTTGTTGCGGGGGATTATCGTTATGCCTGAGCAACCAAACCACTTCATCCCTAGCGTAGCATAACCCCATGAAGACCATCAACGCTTTTGGCCCAAGCAACCCAGGTTGATCCGTAAGAATTAACCCTAATTCCTTTAGGGCGGTACGTAGAAATTTCCTGCGCTCCCTATGCTTGTACCCGGCTTTTAGTACGGCGACTGATTGACATTCTTTGATCTCGGAAACGCGTTTCCCTACCCCTTTGAGCGTATCCAGATAGGCAATTATGTACGAATGAATATGGACGACTTCATCTCGAAATAGCGGAATAACCCATGAGGATTCCAAAGCGCTGGTCCACAATTTACCGGAGATCTCTTGTAGGAAGTTTTGAGGTAGAAGAGTCATCCCGAATATGACCCAGCGGTCCATGGTGTCTAGCGATAAGAATTCGCAAGATGGTTTATCCATGGTAATTGGTTTTACTAAATTTGCGGGATTCCCAACCAAGCTTAATTTCAGTTCTGATCGCCAGACATCCGCGGAGACGTTTCTCGATAAGTAAATCATCTCTAGGGATTTAATTGCGGACCCGAGCAAACGTGAGTGAGGTACGAATTCCTCGGCTAGTTTTTTCAGAGGCATATCGTAATCGGTGATCATACTTCCGAGCCGCGGGAAACTTTGATCCGACTGATTATGAATCATCTCGTATGCAGCGTTGAATAACCCTAAAACGGCTTTCCGATCCTCCACCTTTGACAGCAAAATCATTAACGAGACAAACGTCACAACCAAGTCTAAATAATTTTTGGTTAGCTCGAAGTTTAACTTAATATCGAGATTAACCTGCCAGGCGTCCATGCTGGTAAGTAACTCACAGACATTATCTTTAAAATCGAGCAGATCCACAAACGTATAGTAGTACAGCGATAACGATTTGATGATATCATTCCGAATGTTCGTTAATGGTTGTAAGCTTTTGATGTCGACCTGCGGAAAACGTCTGACGATATGCTTTATGGAGGATTCGAGGTTCTTGTCGGAGAGGAAGCCTGGCTTGGATTTGGCGTCGCCGCACGCTTTTTTGATGTTGTATATTCTTGTGAGCATGCCAACCCCTCTGTCATTGAGAATGATGAGCTTCTCAGCTAGTTTTCGGTCTGTGAGCGATCCCCGCGACATCTTAACCTACAAAAATGGGGTTATTAAGGAGAATTGGACGTATTGGATCACTTACGTTTGAAATTTGCACTTTATTGACTTAAAATTATTGGATAATTGTTAAAACAGCACATAACATAACCCCATATTCGATTGTTGACATTTGCGTTAGTAAACTTCCTGCATTCTAAACCCACCCATGCATATAGGATGTTCAATATGGCTGACCGGATGAGTCTGAGATAAACTCGATTTACTTAAAATTTTATTACTATCAGAAGTAAACGCTTTTGGAAAAATGCGTATAGGGTCCTTCAGATTAGAATATCATCCAGTTTATGCGAGTGTGTTGCTCGTAATGCTTTAAAATGCAATTTTTGTTAAGGAAAATTTCATGCGAAAGTGATATGGTGTATGTATTTAATATCCGAACGGTTCCTTTTTGATTACCGTCTCCGCCACGACCACTTTTATCGCAATAAATATTATAGTATTTTTAACATTATTGATACATTTTTGTTTACGATTATTATCAATTGCGTTATGCACTAAAACAAATATTTTAGAAGGATGTTGGTGTGTAGAGCGCCACCTATCAAACCAAAGTTCTACTGCTTGTCTAGAAGACCTATTTATCACGTACGTCGTACGGCCTCCCATAGGCGGCGATACATACAAGCAATTGGGCCGCTTTCCCCCGGGGTTTCAAAAACATACATTGGATAAAACATGTCAATTAAATTATGGTTATTTTAGTGCTAAAACCCTATGCCCTTAACCTTAAACAAAAAATAAATTTGTACCCCTGACATGTTCTTGGAACCTTATCTTGGGCAAAATGGTTGATAAAATAGGTTGCCAAATACCTCGTTTCCATTGCATTTTAGAACAAGCAGCCTTGTAGAACACTAAATTTACTATATCAGTGGATTAACTATTTTTTGTTAGTAAACTAGCTACAGTAGCTATTTTATAAAAGATGTTTGTGTGGTAACAACTTTTGTAAAGAATTTTTATAGATTGTTGGTACAATAAATTCCATTAAAATAGTGTTTAGAACATGATAAAACGCTTTGTATTTTGCTGTATAGTTGCTTCCTTTCTTTCTATCTTCTTGTTGTGATGATCTTTCCAGGAAATAATTATAAAATGTTCCTATAACCACCATACTTTGAATGAATCAGTAAAGCTGTTAAACGAATAACCAACCAATCGTACATAGATAGTCAATCATTTTATACAAAATGGGATATTGGGACAACGACCAGGTCAAATAATCACAACGTTATAAACTCTGCGACGTTTCGACTTTATTTCAAAGTCTTCATCAGGCAACAAAGTTACTATAAAGACAAGAAAATACCACTAATAGTTACCAATTAAAATTTAACATCAAATTAACTTACGTTAGTTGTGTGAGAAGCAGCCTTAATTTTTACAAACAACCGAAAAACCACATGGTGATGAGATGCAACAATTTTAATGAAAATGGATGTCTCCACGGCTGGCCAGTGGACCCATCAAATGAGACGAAAACTAATTAGATGCAAGCCATGCGGACGGCACGTTGACAGTCGACCACTCCGCCGGAAATGTGAGGTTAACCATAGACCCAGTGGTCAACATATGGAACTGCAATACCGACACGCGCAACGAAATGATCAACCGCCAACCCCGCCCAACAGATGGCGCACCAAAAATGTGAACTTAAAATTATAAATTTTATTTTGAAATGGTAACAATAAAAATAACAATGGGAATCATCCTGAAGGGACCAAACACAAAAAAAAAAAAGGGTAGAATTACACAATGAAAATGAAAAGTTATAAGCAGAATTAACATGTTGTGACCCAAAGACAAGGTTAAGCCGAGTCAGAGCCACGGTCCCGACCATCCAGCCGACCATCTCTGGAACGTCCTTGTTTATAAAGTTCAAAAAGATAACTATAAATGTTACTAAGACCACTTGTGTCAACCTTATGGTTTACTGTGTTGTCATTTACATTTATGTGGAACATCTCCAGAAATAGTCGACCAAAGTACCTAGGTTCACTAGCAATTATCCTTGTCTCGTCAAACCTGAAGGAATGCGAAAAACCCATAGCATGCTCAACAAGGGCACTTGCAGCACCTTTCTGTAACCTGACGTCACTTTTATGTTTGGATACTCTAGCTTTAACATATTGGGACGTATGTCCTATATACAGACCGTTGCAATCATTACAGTTTATAGCGTACACAACATTACTCCTCAAGTTAGAGGGGGTTTTATCTTTAAGCTTGGAAAAGTAAGCGTCCCCCACGGTAAGGTAACTGAAGACACCAAATCTGAAGGACTGGTGATGTAATACACGCTTGAGTTTCTCCGTGAGGTCGCCGATGAAAGGTATCCTCTTATACCTGACGACGGGCACGGTGTCGCTGCCGGAGGCACCAACGTCGTCAACAGGGACGGCGCCGGCGTCCATCGTCACAATGCTCAGGCGGTTACGCCTAGGTGAGGACAGAAGGTCCACAGCAGCGGCATCTCCAGACGCAGGCAAACGTGTGGGAGGTTCATTAGTAGAATTGAATAAAATTGAATTGACTAACTGTTTAGGATAATTGTTGCTAAGAAAGAACTGTTTAAGTTTGGTCAGGTTACGTTTCTTGAACTCAGGATGGCAAATGGACACGACTCTGTCCCGCATCGCCCTTAATAAGTTGATTTTCTGACGGAAAGGATGCGAGGAATGAAAATTCATGTATCTCCCTGAATGGGTAGGTTTAGTGTACCAGTCGAACCTCAGTTCACCATTGGCCGATCTAATGAGACGAGAATCTAAGAAGGGGACTGACATATGTTTTTCTCTCTCAATGGTAAACTGTATGTCCTCGTGGTAATCGTTGAAAAGGTCCAAAACATAATTAACTTGGTGCGAGGGTAAAATCAAAATTAAATCGTCAACATATTTCTTGATCAAGGGGATATTAAATTCACACTTCTCTATGGTCACCTCAAGTAGGTCGTCCATTACCATGAGAGCTAGAATGGGGGAGAGCGGGGAGCCCATGGGGCTGCCACTACGCTGCCTATAGACAATACCGTCAAAAGTGAAATAACAATTGTTGTACAAGTATGAAACAACCTTGATGAGATCGTTTTGTGCAAGGCCGCAATGGTCAGAAATGGAGGTCCAATGCTTGGTAACAGATTGAATGACCAAATATAAAGGAATCTGGGTGAAGAGGCTGACCACGTCCAACGATACCAATTCATGACCTTCGGGTACCAGCATACCGTTAAATTCCTCAATAAAGGAAAAAATATCTTTTACATTGTAAGTAGTACGATTAGCCATGCTATCGGTTAAGACGTTGGAAATGTAAGAGGATAAATTATAGGTAGCGGACCCTATAAAAGATACTATCGGTCTGAATGGTATGTTAGGTTTGTGGATCTTTGGTAAAGCATAAAGTTTGGGAAGGATGGAGTTCTGACAGGTTAAGGACCGTGAAAATTGAGTGTCAAAAGCTCCTCTGCCGACCAACCAACGGACCAGCTCATTAGTGCGTTTTTGTAAGGATGCCGTTTGATCTCTATCAATTCTCTCATATATGTCGTCACCGTTAAGCAGATCAGACACTTTTTGAATGTAAGATGGTTTGTCGAGCAACACAGTGACAGCACCCTTGTCCGCTCTACAGACCAGTAAATCAGGTGTCGCTCTCAGAAATAACTTTGTCTGCTTCGCGAGGGAAAGGATCTCTGACTCAATTAAATTAGTGTGTGGACGCGACAGCATGAAATTCGTGACCACATTAGTAGAGCGTGCTCTGAGTGTGTCTCTCTCCTCCGGTTGGAATTGGGTAATGATGCCCTCAACATCTCTCAGAATGTGAGAGATGTCACAGGTTTTGGGAGACACAGGCAGAGCAAACCTAGGGCCCAATGAAAGGAACGTTAAAATGTTTTGAGGTACGTCAATGTCAGATTTGTTCACTATCCATCCCTCACGAAGTCTGAAAGCCGGTGAACGATCATGAAGTGATCTGTTCTTTAAAATATTAAATTTGTTAATGTTGGACCTCTTCACGTTATTGAAATGTTTATTATAAGCTAACTTTATTGAATCAAAAAAAGAAGAGTAAATGTTGAAAGGCAAAACCCTCCTCGCATCCTCCGTCAAACCATCAATAGCTCTAACAATCGTACTACTTACAATGTAAAAGATATTTTTTCCTTTATTGAGGAATTTAACGGTATGCTGGTACCCGAAGGTCATGAATTGGTATCGTTGGACGTGGTCAGCCTCTTCACCCAGATTCCTTTATATTTGGTCATTCAATCTGTTACCAAGCATTGGACCTCCATTTCTGACCATTGCGGCCTTGCACAAAACGATCTCATCAAGGTTGTTTCATACTTGTACAACAATTGTTATTTCACTTTTGACGGTATTGTCTATAGGCAGCGTAGTGGCAGCCCCATGGGCTCCCCGCTCTCCCCCATTCTAGCTCTCATGGTAATGGACGACCTACTTGAGGTGACCATAGAGAAGTGTGAATTTAATATCCCCTTGATCAAGAAATATGTTGACGATTTAATTTTGATTTTACCCTCGCACCAAGTTAATTATGTTTTGGACCTTTTCAACGATTACCACGAGGACATACAGTTTACCATTGAGAGAGAAAAACATATGTCAGTCCCCTTCTTAGATTCTCGTCTCATTAGATCGGCCAATGGTGAACTGAGGTTCGACTGGTACACTAAACCTACCCATTCAGGGAGATACATGAATTTTCATTCCTCGCATCCTTTCCGTCAGAAAATCAACTTATTAAGGGCGATGCGGGACAGAGTCGTGTCCATTTGCCATCCTGAGTTCAAGAAACGTAACCTGACCAAACTTAAACAGTTCTTTCTTAGCAACAATTATCCTAAACAGTTAGTCAATTCAATTTTATTCAATTCTACTAATGAACCTCCCACACGTTTGCCTGCGTCTGGAGATGCCGCTGCTGTGGACCTTCTGTCCTCACCTAGGCGTAACCGCCTGAGCATTGTGACGATGGACGCCGGCGCCGTCCCTGTTGACGACGTTGGTGCCTCCGGCAGCGACACCGTGCCCGTCGTCAGGTATAAGAGGATACCTTTCATCGGCGACCTCACGGAGAAACTCAAGCGTGTATTACATCACCAGTCCTTCAGATTTGGTGTCTTCAGTTACCTTACCGTGGGGGACGCTTACTTTTCCAAGCTTAAAGATAAAACCCCCTCTAACTTGAGGAGTAATGTTGTGTACGCTATAAACTGTAATGATTGCAACGGTCTGTATATAGGACATACGTCCCAATATGTTAAAGCTAGAGTATCCAAACATAAAAGTGACGTCAGGTTACAGAAAGGTGCTGCAAGTGCCCTTGTTGAGCATGCTATGGGTTTTTCGCATTCCTTCAGGTTTGACGAGACAAGGATAATTGCTAGTGAACCTAGGTACTTTGGTCGACTATTTCTGGAGATGTTCCACATAAATGTAAATGACAACACAGTAAACCATAAGGTTGACACAAGTGGTCTTAGTAACATTTATAGTTATCTTTTTGAACTTTATAAACAAGGACGTTCCAGAGATGGTCGGCTGGATGGTCGGGACCGTGGCTCTGACTCGGCTTAACCTTGTCTTTGGGTCACAACATGTTAATTCTGCTTATAACTTTTCATTTTCATTGTGTAATTCTACCCTTTTTTTTTGTGTTTGGTCCCTTCAGGATGATTCCCATTGTTATTTTTATTGTTACCATTTCAAAATAAAATTTATAATTTTAAGTTCACATTTTTGGTGCGCCATCTGTTGGGCGGGGTTGGCGGTTGATCATTTCGTTGCGCGTGTCGGTATTGCAGTTCCATATGTTGACCACTGGGTCTATGGTTAACCTCACATTTCCGGCGGAGTGGTCGACTGTCAACGTGCCGTCCGCATGGCTTGCATCTAATTAGTTTTCGTCTCATTTGATGGGTCCACTGGCCAGCCGTGGAGACATCCATTTTCATTAAAATTGTTGCATCTCATCACCATGTGGTTTTTCGGTTGTTTGTAAAAATTAAGGCTGCTTCTCACACAACTAACGTAAGTTAATTTGATGTTAAATTTTAATTGGTAACTATTAGTGGTATTTTCTTGTCTTTATAGTAACTTTGTTGCCTGATGAAGACTTTGAAATAAAGTCGAAACGTCGCAGAGTTTATAACGTTGTGATTATTTGACCTGGTCGTTGTCCCAATATCCCATTTTGTGTGCCAACGTAGTACGACCAAGAGTACTTCTTTGCCTAATCATTTTATACACATTTTCTTGCCCCCCATCAATTTTCTACTTAACGGCGCCTATGCGGCTGCTAACAGTAGGCAGCTGCTTCCACCAGATGGCGAGTGGATTTACCAGCGGCTAGTGGAAACAGTTGCCAGTTGTCACCCGTCGGCCACGTGCTTCCATGCTTGCGGTTGGCTGTTATTTCAGTGAATGAGGTTAAGTTCACCGATTACCAAATACGATGGAAACTAAATGGACAAAAAGCCAAATTATTCAGTTTCTCAATATCTATAAAAAATATGATTGTCTGTGGGACGCGTTATCGCATGACTATGTCGACAGAGATGCAAGGGATGTGGCGTTTACTCGTATGTTGGAAGAATTAAATGCTGCCGGTGTAAATGTTGTTAGTCGAGAATATTTAAAGAAGAAAATAAAAAGTATACGAGACACGTATCGCAACGAAGTGAACCGTATCAAGAAATCTAAAAAGAGCGGCGCCAGAAGTGAAGATATTTACAAACCAAAGCTTGCTTGGTTTTCGACAGCTAATTCGTTTTGGCATTTCTATGAAAAAGAGTCAAGTTCTAATTTGGTAAGTTACTAATTTACTCTTTGTTCCCGCCTTCAAAAGATTTGGTTCAAAATGAAAAGTGCCATCAAATCCTACGTTACATCGCTTTAGAATTTTTTTTAATAGCTGAGTTCTCTTGTAGTTGAAGCATAAAGATAGCATCAATCCAGGAAATGTTCCTAAATTTTCAGTCAAAACCCTTTTCTTCTTTTTGGTGAAACATTATTTTGTACTGTTAACTAGAAACAATATTTTTAGGATCTCGACGCGCAGTCATCAAGTTCACAAGATGATGCTAAAATAGAGGAAGAAGAAACACAAGTTTCTATTGAATCGTACGATGTGGAAGCACAACGCAGAACTTCTTTACGAGAGCGGCATCACAGACGAAAACAAATGAAAGTGGCGTGGTCATCTAAATCTCAAGCACTGAAAAGGTCTGCAAGAAGGATGCCGTCACTAACACATTCTCCTGCAAAGATTGCTAAAATTTCTCAAAGTCAGAATAGTCCTGATCGGCTTGAGTCGGCAGTAGATAAACTGACTGATATATTACAGTTTGACAGTGAAGATCAGTACGATAAATTTGCTAAGCACATTGCTGCACAATTGCGAGAACTGCCGCTCAGAAGGTTCGTACTTTTACAGGATAAAATACAAGGTCTGATAACTACAGAAAGGCTCTCATGTATAGAACCAGAAATGTCTGATTATTCAGTATCGACATTCATCCTTAAAGATGAACTCCAATAACATAATTAAAAGGAAAAATGCGACGTACAAAAGAGTAGAACTGGAACATATACCTAATACAAACTACAAAGGAAATGTACTTCAAAAATCTCCACAAAAACGCGATGGCAACCCAAATAAAATCTAGGTATTACTTGATGAAATGATGAATAATGACAAGAAAAATGATAGTCATATAACTCATAAAAGACGACAACAGAGAAATGGCAGTCACTATCACGTATCAAGTACATACTTGTGAAAATAAAATGTTCATTATGGTATTTAAAAATAAAAATTGTAAGAATAGGTCCTACCATATATTTTGTAGACTTTGTGTTCTCCTAGAAACCTGTTGCGATATAAGTGAGGAAATTGTCGGTCTGGACGGGGGGCTTGTATGTATCCAGCTCTATGTACGCAGCCAACCAATCACAACACGATATTCTATGTGCACCGCGATTCGCGAACCAATGGGAGCCTATATAACGAACATATACCCCCTGACTGGTCGGTTTGAATTTTAGCCGCTGGTAAGATCGTTCCATCTCCTTCTAATGCTTGAGACACGCCCACTGTGCAGGTTATAATTCGGTGACGGCGCGGACGCGTGTTTAATTCTCACCATGTGCCTACAGAAGTTGTTAAACTGTGTTTTTGGCTTCTTTAAGGATGCTGATAAGACCGACAGCGCAATCTTTTCAAATTAAACAAGAAAACAGAATTGAAAACGTCGTACGGTTAGCAGATTCATAATAAGCGACTTTGAAAACCCCAAAAAGTCCACGTTTCATGCAAATTAACACATATTTTGAGCAACTCTTCTGCCATATTGGATCCGCCATTTTATTTTCGGCAGGTTATAGTTCAGATTCCCAATGAAGTTTCAGAATTTTCGTTGATACGTCAGATTTTTTCCCATTTCACTGTAAGCAGATTTGATTATTTTAGTCCTCTATACGCTCACAAATCTGCTGCAATTATTCACAAACTGTCAAAATCCAGACTGCTTTCATAAAACTTCGATGGCTTCGCACAAAAACAAAAAAAAAACTCCAAAACCGCTGACGACTAAAGTCCCTATAGGTAGTTAATTATGTAGTCAACTCTCAAATCTGGTTAAATATGCAAACTTGATTTACCGGATCCTGCCGTAGCTTGTGTAATTTTGTACAGCACCATCCAGCCGTGTAGCGGCGGCTCATATGCGGACTCGCTTCGCTCGCAGAATAAAACATGTCCACCGGCGCGTCCCGCGTCGGTGTAGGCGCCCCGACGGTTTGCTGCGAACGTGGCGCTGGATTAAAATGAATTTTAGAACCGGACAAATTGACCGACCGACAGAAACACGCCCGCAGTTTCCTGTATTCATTACAATTTTTGCGGTAATTACCGCATACTGGAGGATAATGGTAAACATGTTCCACACTTTTTTTGTAACGGGTAGAGGTTAAATTTTTGGGGAACGACGCCCTAAGTAAGCTTGATGATTTGTTTTTTGTACAGGTGCCGTATATGGATTAAAAATAAACCAATATTAT
This sequence comes from Aphodius sticticus, assembly GCA_963966075.1. Taxonomy (NCBI): domain Eukaryota; kingdom Metazoa; phylum Arthropoda; class Insecta; order Coleoptera; family Scarabaeidae; genus Aphodius; species Aphodius sticticus. The sequence goes on from OZ014513.1 coordinate 32,959,511, forward strand.
TTTAGGTAAAAGGCTTTTGCCTAGGCAAAAGCTATTTGCCTGGGCAAATAGATATGAAACCTTGATTTATATTTTTAAAGCTATTTGCCTAGGCAAATGTATTTGCCAAGACCGTTGTTAGGCAAATAGCATTTTGTTTTCAATCGTGTATAACTTTTAGAAGAATTCTACCGATGCGTCGATAATATGTTACCTTCACAACAATTTTGCCGCACAACTTTTTTCCAGGGGATCACAGGGGATAATTTATAAGTAATTGAAACTAACCGTGCAGCTGTCATTTTTTAATGAAAAAGATAAATATCTCAAAAATGACACATGTTAGGTGTAGGGAATGTAACATAAAATTGATCTGAAATTTAATGAAAATTTGCGAAAATGCGATAAAATACAGGGTGTTCCATTTGAAATATAAAAGTTGACATTATTTCCGGTGTAACAGGAAGTAACCGAAAACTTAAAATATTTTAGTTGAGACGATCATGTCCAACAATATAGGTCCACAAATTTTCAATCTCTCATTTCATTTGGTTCTCCATATACTTCTAATAGCAGCTCGTCGTGGGTGACCCTGTATACAAGAAGTACCGTTTAATAAAAGAATCTTCGAGAAATTTAGAATTGAACTTGTTCGTCTGTCCCTTTTTGCCCCACAAGGACACAAGGTTTCAATAAGGACTTGCACGAAGCACCCTTTAGTTTGTGTATCACAATCTAAAGAGTATCTGGCAATATAGAATATGTTGGATTAATTTTATTTCAATTGAAGCAGCTATTATTATTTAAATTTATACTGCTTTAGACTGCGCCAGTTTTACCTTTTAGTGTGTAACTCTGTGTGCGAGTCGCTGAAACGGTTAACAAGTTAAGATTACTGTAAATGTAATTACGTAAGGGGTGTGTTTTAGTTCAGAATTTCGGAACGGAGCCAAGTTTGTTTTTAAATTTAGATCACAGGAGCAGAGCGTCTCCAGAACAGCAGAACTCGCTGCTGGAATGTAAAGTGTCCGCAGCACGTACTACATGCATTTGCAGGTTACTTCGTACCGAGTTACTGTCTGCTCGAACGCATTGCTCACTGCTACTGCTGCGCTAACAAGGTAGAAAGATTTCGCTGGATTTGCGGTTATACAGTTCGGATAACTTAATTCCAACGAACCTCAGCGCTGAAGAACATTTTTATCCAGTATTTGCGGTATTGTTTAAACGTTCTAGTCTAAAATGCAGCTTTCATAATAAAAAAGAATACCGTAAATAAAGCCCGAACGAAAAGTATAGACGTTCCGTAAGACTTACGGTAATTTTCTGTTTCTTGTTTTTAAAATGCCGGCTTTATAACAGGACAATTGTTTATACAGGAGGTAGCATGAGGAAACCTCTGTTGTGTCGTTTAGCATTCGGTAGCAAATCAACGGATTATTTATTCATTTTATGTCTGCCATCTTCGTGCTCGGATTTAGGTATCTTGACTCGTGAAAGAAAGTTCACGATTTACAAATTTTACGAGGGTGAATGTGGACCGTGATGTGCACCTACATGTAAATCAATAAGGCTTTAAACTTAAACTTTTAAGCTAACCAGGCAGTTTTAATGGCGCTACACTATACAGGATGTGTCACGGAACTAGTACAATAGAAGTTTTTCAAGTTCTTCTATTTCTAATAACAGTCGCGAAGAATTGACAAAAAGAGTAGTTTAGCCGCAAATTTTTAACGTTGCTGTGTAAATCAACAGAACAGTAGTCAAATCAAAACAACTCAAACAATATTAATGTATAGTAAACGGTGATATAAGGCGAGATGAAAATTTTTAAATAAATTAGAAATTACAGCCACAACCTGGATTTGAACCAGGGACCTTTGTGTCGCTAGCACAATGCTCTTACCAACTGAGCTATGACATATTAGGAAAAATCGCCATATCAAGAAAAGGAAGTAGTAAACACTACTAAACCTAACCTATCATGACATCTATCAAATGTCATCTATATGACGTAGGGTTCACACCAGCAATGTGAAGATGTTCCAGAGAAACAGCATGGAAGTAAACGCAGACTTAAAATCACAGACGAACATCGTCGTTTTTTAGCAGCAGAAGATCGGCATAATATCTCCCAAACAGATAACAGAATGCGCCGGTCAGAATATTCTGTACTATTAACACAATCAATGTGGCCAACTGTGCAAGATTCATAGCCCATATTCAAAGATATTATTTTTTAATTAATTAATTTAGCAAATATAGTTTATTTAATATGTCCATGTTATTGTTTTCAAATATAGTATAAATAACATTATTTACTTAGTTCTAAATAATCGTATGGCAGTGCTAATTAAAAATTATTTAATGACAACTTGAATTTGTTAATTGTCATTTTGATTTTGTTAATTGTCATTTTGATATTGATTAGTGCCAATTTGATATTGATTTGTGCCAATTTGATTTTGATTAGTGCCAATTTGATTTCGATTAGTGCCAATTTGAACTTGAAAGGGTATAGATATGACTATACGGATATACCGTATCATACGGAACATACGGTTTTGGAATTCCAAATTTCGAAATATAAATCTATCGTTAAGATATAAATGTTACCTTGCCATAAAAAAGTTTCAGTCTATTACATCCATGGTTTGCTTACTAATGGTACAATGACATAAGTTAATACCATCGCAAATGAAGTGTGCAAACTTCCTAATTGTTTGTTCCAAACGTTGATATTCGGACGATAACAGAAATTCCATTGAATTTTAAGTGAGAATAACGACAGTTCCGTTCTCATAGTTGATGTTAAGATGTATAAATATGATTTGAATGGGTTTACTAATAAAAATATCAGAAAATCATTAGAAAAGTACAACATCACACCGGCTTTAAGAACCAATTTCAAAATAAGTAGTTTTCTCGTTAATTGCAAACACAAAATAGACAGGACGGAAAAGAGCGGAATATACAAAATAAAATGCAATGACTGTGATAATTTTTATTTGGGCCAAACTGGTAGAAATTTGAGGATAAGATTTAACGAACACATCAACAGAAAACAAAATTCTGCACTGGGGCGACATCTTACGGACACAGGTCATACTACAACTATTGACAACATGACGCTAATGCATCAAATGAATAAATCACGTAGAATGGACATTGTGGAAGAGCTGGAAATACGCAGACATAAAGCGATAGACCCGAACAACATTCTTAATGACATTACGGAATTCAACAACAACAGAATGTTTTCAAACTTTATACATGTCCCCCTGCAACAACGCCATCTACATCAGTGATACCGAACTGACCAACCCGGCCTTACTCCATCGCACGCGATTGTTTTATACGCCACAGCTGTTCGCTCCGACAAATTTCTTCTAATTAGTGATAATCTCTGTGATTCTCTACAACCAGTAATTGCCACCTATCACTGGAACACCATAGGAATCGACGCAAGAACCATAGCAATGAAAAAGCTCGTTTGTCATGAATTATACGTACTCTAGACGGTTTGTAGGTTAAGAATTTTTAATATGTATCTTTGTTAATTGTTTTCATGTTTTTATGTAGATTGCGCTGAAGACGGGAGCAATCCCGAAACCGGTACGCAAGAAAACAAATAAAACCAGACATCAGAACTGAAATCTTTTATTTTACGTTAACATTTTCTGATAAATATGGAGATATTCCTAGCCAATATGCAAAATGCGGAGTTATCCGTACTACTCCAAAATCTACGTAAATTCATGGAAAAGCGAGTCATCACCAGAGGCCACATTGATTTCCTGCACCAGGCATTAAATAACGGAGTCACCCCGAAGGCTTTTAAGATCAAGTTACCGAAGAATTTTAGACATAGAACCGAAGACCTAGAGAGACAACTTATTAAGAAACGTTTGAGAGAACACTACTCAGACGAAACTAAACACAGCACGAAGCTCAAGTATTTGCATAGACGCCTTGCCAAGATATTGCACCACATTGAACACGAATCTATTATGGAGAAATTTGACACTGAGATATACTACAAACTATCGGAGGGATGTGAAAAGAGAAGGAGAAAAATGAGGAGCCTTATAAGGGAGAAAGAAAGTAATAAACGACTGAGCAGACAAGACAATTCCAGTGACGCGAGACAGAGGACATTTGCTACTGACTTGAAAATAAAGAGAATCTCCACCGTTCACCCCTACACCACCATAGAATGCGACAAAGACTTCAGAGCGACATTTGCTCCACGATACACAAACCTCTCCACTATGACTTTAGACAGAAATGAAACACAGTTATTGAACATTGGCCACAAACATATTGTGACAACCACTTCAACTACTGAGAAGTTCAACATCAACACCTCCATTGATATCGAATCGCAGCTGTACAGATGCACCGATTTTCCGCAGATAAGAGAAGAAATAACATCTATTCTAAAACAAAAGAAACTTCAACATCAGGACCACACAGACATGAACCACACCATAAAAACCCTAACTAATTTCAAGAGAAGAATGAACCAAGAACAAGTCATCTGCACATTTGGAGACAAAAATTCAGGTTTGGTACTTTTGAACAGAGACATGTACATATCCAAGACCTTGTCCTTTTTCCACAATAATGACATAACTGAGCTCAAAGTCAACCCACTCCCGAAATTCATTAAAACAGTTAAACATGCTATAAAAAATTCCCAGGCAACATTAGAGAAATTTAACTATAAACCTTACAACCTGATAAACATGAATAATATATGTCCTATTCTATACAGCCTAATAAAGCTCCACAAGCCCGACAAAAGCATAAGACCTATTGTTTCCAATATTAATACCCCCGTGGAGAAGATCTCAAAGGCTTTACAGCACATACTCCACAACATTTTCAAATTTAAGTCCACCTACTCCATCGACAACTCTTCGAAACTGATAACTTCCACAAAAGATCTCACCTTAAACAAGAATTCTAAGTTGATTTCCCTCGACATCGTGAACTTATACACTAACATACCGATCAAAAAAACACTGTCTATCATCAAGAAATTTCTTTTAAGCAAATTAACAGAACACGACTACTTGGACGTCATAGATATAGAGTACCTAATGGAACTCTTAGAAGTTGTCACAGATCAAAATTTCTTTATTTTTAACAATAACTACTACCGTATGAACCACGGGGTAGCCATGGGATCATCAATCTCAGGCTTAATAGCTGAATTTTATATCAACAATATAGAAGAAAAAATTTTTTCGGAAAAAAATAGCCATTTCACAGCCGACATTAAACACTACTGCCGTTATGTTGACGATATTCTCATTATTTATGAAGGCAGTAATGCCAAACTTGTGGCGTTACACAATCTTTTCAATAGCATTGACGACTTAAATTTCACGATAGAGAGGGAGAACAATAACAAACTGAATTTTTTGGATATCACTTTGCACAGAGAGAATGAAAAATTAAATTATAATATATATCGTAAACCCACAAGTACAGATATTATAATCCCAAAATCCAGCTACACGTCCCATAACTACAAGGAAGCAGCTCTTCGGTTTCTCTTCAATAGAGCGCTTCATATCCCCTTAAACGACTGTAACTTTACCTCAGAAATTCGTACCATAATGCAAATTGCTGAAGACAATGGCTATGGTAATACAGATCTACAGACAGTTTATAACAAGATACATAGAACAAACATCAACAACATGATCTACCCCAATATAAAAATGAAAACTAAATATGTAATACTTGATTATAATAGATCTTTGTCAGCACCTATCAGAAAATCATTAGAAAAGTACAACATCACACCGGCTTTAAGAACCAATTTCAAAATAAGTAGTTTTCTCGTTAATTGCAAACACAAAATAGACAGGACGGAAAAGAGCGGAATATACAAAATAAAATGCAATGACTGTGATAATTTTTATTTGGGCCAAACTGGTAGAAATTTGAGGATAAGATTTAACGAACACATCAACAGAAAACAAAATTCTGCACTGGGGCGACATCTTACGGACACAGGTCATACTACAACTATTGACAACATGACGCTAATGCATCAAATGAATAAATCACGTAGAATGGACATTGTGGAAGAGCTGGAAATACGCAGACATAAAGCGATAGACCCGAACAACATTCTTAATGACATTACGGAATTCAACAACAACAGAATGTTTTCAAACTTTATACATGTCCCCCTGCAACAACGCCATCTACATCAGTGATACCGAACTGACCAACCCGGCCTTACTCCATCGCACGCGATTGTTTTATACGCCACAGCTGTTCGCTCCGACAAATTTCTTCTAATTAGTGATAATCTCTGTGATTCTCTACAACCAGTAATTGCCACCTATCACTGGAACACCATAGGAATCGACGCAAGAACCATAGCAATGAAAAAGCTCGTTTGTCATGAATTATACGTACTCTAGACGGTTTGTAGGTTAAGAATTTTTAATATGTATCTTTGTTAATTGTTTTCATGTTTTTATGTAGATTGCGCTGAAGACGGGAGCAATCCCGAAACCGGTACGCAAGAAAACAAATAAAACCAGACATCAGAACTGAAATCTTTTATTTTACGTTACTAATAAACATTTTTCATTTGTTTTTCGGACTACTAATTCAGAAATTCTGCTTTAATCATTGGTGATAAACAATCCATGTCATATGAATAAGTATGAATAACAACAAATCACCAATTGAAAACGACAGCGTCTATAAACTGCGATTCCAGTACATTGCGGACGATATAAAAACATCGCTAAATCACTGGTATATAGAGGGGGATAAATGCCTCGAACAATAACGTGTCTCGCGATAAATCATAGATTTTAGACCGTCACGAAACCCGCACCTATTAGTTACAATGGGCCAGCCATATAGTTCGGCAAATCCTGTTATGATTTTAGAGGCATCTCTAGCAGCTAGCTAGAGCTAAAAAATTAACGCAAGTTGACAGATTTCTCAATGTAGGCTGAACCAAATACGGAAGTGCTATGCTAAGGACAAAAGGTCTTATGTTACGTTCGTGAAAAGTTGTAAAACGTTTAATACGTCTTCGAGAGACCGCGTGTCGGGAGAGTGTGGATGCCACATTCACCCAAATCCGCTAACATTCGAATTGCCAGAAGTCTCCACGGATGCAGATAGTCGGATAAAAATCACGCGTTCAGCGAGGGGTTCGCTTCTTTTCTACGCATTCGCTTCGATCCATTCAATGTGGATTTTTGACGCGGCTCGAGTAGTTTTTGTGTGTACCCAAAAGTATTATTTACGCCAGGGATCTGATTTATGACATCAAACACGTGCGGTGAAGGGGCTGTTCGAGCATCAATGTAACCCGAAAAGTAGGTAACGAATGGAATAATTATTTAGTATTGAAATAAAAAGATTAAAAACCATTAAACACAATAAGTTTATATGCAAAATACAAATGGTTTACATTGATATAAAATTAAAAAGTATTTATTATTTTAAAATATCCGATAGTATTTTTACTTTACCATTACTATAATTTGTCAGGAAAAAATCACATACTCAAAGTTAAAATGGAAAATATACCAGATAATGATATGTTTTTGTGTATTATTGAAGAAATGCAAATGCATATCAATAAATTAACCATACGTATTATAAGATTACTAATGAAAATTAAAATTAATAGCAATATTCAATCAATAATTAATTAAAACTAAAGAATATATTATTTATCGCTTTCAAATAAATCTTATCAGCTCCAAGTTATTCCAGTCTTATTTTCTTATGATGTCTGAATCTATTGTATCGCTTTGGTGCAGTTCTTTGATTATTTGGGCCAGCTGAGAACTACCTGGTAAGTAGGTATAATTATACCCTCATTTATGGGGAATGTCGCACAGGTGTTTCTCGTACATAGGGGAAAAAATATTTATTCACTGTCGACAGACATTCAACAGTCGTTCTTGTTTTTTCTTTCTCGACAATCGCAGATTACCGACTGCGATCTACATAGGCCAATTACTAAGTTGTTGATTGATAATATCGTTGTGACATACCAGTATACAGGGTTGGTCAACATAACCGGAGCACCTAAATAATTGTCCAACCGTAAACATTAAAAAAAGTCAAACATAAGTTGTTTGATTTTAAACAAGCTATTGTCTAAATATATTTTTAATATACAGAGTGCTTATTTTAATATGGAAACTTTCCGTTTTCTAATAGAACACATATTTACATTTTAAAATTAATTCCATAAATCTTTTGTAGGAATCATTTTTTATACAATGCATCATTCTTTTAGTTATAATCAATTACTCTCAATTGCAACTTATAAACTTTTATTTTAACTAAACGGATAAAAAAATAACAGAACTGTTAAATAGAATTAAAGTAAATGTTCAGACAGCAAATTAAAATAAATGTGTATGTATGTGGGAAAATATTCAGTTTCAAAGTTCAGAGTTTTAATTAATTGTTGGTAACTAAAAATGATGCATTTTATAAAAAATGGTTCCTACAAAAAATTCTTAGAAATAATTTTAGAATTAAAGATGTAAAAATGTACAGTATTGTTTTATTTGAAAAAGGAAATGTTACCAAATTTCGATACCTAGTGTCAAACAAAAAAAAATTTTCTTCATTCATTTGCGGTTGGAGGATTATTTATTTGTAATTTTAACTAACTCTGTATGGACTAGGGATGAGTCGTTCGCGAACGAACCGTTCAAAATGAACGGGTCAAATGTCTGAACCGTTCGATCCGGTTCAACCCTGGCAAACTGACCCGTTCAGTAGGAGATCCGGTTCAGTAGTTCGTTCGTTTACGGCGTTTACGCTCTCGGCTCATTTCGGCTTAAAGCATAGACGGCTCGAAGCAGACACAGTCCAGCCGGCGCGGCGCGGCGGCGTCTTTGATGCGTGTTCATTTGTTTCCAGTGCCGCGTAAAGTACATAATATGTATATATACGTTATACATATATAAAATATTTTCGTTCGTTTATTTCTGGTTTGATTGATGCATATTCGTTAACATATTATGAATGTGCCCGAACATTCTCTTTGCGTTTTAAAATTGTTGAGATCCGTATATCTGCACTGCATTTATTTTAAATATGTTTGGGATATTATATTGAATCGGGAGTTGATAATGAAGACCATTAATTTTAATAAATATAATTTATTAAAGAAAATGAAAGTTTGAGAATATATAAGGAAAAATATAAAAAGCATAAAAAGCAGAATGAAAGATGAGATTTTTTCGGTAAAATTGGACGATTTGTTTAGTTAACCATACAGAACTTATTGATAAGTATTGTATAAATTCCGTAAAATCAGCTTTCGAAAATCGCTAAAAGATCAAAATTATATTTAATTAATTTATTATATATATATATATATATATATATATATATATATATATATATATATATATATATATATATATATATATATATATATATATATATATATATATATATATATATATATATATATATATATATATATATATATATATATATATATATGCAAATACCATTGACTTATTAGTCTTAGGAGCATTTTTATAGGATCTATTTTGTTTTTGTTACTGAATGGAGGTAATTTCTATCAGCATAAATTACAAGAAAAACTAAGTTAAATCAGAAAATTCCAGTTCTGACAAAGAAAAACAATATTCGCAGGAGTTAGGCCGTCGCGCGTCGGTATATTCATAAAACTGACCCCCCTGCCACATAGGGCCGCTGCGATGGCTGAACGAAGATACCAGCAATGCCCGCGTCGTGTATCTCGTTCTTTTTGAACGGTTCGTTCACTAGATCCGTCTATAACCTAACCTATATGAAATACGTTCATTTTGAACGGTTCGGTCGCGTCGGTCCATATGAAAGTCGTTCATTTTGAACGGGTCCGTTTGGACGGGTCATTTTAGTGAGCCGGTTCGACTGATCCGGCTCACTGAAATGACCGAGAATGCCCATCCCTAGTATGGACATCCCTAGTAGTATAATATTTGATGTATACCGCAATACATTATACAAAATAATAAAATAATAATTATGCAAATATTTAATTTTGTTTTATGGAAAATCGCATTAAAACATGTCTTATATTAGTATATGGTATCTAATATAAATGATCAGAATAAGAAATCAATAGCATTTAAGAAATTGTTCAAATATTTAATATATTTTATATTAAATTTCTATTTACGTTATTCAATTAATTATTAATTAATAATAACCACAATTTCAATGAAAGTAAGCACACACTATATGCTGAGGCAGCGGCTACTTCAGCGACGTCCATTCTAAGTCACCCGCAGATGAACACTGAATGCACGAGCCGAACGCCGAGAATGTGGATGGCCTTCTTTGACCGCTATGTCTCATCCAGCCTCGCCGAACTTTTCGCCGATTTATTCGGGCTGAGTCTGGACCTAGCATAAAACGTCGAGTTTAAGAATGTGTTCTCTCACTTCGCAAACAGAAGCGTTTTCAAAGTTTTTAATTTAAATTTCAAATTATTTGCCGTGTGTTACCTTTACTCCCTATACAAACAACAAATCATTCAACACATGATAAAGTTTTCTGGCTCCCAGATATCCGTATTATGAGTTACTAAATGGTAGACATACAATTTACTTAGTTAATGATGGGAATTGTTAAAGAGCTGTTTAACACCATCTAGCGTTCCCAACTAATATGAAATGAAAACTAATTAAGTTGTCCGTTACAATCTATCTATTTCGCGAGGTCCGAACCTTAATCAAGTTAGGCGAACACTTCATTTTAACGCCCCGAGCCCTTAGCGAATTTGCATGGGAACAATTTAAGTTGTTAATGTGACTTTTTGCGGCTAATTCGATTTTTGTCGTCCGTGAAAGAGTCAATTAAAATTTTACCCGAAGGAAACCGGCCTCAGGAGGGAAGGAAGGAAACCGACCAAAGGACCCAGTTCCGTACCGGAAACTCAAGCAAATCTGAGTTTCTTTTTATACTATACAGCCTGAGACCGGGACGATGTCGGTGAAGTTTTAATTACAGTATTCTTTTTGAATTTTGCGTTTCTTTTGTATTCTTGATTGCGCCGCGTTTCAGACAAATGAATTAAGGAATGTACAGTGCCCAGCGAAATATTTGATAACAACTGATTGTTGAAAATGAATGGTCTGTTGGCTCAAGTCACTCGTTAAAAGATATTGTAAAAAGCAATACAGATATTAGAGTGATTCTGTTGATTTCAAACAGAATAAATAGATATAATTAAGCAGTAAAATATTTATTGTTAATACTCAATAATAAAACAAAATACAAATAAGAAAAAACCATAAAACAATGTCATATCCAGCTATCTATTATTTCTTCAGATTTTTCAAACAAACCTATCTTGTTCCACGGGCATTGCCTTGATAATTATAGTTTTTCATCATATAGCTAAATCCCAAAAGTTGGTTCAAAATTGATTTAGAATTATTTCTTTTGATTATTTAAGTGGTGTCCAGACGCCACTTAAAAGAAACAACAAAAAACGCAACATTGTGACTTGATATGCACATTCAACTAATTAATTTCAACAATAACTACCTATGATGTAAGCTTTAAATATTGCAAATTACCATTGCCATATCAAAATCACTACAAAAATTTCGAGTTACCATTTAAGAAAATTGTCAATGACTTCATAAGTCGAAAATAATTGCAAGTCGGAAATTATTTTTATAATTAAAAATCATACGTTTTCAAATAAAAACCGTTCATTTAGCAGAATCTCTTTCCACACCAAAATTTTCCAGACAATCTGCAAAAACTTTACCTACATGGTGACACAAACATTATTTTTGATACGATGAAACAAATACCTATCGATTCAGAAGATGTACACACAGAAAAGTAAATACTTCAATCAAAGCAATATGCTTTCATCCAAGTAAATGATTAGTTTGCTATAGCCGCAAGTAGATATTTTCTCAAGTTAAGAATAAAGAGATATTGTTGAATTGAAATGATCATATGCTTGTATATCTGAGAAAATATTTTCTTGCAATGAGTATAGATATTATTCATTCAAGAAAACTATTCTCACGTTGAGAATAATGGAATTTTCTTAAAGTGAATTTATATTCTTGACAATGAGAAAATATTTTCTTGAAATTAGTATAGATATTATTAGTTCAATAACATGATCATAATGTATTGAATAGAAATTACTGTTTTAGTTTTTTTTTAAAAAGGTAGGGAATTGTGTGAAATAAGTAGACAATAACTTAGCGAATGATATTTGTTTTATTGTATGAAATTTCTTTGCTTAATTACATATATACTTACCTATTTATAAATTATCACTACCTACAATATCTAAGGCATGAAAAAAAAACACCATATTCTATTAGACATCAAATTATTTCCATTATATTACACAAGTAAGTTTTCTGTGACATGTATGTTGATTTGGTGACCACTATACGGCTAGGCAAAATTTACGTACCGTGTGCGTCACAAGTCACAACTACGAACTGCGTCGCAAATACGTTGAACATAAGTACTGTAGGCTATTCAAGCAAAATTAAAACTATATACTTTCATAATATTATAGATCGCGTAGTTATTGCGTACAGTACCTACAAAAAGTAAAGATATACTTACATATTGAACTCTTCCTAGACAATACTCGGTAGTCAGCGAACACGACGCCATAGCAGACCCCAACTAACTGAAGGCAAATGCCGATGCGAAAAATCTTAAATCTCGGCAACGTTCGTGTACGTTTGAGTGTAAATGCGCAAGCGCGTTGCAAGCAATGGCTTACTTGATTCAAGATATTGATCAACTTCTTGAATTGTGAATTTAAACTACTTGGTTTGAAAATTATATACTTAACCGAAACTAATAACACTGAGATTGGGATATTCTTGAATTGTAAGAACAAGGAATTCTTAAATGAAAAAAATTGTTTCAAACCAAGTAAATATTAACTTTCATCTAAAGCAATAACCGCAAGTAAATAATTTTCTCACGTTTTGAGAATATACTTCGCTGTGTGTATGTATATAGTATATTATTTGACGAGCACATAACTAAGGATATAAACATGCGAGCGATTTATATGTGTTGTGTGCGAGTATATAAAATTAATTAATACCTATCAATAACTGGAAAGTCATCGCTAAAATTAGGCGCAGTTTCAATTTGATTCATTCAATTGAAACAAAAAAAAATACCGTCTAAGATCAAATTTTCTACAAATTTGAGGCAGGATCATATTATACTCTATAGGTTTTGAGTAATTGATTATGAGAGTTCTTTCACCGCCAATAAGAAACAATCAGCTGTCTAGTCCACTGACAGCTAGTCCACTAGACCAGCGTTTCCCGTGGCCCAGGTATTTTTACACATTTTCTTTATGCTCCACTAAAAGTTTTACGCTTATATCATCATTTTTAAACTATTTTTACCCCAAATATCTAGATTGTCTGGCCTAGGTATATAATGTAATGTGTACTAGAGAAGATTCTAATACCTAGACCTACAAAACGTTTAATACTGATACCAATGCATAGCACTGTATCAATTGGAAGAAGTGACATCAATATTAAATAAATTCCTCATATAATGGAGTGATAAATAGAGATGACAGTTATCCCCTAGTGGTATGTGGTGTATTCGCGAGTAGCAATAAATAAGAAACAATTCGAGTGATGATATTTTTTCAGATATGTTCAAAACGTGATAATGTAATAGGGTATTTGAATTTATTAAAAATATGGCTTGTATTATAGTCATCCTAATAGATTACACTTTAAGAAAACTATTTGTTATTACCTTTCAAAAAAAATATGCTTTAGTTTTATTAAAAACCCAAATTAAAATTGAATTTTATTCACGTCCTATCACGTGATTGAAAACGCTCGGTAGTTGGCTCAGTCTCCAGTGACGTCAATCGTTAGTACGCTTAGAGCGCGTTCGGTTTGTCAGGGTAGGGTATGGGGAGAGCAATGCTCAGATAACCTGGATCGGCTGTCTCTCTCTTATATGCAGATAAACGCCGTATGACGTTTATTAGTCCGCCTATTATGCAGCGCGTCATTCTCACCGTACAATGCCGGGTTATCCGAACGCGCTCTTATGCTTCTCCCGTTTGAATTTAATAGCACCAAAGTGCCATGTAAGCATAACTTTGTAGGTTAGGATACCCCTAACCTTAAGCTGTCAGATCAGATAATACCTGGTTCGAAAATACGATAGATAACTTATTCTAGTCAGTATTACTTATGTCGAAGTAATCTTCACAACATAATGTATTGGCCGCTATTTATTTTATTTGGATTTCTACGAGCCAACCACTTTCTTCGCAGTTTCAAATCTTGCGGAACAGCTACAAATAGTTTATCCGGAGTTTTTCTTGACGTATTTCTGCATGGTGGATTTATACACCATTTATAACCCATTTTTATGTAGAAATTGTGAAAACAACACATCATACAACACAATTACCAAACGGCGACGATGCCGATGCTGACAGACCATATGGGCCGATTAGACATCTACCATCGGGTGACGTCACACAACAGAAAGTATCGTTTTGGCGGGACTTTTTGTGATTCAATTTTGAACGCTGATTTTTATGAAATATTAAGGAAATAATTACGAAAAATAATGCATTTACAATGTAGAGTACAATGTAGACAAACCAAGCTGTACTTGATCCAAAAAGTCCTCATCGATACCATGTCTACGTCACGAGGGAAATACCTGTATATGAATACTAACCAACTAACGTGTTATTGGAGCCTTTTCGGCAGTATATCGTGAAAATGCTAACTTGGACATAAACGATAGTTCCACCTATTTCTTTGCTGAGAAATAAATATCTAAGTCCAAAAAGCAAATTTGGTCATATTTGACCGTGAATAACTGATTTCCGTTTAACAGAAAAAGAAGCATCGTCTTTCTTAACCGAAGGTATAGGTTAAGAAAATCTAATGATGGCTGTGTCCTTTCGTATGTACGTTATCACTACTTAAATGCAATTTAAAACGTTTTTGCCCCCTGATTGAACACTAATAAATTTGTAATATTTTTTGAGCCCTATCATCCTAAGAAATACAAAGTTATCACTACATTGTACGTTTCCCCACCCAGTAAGAAAATTTTGTCAAAAACTCTGAACACCAACGAATCTGTTCCAACTTTACATCAACATTTACCCAGGAGAAGATATCAGTTTCAATTCTACCTCCCTCTTTCAATATACCCTGTTATCTCAAACAGCAGTATTGAGACCTCTGATGTCGCGATACCAGATATTTCAGTCGGAGTATCTCACTGAAAAGTTGACGTTGTATAAAAGGGCGACAAAGTGTGCCCGAGACCGCGTGAAAAAGTCTTCTCGTTGCTTCGACAAGTTAGTGGAAAACTTGCAGGTCGATCGGTTCGAGGCAGTCCGGAACGAACGGCCATAATGAAATTCTGTTTCAATTCCGTTGAGGCGCTGAGGATTCTCGGATAATAGCGTAGTCTTCGAGGGGACAGATTAACCTGAAAATAGCCCTTGATGTCTACCTACAAAAGCGGAAACAAAATCAACGCGCAATTTCACTTTGCGGATTCATTTGCTTCGACGAGAAAAATTACAAGAAAATATTTGAAATATTTGCACTTGTCGACAGAGAAACTTGTAACGGGACGAGTAAAAGCAGTTGCTAGGGGAACAAAGTAAACAAACGCTCCGTTGCTAATGTTGACACAAATCAAGAGAATTATAAAAAATTTAGACAAGTGTTACTGACGGTCAGATCTTGGTTAACCGATTTTTACAGAAACATGACATATTCAAGAGGATAGAAACGCTACAGCCATCTGACGTCAGTAAATTTTTTCTAAATTTTTTATCAATTTATTTGATTTGTGTTAACACTTAATTCTGTTTTAGATCTCAAACGTGTCTATATTTCTTTCATTTTTACCTTAAATACTCCATTCCAAAATAACGTTTTTTAACCCGTTTATGATTGATTTTTCTGTGGCACCTCAAATGTCGATTGTGCAAAATTGGGCATTTCACACTTTCTCACAAACACTAGCAATTTTTACGATATTCAATGCCTTATAATTCTGATGGGTCGCAATTAATTCACCTTATAATAAAGTTTAAAAATATATAAAAACATTCTTGTGTTATATACTGTGGCTGGCATAACAAACATTTAATAATAAAAAAAAGTCACATGACGTTAAAAGACATTTATTCGAAAATACTCGCGGTGAACACAAACATAGGGGGCTGATGTTTTGACAATACCTACATACTGTCACTAGAATCAAAATATCTGTTAAGTCCTGGTTAACTAGTTTTATTTTAATGCAGACACGACTGATCTCGATCAAATAGAATCTCATGCAGCTAAACTATTAATTTTATATATAGTATGATAAAGTCACGTGCCTGGCCACGTCAGATTTTTTACTTTATCATACGTAACAATACAAACAATTCGGAGTTGAGTGACAATACAGACAATTAATTGTCAAACTTATAACCTTAATCGCCAATAATTGACATTGGCGATTTAAAATTTACAATTATTTGAATGACGAATATTTGATATATTTGACATATAACCATGGCAAACCTTTATCCCCTAGGGCGCATCTTTATTGCCCTGGCGCAAGAAGAAGCTGTCCCGTTATCTAATGTAAAATGTTACCTTATGATCGTTTAGGACATAAATAAAATATTAATTATTTTATATTTTGTAATT
Source organism: Aphodius sticticus (assembly GCA_963966075.1). Classification (NCBI taxonomy): domain Eukaryota; kingdom Metazoa; phylum Arthropoda; class Insecta; order Coleoptera; family Scarabaeidae; genus Aphodius; species Aphodius sticticus. The sequence goes on from OZ014513.1 coordinate 32,976,247, forward strand.
GGAGGCGATGGGAGCTGTCAATCAACTATCAACCACGTAGGTATTGACAGCAGATTTAATATTAGATTAGATTTAATAATGACAGTTTGATTGTTGAATAACGAAGTCTTTATTAAGAAGAACAGTCATTGTTATTCAGTCTTGTTATACGCGCTACGATCTTGATCTAGATTCTAGGCCATTGCGTAGCATACAGAGTGACGTATTCCCCAGTTTATTTCCTTATTGGTATAAACCAAGTTATCGGACAACCTGTCTGAAGTTAGCGTAATATTAAAACGGGCCGTTTTAGCATCCACCCATTTAATTCTTTATAAATACTGGCATAAGGCTTCCTAACAGCAAGGAAAATGCGATCTTTTCAATGCACAAACAACGCTATGGATCCACGTTTGTTTATATAGCAAATGCCCCCCCCCCCCCCGACTTTTATTTGAATTGTTTGTAAACAGGCAACTTTAGCACGGTGAGAAGCCGTAGCCTGAACGGAGAAGAATCGTATTTCCGGTCGAGATAATAAAACACAGCAGTGTATGAGTCTGTTCGCTCGGAAAATGAAACTCAATTGGGGCTGGCCGACATCGGCGGTGGAAAACTGCAAACGCCGGAAACTAAATTGATATCGTGCTTAGTCTGGCAGTGCAAGAAAACTAGCGCTAGGTCGGACCTAATTGATTAATGAGATCTACCGCTGCATATAGCTTATTGGTTTCTCTTAAAAATACTATTTTAGGCCATGTTGCAAATACCGGGTAAAAAGTCCAACAAGCGTTGTTCGGATTAGCCACAACTGACGTTCTGATAGATTAGTGTCATATCATATTTCTTCATATTTATCTGTTTAACGGCACCTGCCAGAATTCCATAAAAAGGGAAAATTCTATGTTCACTAAGCACATAATTTAATAGCCGTAAAATCAGTGCTAGTCGACGAATTTAACGACATGAAATGCCGAATGCAAGCAGCAAGAAGGAGAACACCATTTATTTCGTGTTTATACCTACATTTTGAATTACCATCATATCTTACTCAATACTTGCCAAATTATCCGTTTTGATCACACTAAATAACAAAACCGCACACGGACAACGAGGAACGACGCAAACACGGCAAACACGAGACCTCACACGACTCGATCAGCTGATGCCACCAAAGGATCTCGCAAAGTTTGTCAAGGTACTAGTCTTAAAACTACTGATCCTAAAAACGTGAGGTATCAATTTAGTTATTCATGATCAAAGATTACCGAATTAAGTTTTGGCGTGTAACGTCTTTCCCTAATTATCTGTACGAAAAAATCGAACAAATTGGTCACGAAATGCTGTCCACTGATGTTTTACATCAATATCTCAAAAGTATTGAAGTTAAAATAATAGCAATCTTGGCAACGGGTAAAATTGTTGTTATTTTCTATCATAAAAATGATGGGTTTTTAAATACTCCTGTAAATTTTCAAGACTCGGAAGGGGACACCCTGTGGACAATGACAAAAACGTAGTCATTTTGAGTGGCATCGTATTTCATGAAAAATTAATCAACATGTAGCCAAAAGTTGACGGATTTCGATATGTTTTTCAGAACAAAATTTGTTGGGTGATTTCGAAGTTATATCACCACCAAGATGTAGAATCGATACACATTTTTTTTCCGCTAGTGTACCTATTATTTATTAAATGTACACCATGGTGATGTGGAAAAAGTGTTCCTGTCCGCAGCCCTACAGTTATTCTAGAATGTGATTTGGGCTACTAAAAGTTCGAAACTTAAGGGGGTATTCTATTCCAGAATTAAAAAATCTGATGTGGCCAGGCACATGACTTTATCATACTATATATAAAATTAATAGTTTAGCTGCATGAGATTCTATTTGATCGAGATCGGCTATGTCTGCATTAAAATAAAACTAGTAGACTCACTTTTAGAATAAAGCATTGGATAAGATAGGGCTATAAATTGCGGCTTGTGATTGGCTGAAAGTTGAGCCAAATTTACACCAGCCAACGCGCGCCAACAAATGAATTTATGTCGGCAAAGACGAATGTATCTCACTTGAATTTTGAAACGTCATGTCATTTGCGTCAGATTTTTGTTGTGTTCGGGATAAATTGCAGTCTTTCGAATTTATTATCAACAATCAATCGATTCAAATCAAACTCAGTTCTTTTTAGAACTCCACACAATATTAACATTGTAACAGGTAATCTTAATATTGCCAATAATATTTAGCATGCTTCTATGCAACCAACAAATTTATAGGTTTAACTTATTTTATCCAACTTTAGGTTATAACTTATAAACGTGTATATCAGAAAATCTACGCAGGTACTCATTAATAGTGAAATTAATTCCCGTTTGTCAAACATCTCTTAACTATCATCCCAAATTAATTTGCAAACATTTCACACCATTGTCGTGACATAACCTTTCAATCACTTTCAATTTGCCGTTATTGACAGCATATTGCTCCAGTGTAAATCGGGCTCAGTTTGCACCCCCCACTACTATGTTCTAATCGTGAATAGGGTATAGACAGATATGTCGATTAAAGCTGTCGTTCGGATATTGTACTCCATTGACACCGGGTACACCGTCCAAATGACACGTGTTATTGGGTGTAAAAAGTGTGAAGGTGCGTTCCGATTGGTGGTAATGGTAGGTAACGGCGGTGGTAGCAGACGAAATTATAGCATTTATCACATGTCGTGATGGTGACACATATTAGTTTGCATGTACATAAACTTGAGTCACTAGCAATTTCTATTAGAAATACTATAATGGCGTCTACTACCACTGCCATTAGCACTAATGAAAACGTACCTTAACGGTGTACAATATCCGAACGCAGCTTGTATTGACAGTAGTATTGTCAAAGCATTTGCGTTTGACACTACTTACTGTCATTAGAATCATATCTGACATATAATCTGACATATCCTGGCTACTAGTTTTAATGCAGTACGACCGATCTCGATAAAATAGAATTTGCTCATGCAGCTAAACTATAAATTCTACCAAAAAATGTCATATACATAAATTATAGAAAATTTCCTCTCCTTTAATTTATTATTTAACTATTTTGACGACATTACACATATAGCGGCTCGTTTGCGAAATCTTCGAAAAATGCTATGAGTAAACCACCAGTTCCTTTGGACCCTTTTCAACAGAAAGCTTTTCAGCTCTAAGTTTGGCCATAAAACTTCTAAATATGAAGTTTCGTCCCGATACATTTAGTAGTTTTTCCGGAATCGTCGCCACAAAAAAACGGCCACACACACACACACACACACACACACACACACACACACACACACACACACACACACACACACACACACACACACACACACACACACACACACACACACACACACACACACACACACACACACACACACACACACAGACATTTTTTGTACCTTGGTCAAAAATGTTCAGGGGACCCAAAAAGACATATTTCCGCTAAAATCTCAAAAATTTTTTTGGCACGATTACAATACTTTACATACTACGTATGATAAAGTAAAAGAAAAACGATTTTCATTTTTTTTGCATTTTCTCAAAGATTACTGTTTTGAAAATATACCTTTCAAATAGTAGCTTACATTTCCGAATATTGACAGATTTACAGAGGTTTAAAGAAGGCTGTCCTTGGCGTGTCGCCTCCGATCCAGCTAGACGCGACTTTGTCGCGAGTTGCGACCGATTTTGAAGATGTTATTTGGAAATAACTTGTATATTTTACGTAGTGCAGAAGACGAATGACAAAACACCGTTAAGAGACTACAATTAATGCAGAAATTATTGTAAAAAAGAACGAATGCGTTGGACATGTTGAGAAGAGAATGGGTACCAGACTGCGGAATATAAAAAGGAAAAAGGGCATTGGTGGCAAAGGTGTTGGAAAACTGACTGATAAAGTGATCCGAGATTTGACGACTTACTACAATTTGGCAATTCGTAGGCATTCTGATTCAGTTCAGGCAATGCAAAAGGCAGTGTGGGCACCATTCAAGCATATTAGTTCAACTGATGCAAATCCTCAGCCTGAATTCTGTCCTCTTGGTCAAACCAGTTGGTGTAAGTGGCGTAAAGCAGAAGCTGGTGGAAAACTAGATGAGTTCAATCACGATAAAGCATCCCTTGAAAACAAATAAAATAAAACCCATTTACAAAGAACTGACATCAGAAGATTTATTGGAAAGATGTTGAGGAGCGAATACGCAGAATAACAATGAATCACTAAATTTATTGATTTGGACTTTTGCTTTTAAACATATTCATCTTCAATGAAGGATTTTCAACTGTTTTGAAAATGTTATTGGTGAAGGGAATTACCATTGGAACCACCACTGAAATATATGCAAACGCACGAGCAAACGCATCAACAGATCGGAACTACAAGCGTCCAACGCTTCAAAGAAAGCGAGGACGGCACTATGAGAAGCAAAATCAGCTGATCCAAGCTTATTTGAATATGAAGAAGGTAAGTCAGTACGAATTTACCTAACTAATGTAATAAAATTCTTATCAAATCGACATGCAAAACTTTAAAGCCGTTTTTCTCAAAACTATATTTTTCACAACTGTTGCCATAAAATTTCAATATTTACTGAACCAATTGATTTGAAATTTGGCATATACCTTCAGTACACCTGTATAACTGGTAGTAAAATTATATTAAAACAATTTTTTTGCGCTATAAAAGTTGATAGAAATATTGGATTTTTTTAAGATTCTTGCCATTTCTTTAAATTTCAATATTTTTTGACAATTCTACCACCTGCTATAGCCACATTCATACCGATCATATTTGTTCTTGTTTCATTTGTTTTTGAAGAATTGCATAGCTTCCAGCGTGACAACACTTCCCATAATCCTCCTGCAACGGTAGATCCACATTAACATATAGCTTCATAACTTTTCTACTTTTTTAATTTTAATATAAATTTTTGTTAACTCAAAACATGAATAAAGATAAGTTAAAAATATGAAATAAATAAAAACTGTAGTTTCTTTGTAACAAAAGTCCTAAAAATAGTCACAAATATGCCGTCGTAGAATAGAATACCCCTTAAAACATGAGCAATGTTATCAACCACAGAAAAGGGGATAATAAATCATAAAATCATACTGTTTGCTTTTTGACTGTAGTGCAAGGTGTGCACTTTTTATTTTATGGTGTGTTCATATAAGATTAGTTCACAACAACTTATGTACAGCGAAGGTACAACACTTGTATTGCTATATAAAAGTAATATCATGGAAGTTTACAATAAAGAAACGTTATTGATAACCAGGACACGAGATAAACTCGTGCCAAGTCGGGCGGTTTAAAAATTTCAGAGGAATGCGCCCGCAACGATATATCATCACTCTCAAGTGTGGTCGTGGTCCTGTGACAGCTCTGCAGTGCAAACTGCTACACTTCGGTCTCCTCTCGACTGCTACCGTAATCCTTTATATCTCCACTTTTCTGAAATCGATGGGTCGGCGGTATCGCCCCCGGGGGCAGACAACGACACCACCCTGACGTCTACACCCCTGTGTAGCAGCCAGATCCGTATTAAAAGAAAACACCACACGTGGGACACCCAAGCTGCGTGCTGAATAAATTTCCTGCCATTTAAAGTTTTGATGTCGCTTCGCCCAGTTCCAGTACAGTTTTGAAAGAATCTGTTTATGGGCTTTCGTGAAAAACCTGGCAATTATGTTACATTTGTTGAACACACACATAGTTTTTTTTTTGTTTAGTATGGGTAACTCCATGTCAAATCAACAGTTTTATTTCTCACCACCTTGGATTTTGATGACATTTTCTACAAGTGTTGTCTTCATTTAGTTATAGAAAAATACCAAATTTTATGATAATCTGTTATCCCGTTTTGGAATTATGGGTATGCAAAATTTTAAAAATTGGTCGGACATGATATATTTAAAGGTCAATAGGTGCCATTTTACAGCTTTTTTCATGAGCTTTCCCCCGATATACAAATACAATTAAATTAATTAATTAAATAAACACAATGAATTAAAAACTAAAAGTTTAATTTTAATTATTTCAAATCGACATGCAAAACTTATCATATTTTTCAGAACTGTTGCCATAAAATTTCAATATTAGTATACATGCCTATATAACTGGTAGTTGTAAAATCATATTAAAAAACAAAATTGAAATCTATTTCTGTTATAAAAGTTGATAGAAATATTGGATTTTTTTTAGATTCTTGCCATTTCTTTAAATTTTATTATTTTTTTACAGTTCTACTACCTGCTATAGCCACATTCATACCGATCACATTTTTTCTTGTTTCATTTGTTTCAGATGAATAGTATAGCTTCCAGCGTGGCAACACTTCCCACAATCCTACAACGGTAGATCCACATTAACATATAGCTTCATAACTTTTGATTTTTAATTTTAATATTTAATTTAATTTTAATATTTAATTTAATTTTAATTTTTAATTTTTTGAATTTTTGTCAACTCAAAACATGAGTTGACAAAAGATGAGTTAAAAATATATAATAAATAAAAAAATTGTAGTTTCTTTGTTACTTCTGCAATATAATTTAAATAACCTAGACTTAGAGATTATAATTCAATACCTACAAACAAGAGACACCAGATAGCTTCTAATTATAGATCAACAATGTTGATTGACACTCCAGTACCTATAGCATCCAGATTATCCAGAATTACAGAGAATTATCGGAGATATCACACGAATACGTCCAGTATCAAAGGGCGACTCGAAACCGACCAGATGCAGTCCGTCGCCTTTTGTCAGTGGATATTTGCGTGGCGCATGCAGCTTCACATCTACCTCACTCCAACCTGCAACACTGAAACTGATCCTACGCTTCTGTCAGATGCCCGCGAACCAACAGCACGATACGAAGCTGACGCTGGTCGAACGCTTCTATCACGCGTAAACTTGAGAATCTAGACTTCCGTAATTTTTTTTCGGGTATGTCGTTATTTTTCTTCGCACTGCTTCTTCTTGACCTCTCCATAGGCAACGTGATGTGTAAGGATCTATATGATATAAGGGAACGTAGTAAGGGTGAGTGATACAGAATATTTTCTTTTTGTATTGGTTTGCAATTAAAATTCTAGGTGACATAGATATTAATTGAGGATGGTGGTTAAAATATGTGAAGAATTGTGTCAGTAGAAGGATAAAGCCAATACTCAAACTACACAAGCCTACATAACTCAAAAAAATATTGCTTTTAATTGAGTTGTTTTTTTCTTTCATCCGGCGCATCCACCAAAATGGGAAGTTAGTCTTATTTTGCTATGTATAAAGCTAGATGAAATTAGCGGTAATGAATCTTAGAGAATAGTTAGTAGATAAAAATGCAATTTTTAAGATATTTTTGGTTTCGGTATTACTTCCCGTTTTCCAGAAATGACGTAGAATTGATGATCGTAAAAATGATCGTAGAAAACGTAAATCGCGCCTCATATGCTTTTTTTAATACACGTTCCTTCACGATCTTTTTAACTAAAATATTTTCAAGTTCTAGTTACTTCCGGTTGCACCGGAAATGGTGTCAACATTTATATTTCGAATGGAATACCTCATTTTTTAGATATATTTTCTTTTTTCAATAAAAATGACAGCTGCAAGGTTACATTCAATTATTTATAAATTATCTGTGTCAATTGGAAAAAACTTGTCCGGCAAAATTGTTGTGAAGGTAACATATTATCGACACATCCGTAGAGTTCTTCGAAAAGTTATACAGGGTGGTCAAATTATAAGATCAATGTTAAACTCGAGAAAAGTACTAAAAGTAGATTTTTTTTAAAATGGAAACCCTATCATAACAATGAATTTTGGAATTTTATAGAACATTTTAGATCAACTTAGTGTAAATGTAAAATGGCCTATACCTAAAATAAATTGTTTTATAATCAAGGTGCAGCTCTCAAATGTAGGTAGGATATACAGGAGAAACATTTGAAAAATATCTGTTTTTAGAGACGAATCTAATACAAGTATAAATAGTAAGCAGTAATATAGTAAGCAGTATTGTGCTGTTTATACACCTAGATACATAGCAACGGAGATAAGAGTTATTATAAAATACTATTATAAGAACTTTTTATTGTTGGATTGAAAAGTATGACTCAGAATACATTTAGACTAAAAAACTGCGGGAAAAAAGTGGGACACCCGTATGCTTATTGAAATAAGTTTCCACAAAGAAATGATTAATATGTACAATATTATACTTATTTAAAGACAAAATAGCAATTTTTAATCAAATAGCTCATTATTTTTACTGTATAAAAGCCGGTTTTCGAATGTCCGGTTTTTAAAAATCCTACAAACCCTAATGGGCACACTTGAAGTTTCTTACCTCAATAAATATATTGAAAACGACTCGTGACTTTCCAATTACAGAATATATGTTCCCCAACATTCTTTCAATACTAATACATTTGAAGGAGAGAAAAAAAATTTATAAACCATTAAAAATCCCTCTAAAAGGGGTCCTAAAAATAGATCGGAAATTGACTTTAATATACGAATGGAGTGCAGCTTTTTACCACTTTTTCCTTCAGACTTTTGGATAAACCTTTTTTATGTTCTTCTAAAATAAGTTCTAAAAATATAATATAATAAATTTGAAAAAAAATAATTTGAATAACTTTAGATATTGGAGTCGTTGATTATAAATGAATGGAGTGCAGTTTTTTTACCACTTTTTACTTCAGAGTTTTTGATAAACCTTTTTTATGTTCTTAAATTCTAAAAATGTAATATAATAAATTGTTGATTATAAATAATATTATTAATATTAATATTTTTACCTACGACCGTATGTTAAATGTCCCTTACGTCACGGACTGCTTCACCGTATATCGCTTATAACAAACATGTGCTTTTGGTTGTGCGTTTGGGTTTTTAACGCACGACATAATGTCATAATGACAGATGTCGCGCGAATATTTTGATTAATTTTATTTGTCATTTCTGATACAATTTATATTTATTGAAATTTTCGGTCTTAGGTAAGTGCAATACTCGAGCTGTAACATATATTACATGCTCTTGAAAATTTATGTTAAATTTGTATTGGAATTTTCTGTCGACACTTCAGACAAAGTTCTCCGTAGTTGCAATAGATGTCGCGATAACAAATGTCTGGTGTTGCTATGTTCAATTCCGTATTAGATTTCCCTGTTTATTTAACATTATATTAGTTAACACACCGTTAAGCGATTCTCAGAGAATACGGCCCATTAACTAACGAAGACAAAGGCATTATATGATTTTCATGGAAGTTAGAAGCACCTAAATCACACACGTAACTCATTTCATATACTACTACTAATACTATAGATGTAAAAGCTTCTAATTATCGATAGCGTTGATTCGATTGACACTCCAGTACACCTAACATGCAGAATTACACATAATTATCGTAGGTAACACACGAACACGGAATTTCACGCCAGAGTCAACCCTTGCAAGCGTCCTGTGTCAAAGAGCGGCTTGAATCGGACCAGATCCAATAGCCTTTTGTCAGTGCAAATTTGCGTGGCGCATACAGCTTCGCATCTACCTCACTATGACCTGAAACATTGAAACTGAGCCTTTCCTGCTGTCAAATACCCACGCACCTACAGCAGGATACAAAGTTGGCTCTAGTTGATAGTTGTTCAGGACACTTATAGGTACTTGAGAACTGCAGCAATTTGGTTTTTGAATTGTTACTTTATCATACGCAGTGTGTGTGTGTGTGTGTGTGTGTGTGTGTGTGTGTGTGTGTACCCGTTTTTGTGGAGACGATTCCGGAGAAACTACTAATGGTATCGGGACGAAACTTCATATTTAGAATTTTTATAACCAAACTTAGAGCTGAAAAGCTTTCTGTTGAAAAGGGTCCAAAGGAACTGGTGGTTTACTCATAGCATTTTTCGAAGATTTTGCAAATTAGCCGCTATTTGTGTAATGTCGTCAAAATAGTTAAATAATAAATTAAAGGAGAGGAAATTTTCCATAATTTATGTATATGACATTTTTTGGTAGAATTTATAGTTTAGCCGCATGAGCAAATTCTATTTCATCGAGATCGGGCGTACTACTTTAAAACTAGTAGCCAGGATATGTCAGATTATTTTGATTCTAATGACAGTAGCTAGTGTCAAACGCTAATGTCTTGAAAATGCTACTGTCAATATAGGCTGCGTTCGGATATTGAACACCGTTACACTTTTTACACCCAATAACACGTAAGTGTCGTCCAAATGACACTTACGTGTACCCGCTGTCAACGGAGTACAATATCCGAACGCAGCTTTAATCGAGATATTTGTCTACTTCTACTAGTTTTATTTTAATGCAGACATAGCCGATCTCGATCAAATAGAATCTCATGCAGCTAAACTATTAATTTTATTTATAGTATGATAAAGTCATGTGCCTGGCCACATCAGATTTTTTTTTTGTACTGGTACTTCTTGACCTTTCCAGGCATATGAGTTTAAAAAAGGAAAGTCGAATCTGATGTAGAAATGTTTATTTGTTTTCTTGCAGACTAGTTTCGAGATGAAATAAACATTAATAGATGATGTCCATTCAATTACAATTGTAATGCATTCTAACGGTTTACACATTTAATAAAGTATCAATAAAGTGTCAGGAAACATTTTTTTTTATTTCTGTACTATTCTTTGATAGAAGAAGAAGTATTTTTATCGAACCATAAAAAAACTATACTGGACATACTCAAAAGAAGACTGTTTTTTTTTTTATCCCAGCGCCTCCACCCAAACAGGCAATACGCTTGTATTTTGGTAATTATATAGTTGGTCGAATTTAATCTTGCAGGAAAGCTAGTAGATAAATAAATAGACAATGTTCGAGATATTTTTGGTTTCCAAATGACTTTTATGGCGCCATTTTAGAAATTTTAAATTACGCATATCCCTTTTTTATATTGTCAATCTTGATCATATTCTCAATACATACCGATCGACAACTATTCAATTTTTATCATCAAGATAAATCTTGATGTTCCACTGCAGTTGGACAACACTCTCGGCCTGCACGGTGTTCCGCGGTTGTTTTGTTTCCAAAAAAGAGAAATTATTATTAACCGAAATAAAAATCTATTTACGTCCTACGGCTTTCGCGATTAGAATCACTAATAAATTATTTTCTTAAGTTTCCGAGTTATGCCATCGTATCAGGCAAAGTATTCAAAAAATTTAAATTGAAACCAGTTGTGGAAAACCCACAGTATAACCAAGAAATCAATTATTTGATAAATTATTATTTAGATTACAGAAAATTTTCAAATAAAAGCTTAACAACATTACTGGCACCCTCTAGCGTGATTTAATTGGGTTTTGGCCAGTGAATCATTTTTTTCACGATACCAAATGCGTAGCGTACAAATTTTGTTAGAAGCAAGGAAATCGAAAAAAATATTGACCTTTGATCATTAGATCAATATTTTTTCGATTTCCAAAAAAATGACCCACTAGCCAAAAACCAATTAAATCACGCTAGAGGGCGCCAGTAATGCAATGTCAGCCAAAGTCGATTTAGTTAGTGTTTATTTGACCATTTTCGACTATTTTCACCAATTCATAGCCACCTAGATTAATACACAAAAAAGTTATCTTTGCGTTGACCTGGTGATAAAAATTGACGATCGATATGTTTTTGTGTTCAGAATGTCATCCTGATTGAAAATATCACACGAAGAATATAGGGTGCCATTTAAAATTTCAATGATGACGTCATTTCCGGAAAAACCGGAAGTCATATTAGCCTGAAGAGTATCCCAAAGAATGGCATTTTTTGTCTATTAACACTTTCGCAAATTTCATTCGTCCAGCTTTATAAACAAAAAACTAAACGGGAGTACCTACTTATGCCGTGGGTCACCCGGTATAGTATGATACAGTCATGTGCCTGGCCACATCAGTTTTTTTTATTTGTGTATTATAATAGGTATAAGAAATATGAACAACATTATTAAATAAATGTATTAAATAAATAAAACTATCATTCGAAATTTCTATAACAATATTTTTAGTGTCTTTTTTATTTTATTTTTAATTGTATAGCTGTCGAATAACGGCGGCAAACATTCGTTCGATTGTATTTGATGGAAATAATTAATATTGAATACAATAACGTATACAGTTATTTCCATATTTTTATTTTTAATTGGCACAACATTTTACTAAAATGTCTGAATAATATATAAATTTATTTTATAAATAAATATTAATGTAGAGTATTGATAATAAATAACATATTGCTATAAATGTTACTCTTTAATTTCTGTATAATTATCTTTGGGATGTACACAAAGAAAGGCAGTTTTATTTTGTTATTTAAAAGTCGAATTGAACTAGGAGCACAGCTAACAGATAAAAGATGCAATACTTGACATACTTTTGTGACAGGTTTTCCGGAAATAACGCCATCTTCAAAAGTTTAAATCTCAACAAATATTTTTATTTTATATATTTTTAAGCATAGGTAATGATTTCTATACACATATGGCAATTATGATAGTTTGAAAAGATCTATCATGATAGCTTGGATAAAGCATGATGTTAAGTAACGTTTGTAATCTTTCCCAATTTTAATGATTCTTTCAGGACATTGTAAATTAATTTATCAAGATTTTACCGCCCTTTGCATTTTTTTAATTTTCTCTCAATTATAGGTTTCATTCTTTTACGTGTGACGTTCGATATCAATGCCACCACTTTTACAAACCTAAAATAGTATAACACCGAAAGCAATGTCTCCATTGTGACACAGAGTAGAAATATTTGTGTATGTGCTTAAAAAGCAGTCAAAATCGAGTTCAAAAAAGTTTGTAGAGAATTCAGAACATTATAATATTGGTAATCAACAACTGACATATTGGGAATTGATATGGCTTTGTAACATACTAGTTGAGAACTTTAGCAAGTTGCTTAATAACCCCAGAGGGTATTTCAAACATAGACCACCAAAACATCACATTGATTCTCCCTGGTTAACAAGTTCTAGAATATTCTTTTCTAAATTTGCAAATGCGTGTGATAATCCTGATGAATTTATTCACAATATGTTATAAAAATCATGTAAATCCATCGGTAATTACAAAAGTTATCAAACATTAAAGTTTATAGCAAAATATGAGGAGTCCAGTTTTAAGTGCCTGGAGTGTATTTACGAACTCATTACCTATTCATATTATAAAATTAATAGTTCCTCATTCCATCGCATGTTCAATCACGTACTCTACACAAAACATTCCACGCAAAACAATATAGCTGCCATACGCAGTAGGGCAACAATGCAAAAACTTGCTCAACCCTGCCCATTCAGCAAGATAATTGTTTATAGGATAACAACAAGGGTCGACTCTGGCTCTAACTAATAATAGCACACTTCAATAGCACAGTTTACCCGTGTAGAGTTTAATAATCGAGCAAAATTTAACTTTACAGCATGAAATTTAACTTTAAATTAACTGAAATACTCGATGGAAGGACTGGAAATGACGTGCGACCAACGCCGAAGTGAGAAACGGATTTATCAGTGGAACGGATGCCTTTTCGAGATTCAAAAGCGATCTGGACGCATAAATTTTAGACGTTTATTAAAAAGGGGGAGAACATATCGTTTGCCATCACGGTGTCTGTTGAAATATTCATAATGCGTTAAAACTTTTTCTCGCAAAGGGAGTTGCGAATAAATAGGAGGATGAATGAAAAATATTTGTCGCCTTATACAACGGAAAAATGGGGTTGGGTGGATTCCTAAAATACAATTTTGAAAAAGTAACTATTTATATCATGCAGGAAACTGGCTAAAAGACTAAGGTTATAATAATACAAACATATCAAACATCGCTTTAAATTTTTAGAAAACGCCGTGTTAAAATTCATATTGAACGACTTGGCAACACACAAGTGTGTTGTTAAACTCCTTTGTATAGAAAAAGACAAAAATCCATGTTATTTTAAAAAATCCTCGAACACGTCGATATTTAATTATTAAAATACAAATAAATATCTGTGAAAAGTTCAAGTTTCGACCATCCATTGTTACTAAGTTATGGCGTCATCGACCACATATTTTAAGTAAAATATTGATAACTTTAGGGAAAATATTTTTGTGAATTGAATATGAAATTACGATTTGGGTAGAATTAATTGCCCTGAACACGAATCTGAGCTCCAAAATTTTCTATCGCACAAGGTTTACGAAAAAAAGTGAGATTGAAGAGTCAAAAACGCTATTCTAAAATTTTAAACATTTTTACCAGATTAACCCATTGTCCTATAAACCTCAAAATGGTCTCAGAGTAAACGTTAATCTTTGCACTTTTACCTGAAATCCCAAAAGATTGCTACCAAATGAATCGGTCGGTTCGAAAACAGTACAAGTCCAAAAAGTGAAAATTAACAAAATAATTTTGTCGGTGCAATAGCTTCAAAAGGAATAGCAGTGTGCCAACAGACAAAATATAAAGTAGTTCACAGAGAATTAAATGTATTACATAGTTTATTTATATTTGCATTAAAAGCAGAGCTATGATTAAAACAATCATCATGGACATGTACTGTTTTTGAACTCGACGGAAAAACAGCGTACATTTTTAACAATATTTATTTATTTAAAGCATTTAAATAATATTTTTATTATGATGTATAGGGTTATTGATACCAAACCCGTTGTAATATATTTCTAATTCAAAATGGCGGATTAAATATGGCGACTAGACAATTTGGAAAGATGTCGGGTGGTTATGAATCCTATTTGCCGTGATATTTGAAGATCCTATACTCCAAATCCAATGTCCAATTTTTTAAATTCCAAATGGCGGAATCAATATGGCGACCGAAATGTAAAACGAGTTTCATGAAACTTATTTCCCGTAATATTTGAGGATTGATGATTAAAAACCACGTTAGATTTTCAAAATAAATTCAATATAGCGGATTATACAGGTTTAGTCAAAATTATCGGAGCACCTTAGTAATTCTTCAACAGTAAAGAATTTCAAATATAAGTTCTAACAAAAGTTTGTTGGTTTTAAACAAGCTATCGTCTCAATATGTTCATTTTATTCTGGACATTTGGTAACCTTTTCTTTTTCAAATGAACACTTTGTAAATATTTATATTTTTTTATTCTAAGATTAGTTCTTCGAATTTTTCGTAGATATAGTTTTTTATAAACTGCATCAGTTTTTAGTTATAAGGACTTAATCAAAATTTGTCCAAATTACCAATTTGGTCCAATTAACACCAAAATAATTCTTCAACCGTACAAAATTTAAAAAAAAATCAGTTAATGGTTTTTTATGTAACTATCGCCTAAGTATATTTTTAATATACACGGTGTTCATTTTATTATGGAAGCTTGGTAAACTTTTCTTTTTCTATTAGAACACCCTGTATATTTAAAAAAATGTAATTCTAACTGTTTTTGTAGGATTCATTATTTTATAAAATGCATCATTTTTGAGTTATGAGCAATTAATCGATAATTAAAGGATAAAATTAAAAAAATTAAGAAAAAGTAACAGAACTATGAAATGGAACTAAATAAAATATTCAAGCAGCCAACTTAAAAGAAATTTTATATGTATGTTTATATGTAGATATATATGTACCTATGCATGTGGTAAAATATTCTTAATTTTTGCAGTTCAGGAGTTTTGATTACTTGCTTATAAATAAAAATGATATTATTGTATTAAAAAAATTATTTCTACAAAAAAATTCTAAGAATTAATCCTAGAATTAAAAAATGTAAAAATGTACATGATGTGCTATCAGTAAAAAGAAAGGTTACCAAATTGCCAGAATAAACGATAGTTTGTTTAAACCCTGAAAAATTTCTTGAAAAATGATGCATTTTATAGACAAATTATTCCTACCATAGTGAACATGTTGGCTATTTCAGTTCAAGATGGCCAATTTTGGACTTGTACTGTTTTCGAACTCGCCGATTCTAATGCTTTAGAAGAATTTACAGCGGTTCTTTAAGTAGAGTGCTGATGGCTCCATAACGTAACCTGAAAAAACGCAATAACCTGACGTGATATGAATGTTTTGAGTTCAGATTCGCATTCAGCGCAAATACGTCGATCGAAAACGCCTATTCGCTTTCGATAAAACAAGCCAAGTTTATCAATATTACTTCAACTGTCATTTTCTCTGTTCTTGCGATCAAAGTCTGTATCTGCTAAATGATGGATCACACTTATTTTATTGAGATAAAAATTGTGCATTAATAGTTTGTGTGTGTAATTTAAAAACTTATGGTCGCCATCTATTAGGCAAGATATAAACTAGTTGACAAACGTATTTACCCAATAAATAATTTGGCTTTATAATACCCGATTTAACGTGATTCGTTGAATACATATATTCGACAATTTATGTTCGGAGATGCTTTTGACTTTTATAATACCTACCCGTCCTTAGTGGATCTATTAAATAGTACGAAATCATATGGAATGCGTTTAAATAATTATCTTCAATTCGTTGCATTTTATGTGTGCACAATTAAATACATGGCCTCATAAAGTACAGATAATGACCAACAATTAAATGAATTAAGGCATTAACGTATGTATATCCTAATAATTCACGTATTTCCCCGACACTATGAGCCGGGTGTGATCTAAATTCATGAACGTTCACATACATAATATGGGGGGAATACACTAGTAGCAAGAACTGTTTGTATTATTATATTAGAAGTACATTATTATTCTATTATAATATATTAAATATATTGTATTAATATTGTATGCATACATTGAGTGACGCGTTATCCTATGGGCAAAATGGGCATTTGCCCAAGGACTCCAGAAACAGGGGGCCCCCAAACAAGTATTTTGGAATGTCGTTTCTATAATAAGACAACCATACTATGCGAATCCTCATTACCGTTGCAGGCACATCTCAGGGAGGCCCCAACTAATTTTTAACGAATTCACTACTGTGGCAAGAATATTGAATTATAATTTTGCGCTCCTGCCATGCCGGTTGGGGACCAAAACAAATCTTTTATGAACTATAAATTAATTAATTAATAAATTAACGTAGTAAGAATATCGAATTTGAGCTTTAGCATAGTCCTAGAGGCACTTTTAGCAGTTAAACTTTTTTTTTGCCATAAACGAATTTTGAGAAACCCTGGACAAAGTTGAAGAAGAGAAAATACTGTATGAATATAATTTTAGTCGATACTTTTTCTTTTGTTATGGAAATCAATTCTGCAAAAATGAACTCTCCAAAAAAGTCTGTAAAATAAAACTCGATCTTCAAAATGCTTACCTTTAAATATCTTTATCATTACACAGTGTGTATAAAAAGTAATGTAACTCAATAATTTCTTTCTAAAAAGTTGACAAGGAAAAGATTCCAATAAAAGTTTTAGGAAATTGCTTAAGCTACAAAATTGAAATGCTTAGAAATGAATCATACTATATATTCAAAAGTATTTTGTATTTATAGCTTAAATCATTTTCAAAAACATTTATTTATTTTTTATTCTTGTAAACTTCTCAGAGGTCGAGGTATTGACATCAGGGACCTCAGGGACTTTTGGATAGGAAACATATACAGGGTGCTATATTTAAAAAAATGAATTTAGTCTGCTTCTTAATGACGCAAAGTAGAAAAAATTGTATATATTACACTCGTTGTATAAGACATCTTAGCTTTTTTGGTCTTTTTAGTCTTTTCAGAGTTATGAGTCTTTACGAGAGTGGTATGGGAACACAGCTCATTTTTTTTCAAAGGATGGCAGATGTTTAACTGTACCAAAATGCAAAAGTTCAAATCCTCTGTATTTTGTTCATGTAAAGGCTACTATAAACCACTACCCTTCTATGAAAGCAGCTCTCTAACAAATCAAATTCTACCAATTTATGGAAACAATCTATTTTCCTCCATCTAGTTGCAGAATATTGACTATAACTCTGACTTCATCCATGCGGAAGTGGAAGCTAGTAAAAGCGAGTCCCAACGGTACAATACTTTAGGGGAATATATGAATATTAATTTAATTAATGTGGAACTACCGGGTTAGTAGATAGTTACTCGGAAAATTGACGATGGCAATAGCAACAGATGTCCGCGTCGGTGTTGGTCTCCTTAGGGGCATTAGAACTCCGCAGAATATTGCCGGACATAAGTAATAAATTCCGCAATACTGCGCCACTACGGTACGTAAGCGCCTTCGCTCAAAAGTTTGAAGTTCTTAAAAAGACGGATCAATTTAAAAAAAGGTCGTTTAAAATACTATTTGCTTTAAAAAACAATTTTTGACCATACTAAATATGCTTGTTACTTGAAAAAAAAGGAAATCTATTGTAATATATATCGTTTCCAGTACCATTGACTTCAATTTACAATACTACGAAATTAAGATAAACTTATTAAAATTACTCAATTTTAACCCAAATGCAGGAAACCTAGACGTGGCCTTAGAGATATATTTCTGTTATAATTTTATTTCCCACAGTATTCTTAAAATTTTGTATCTGGAAAAGAGAAATTGCTTTACCTAAAACGACTTAAGTCAGCAATAAGAAAATGTTCCAGTAAATCTTTGTTGTATGAATGCAAGTTCTTCTAAATATATTGAGAAACCGGAAGCTGCTATCTACCTACATAAAACGGTGCAACTCGTGTAAATGACAGATGGACCCTGCAGTAGCAATAATATGGAAATGAGAGAGTCGGTAGCGTTTGCGTCATCCTCTTTTTTTAACAAAGGACTTCGTGAGCTGCTTTCACGACGACATAAGCCTAGATGAGATTCCCTTTCAATTTGAGAGTAGCGTTCTCGGTCTGAACGTTTCTGGAAATTCTGGAAAATATTACATAGGCATAAAGGCTGATCTAAAATGTTGGAACGATATATGCTGTTGTAATTGTAAATTCAATAAACAAACAGTAACGTTATGTAGTAGATTAATTCAGGCCCGCCGCCAGCCACTTGAGCGCCCGCGTGCATAACCAACTATGCCGCCCCCGTCCCCATCCTTTGCGCCATCTTTACACAAACAACTGCACTAAAAATATCGTGTCATTATTTTCCACGAATATTGATTATTTTTGTACAAATTTTAGTTTCACTGCACAGAGGTGTGTCAAAAGCAAACAAATAATAATCAAAATCATTTTATTAACTTCACGACAGACTGACTGAACTTATCAATATATAAATAAATATGTACCACGCGCGCCAAAAAAAAAATCGTACAGCTAATTATTCCATCGTGTAATTCTAGCTTGTTTTTATTTGTATATGTTTATCTACGACTCACATATAATAAGTTCATTGCATACGTATCTATGACTATATAATCCCCATCATGATACGCGCCAATGATTATAATGACACTAGCGTTGTATAATAATGACAGTTCGTTCAAATAATGACCTCATTATTTGAAGGAACCGTCATCATTATACGAATGTACTGTCAAAGTCAGTCTAAACCAGTGGTTCTGAACCTTTTCAGGACTTTTACCCATATGACCTTCTTGAGATTAGGGTTTTACCCCTTCATAAAAAGTACTATGCAGTACGATAATAACGTCTTATATTTTTAACATAATTCCTATAAAGTTTACATAACTAATGTGAAGGTTGGTGTTGCTTTTTCTTAACAAGATTTGTTTACTTTAGATACTGATATGGCACATCGAAAGTCATGCTTTACATTGAGCCGATTCTTAGATTTTGTTTTTATAGACACTGAAGTTATAAAGCCGCTTTCAAATTTATAACTAGTACCAAATGGTAGAAAAATTCTTAAAGCCCTGTCGGCTAAAATGGAATATTAAGTCCACATTTTTGTCCAAAATGAACCTATGTCATAATCTTGTAATTCCACATTTAATGAGGTGCCTTCGCGTAGTTCCAGAAATTTAACTTAAGCTAAAAGCTTAAGCTTCGTCTTTAAACATTTAGACGTCTGTAGAAAATGGTCTTAACACCCAGGAATAAGTATGACGATTAATTATTTATGCCCGGGAAATAGCGATTCAACGAATCTATCAAAAAAGATAGTTGCTGAATGATGGAATTAGTGAAGCAGCATTTTTTCTTTGTTGTGAGCACTGATTGTCTCGGACAATTGTGCGAACATTGATATGTCACCAGCTTGAACTTTACATTCGTACAGGTCTAGCTTTCGCAGAAAACCGGCAAATATTGCTCATATGTCCTTGCAGTGAGAGATTAATTGTTAATTTAACTGAAAAAAATTAGCCAAATACGCTAGCATATATGGATAAATGTTTTGTCTTTTATTTTTGTGTGAAGATTCACACAAAGGTTATTTCTTCACGCAGCTTAAGCTTCTATTCAAAACTTTTTCCTTGACAACAGTTTATAAATTCTAGAATTTGAACTATTATATGTATAGGGCCTATTAGTAGAGCTCCGTTACCCATCCTAGATTGCAGTTTTACCACCAAGGGGGTAAATACCCACAGGTTAAGAACCACTGGTCTAAACCTACGTGGATAACAGTTATTTGACATTTTGCCTCGCCACCATTGACAAATACATTTAAAAGATTTGATGTAAAATGGAATTTATGAGTCGTAGATAAAACGTCGTATTCGACTTGCACACCACTGATATAAATCGCTCGCATGTTTATACGCTCGCCTATGGCTCGCATAAACTTCATGCTCGTGATTTATATCTTTAGTTATGTGCTCGTTAAATAATATACTATTATTTGCTTGTTTCATACTTATAATAATTAATGTCAGAATGACAGACAGCGTATAGGTTATGAAAGAACCAGTTGCAAAGCTAAAACAAATATTTTCCGGATATTTGGTTGCAATTGTGGTGTACGACTTTCTTTTTGGCACGCAAAAACAAAACAAAACGGAAACTAAACTTTCCTTGGTTTTACACTTGCAAAATCAGCTACAAATTCTGATGTATCCAAGCTATTTAAAATTTCATGTTCTATCGAAACAATAGATAAATTATTGAGCCCTATCTTGGTGCATAGTTGAGGGTAAATATTTTTTTATAATTTTCAACTTGGAAAAAGATCTTTCACCAGATGCCACCGAAACCGGCATAGTAAGCAATATTCCCAACTATTGATGTAAAATATTAAATGGAAAACTAGGCTGATAGAAAATGCTGCATTAATTTCATTATAAAAGTCGCCGCCGTGAATGTCTGCCTGATTTCTTGAATCATAACAGATGATCAACAGACTTTGAGTTGCAAATCTTTGCAAAGATTTAGCATTCCTCGCTGGTATATAATTAAATAACCTATTGTCAAAAAACCCAAAGACTCATCACCAAGACATCATTCATCATGCTGTTCGTAATCAAAATGTTTTGGCCTTCCTTTTAGGCGCAATGTATTTATAGGTGGAAAAACTAGCGAGCGAAGGAAATAATCAGTTTCTTTGCATACGAGATAACTTCGGGATTCCCAAGTATATAGAACTGCAGCGCCGTATTTCACCCGCCAACCCCCATGTATGCCCGTCATCTACTAGCCACTACTGGACATATTTTCATCAATACGGTTAGAAGCCAATAGGTGGCTGTGTAGACTGTTATCATAAATTTATTGGGATTATAAAAGAAGGCATAACTGAGGAAAAAATACATTTTATAAATGAAATTGTCTACTGATAAATGAAAATGAATTTAAAAAAGACGAGATTTCTACTTTTGCCGCCCCCTTGAAGGTGCCGCCCGCGTGCGGTGCACGCCTTGCACGCCCGCTTACGGCGGGCCTGGTCATTAATTTAATAAAGCAAATAAGGAAACAATACTTACGGTCAATGAAAACTTAACGGAAAGCCAGTCATCGGAACGACCAAAAATTTTGTTTCTTTTCATTTCTAGTTTCTACAGCGTTGGGTTGGTTCAGTCCAGAGGACTGTGATTTCAGAAGTACGTAACTCTAAAAATTAGACAAATCTTTCTTACAAATGTAATCTATTAATACTTCTTCCTATATTTCAAACAAATTTGATTGAACAAACATACCCAACCTAGGAATAGAAATATCTAGACTCTAGAGATATACATACAACTGTCTGTTAAAATGTTATTTTGCATTATGAGCGAGTTGTTTACGGTTGTAAAGTTCTCTCGCTCCCCACAGTTATAAAGATTTCATTTTCTTGAAGAAGGTGCAAATCAATGCGGATGTTTTTCCCGCGAAAGGATTGAAAGGGGAGGAATGAATAGGCTGCCTAGAGGTGTTTAGATAGGCGCGAGCTTTTTCATAGAGCATCACGTATAGATTGTATACGATGATACAGTTCACAAAGAATAAAATAATTTAGATATGAAGGAATATACGAAAAGATTGGCTGTGGTTTTATGATGCACACAGTCTAGCTGTAGGGCCTGACAAACGGCAAAGTAGTAATAGAAAAACTGCCAACAGCGCCCCCTGCAAAATCCATGATATGCATCCTTTTTTTCTTTCTTGAAGAGTGAGATTTTAGTAAACAGCGGATTATCCATAAAGCAATGGCGCACGTGCCTAGGGCCCCCGGCCAAGACATTTTCCCATACTGTTTTCAAGATTAATCTTAATAAGTATCATACAATTTTGATTATTTTAAGCAAAAAGTTACTCAAAACGTTAATTAAGCAATTTGTGGATGTGGAAATGTGTCGTACTTGTACGCTATGTTTTACAATTCGTCAATTTATTCAATAGTAAAGTACATACTAAATCACGGAAGCAAAATATTTAGGTATTATAGTAGATTCCACTCCGGATTTGCAACATATCGATCAGTCGGCTTTTATACTAAGCTGATCCGATCCAAGTACACGAGGGGTTTCTGAAATTGTTTATAAACTATTAAATTAAAAATTTTTTTAAGATTGTAACCTGTAAATTTTGGTGAATAATCAGAAGGAAAATACATTTGGAGTCTAACTAGATATGAATATACGGATATACCGTATCATACCATAATGATGACATAATCAATATAATATAGTGAATGGTGATATACAGGCGGGAAGTAAATTTTTAAATAAATAAAAAATTTCAGCCACAACATGGATTTGAACCAGGGACCTTTGTGTCGCTAGCACAATGCTCTCACCAACTGAGCTATTGAGGCTTATGGCATATGTTAATACGGTATACCCGTATATTCATATCTAGTTATATTTCACATTCAGTAATTGACTTTAATTTACATTTCGGGTGTGAACCCTACGTCATGTAGATGACATTTGATACGTGTCATGATAGGTTAGGTTTGGTAGTGTTTACTACTTCCTTTCTTTGATATGACGATTTTCCCTAACATGTCATAGGCCTCAATAGCTCAGTTGGTGAGAGCATTGTGCTCGACACAAAGGTCCCTGGTTCAAATCCAGGTTGTGGCTGTAATTTTTAATTTATTTAAAAATTTATATCCCGCTTGTATATCACCATTCACCATACATTGACATTTGGAGTCCATTAAGATTTGAGTGCATTTGATCTGTTTGACAACTACCGACAAGAGGCGTAAAATAAAATTGAAGCTTTTCCCAAGATATATTTCGGCAAAAGATCGGTTAAATTAATGTACAAATTCTAAAATTGACAAAATAAATTTGTAAAGACGACACGAAAATATCCAAGAGTATTTTTATTATTTCTAAACTATTATAAACTGTTATTATATCAAAGAATTCAAATTATTATAAAACTGTTCATGATGTTATATAAAGCAAGTTCCAAATATATAGAATTATATAAAACTTAAAATAAATCCGCCATTGTAAATAACCTATACGTAACATGTGCCATTTTTGAGAAACCTATTATTTTGTTTTCAATAAAATATGGCAACTGTAAGGTTACTTTCAATTATTTATAAAAAAAAAGTTGTCTGGCAAAATTTTTGTGAAGGTAGCAGATTATCCATCATTTCCACGTTTGACAGAAACGGCGTGACATCTCTTAATTTCATTGGGGAGCAAACAAAGCAAAAGCGTCATAAGAGATCATGTATGTCTGGCTTTCTAAATCAGCTTAAAATAAACCAATTGATACGATAGTGATACAGCTTGGATTTTTTTCTGGGTGTGTGGACCTTATTGAATATGTTTTGAAGCTAATTTTGGAATATTTCACGGTGAGTATTATACAAAACGATGTTAAAAAGTGACTTCAGAAAGTGAGGTTATGTTTGAAACGCGTGTTTTTTTGCAGGTTTATTATGGAAAATATTCAATTCAGTGAGGATTTTAACCAACTACGACATGCTTATTGTTATCAAATTCAAATTACACATCGCGAATATTGACTTTGTTGAATGGTCCAAAAACGAACTTTTTCTGCATCGATTTTTTAGAGACGATCCATTCTGGGATTTTACATTTGTTTGCAGTACCACAAAACAATTGTCTTACCTGAAATTGTATCTAAAGAAGCCTGAAGGCAAGGGAGTAGTCGAGGTAGAATAAATCAATAAAACAATGATTGGCAATTAATAGATTTATTATTTAAAAAATCTGAAATGAATGTAGAATATGAGTAGAATAATGTGATAAGTACAATATTACACTTTATTTCCTGATTATATTTGACAGTTTTTGCACGAACGTCATGCAGGGCGCTAGGGCTGTTCGAGCGCTCGCTTTTTCGTACCGAACACAAGTCGGTCTGATAACTGTCTTTTTCTCATACTAAAATTTTGTTCTATCATACCTCTGCTTGGATACAACTAATGCTTTGATGTTTATTCAAGCCAATATGCTTGATTACAAGTAATCGCTCGCTTTTGGTATCGAGACTCGAATTTTAACCGAACAAATGCGAGCCAACTCGATAAACCGAGTGTTCGGTTCGGAAAGAAACCAGATTTACTTAGCTCGAAATTCGAGACTTGAAGTTTTAGATAACTAGAACAGCCCTACGTGGGACCCAATCGGGATGGTCAGCATTTCGAGCACTCTTCGAGCTGGTTTACCTTAAAATGACACATTATAAACAAATATTTCACATCTATATTTCATATAACTCTTACCTGCAATTAAATGCATACTGTAAACCCTCCAAGGACACCCCCCTCCAATTTTGTAGTTGGCCTTCAGAGAAGTTTGGATCTCTCTTAATGACCTATCTATAGCTATCGTTCCCTTCTAAAATGCGATAACAAACTGTTGGGATAATTTGGCTTGAGGACTTTTGGTAATAATATGAAAGCAAATTTCCTTATTTCGATGGCTTTTCGACCTTCAGTTAGCCACGCTACAAATGTTTCCCGTTTTAAAACTAACACCAAAGCAAAAACACGCGTTTGAAACATAACCTCATTTTCGAAGTCACTTTTAAACATCGTTTTGAATAATATTCACTGTGAAATATTCCAAAATTAGCTTCAAAACTTATTCAATAAGCTCCACACACCCAGAAAAAAATCCCAGCTGAATCACTTGCGCACCAAATGGTTTATTTTAAGCTGATTTGGAAAGCCAGAAATGCATGATCTTTTATGGCGCTTTTACTTGGTTTTCCCCCTAATGACATTAAAGAGAGATGAAAGATGTCACGCCGTCTCTGTTTCTGTCAAACGTGGAAATAATGGATTATCGACACATCGGTAGAGTTCTTGGAAAAGTTATACGGAGTGTTCAAATTATATGCATTTTGGAATTCTATAGAAAAGTTTAGGTCAACCATGTGTAAAATATCCAGTACTTAATTGCATTTTTACCTACTTAAATCGATTTTTAAACATCTCAATAAAAATTTAAAACTTTGCCAAAACTAGATTGCATTGGAAAACAACTGAAGAACTAGACGTAAGCAGAACTTTATTGAACAACGTTTTTAAGTCATTATTAAAATCATTCGTCATTATGTATAATTAAATTAGTCTTTATAAAATTTGTAGGAGTACTAACAATCAAACAGACAAAACAAAACTAAATGATCGCTATTTCTGAAACACCCTGTATACTTATATTTTAGTAAATGATCATTATTGATGGTGTGGCTCATAGAGTTAGCACATAACCTATTGAAAACAATAATGTACACAAATGTGTCGATAATATGTTATATACCTTGACAATAATTTTGACAGATAACTATTTTCAAACGGTCACAGGAGAATTTATGTATAAAAGAAAAATATTTTTTCACATCTAAAACCGCAAAATTGACCACTGTATCGACATGAGGAACCTGTGTATTTTTCAGAAGCTGTTTGTAGGTGTATATTTTAGAAATCCTCATTGAAATTACAATTGAAACGCTTTGTGTTCCTCATGTCAAGATGGATATCATTGGTAACGGACAGAAAACCATTTGCAGCGGACATGAACCGGGAATGGCTCAGTTAAGCCGCGACGTTTAAAATAGAGATAACCGCTCCTCCTGTACAACGGGCATACATACATTCATACATACACACATATGTGTACTATAACTTTTCATGTTTTGTTCGGGAAACTTCAACCGCGTCTCGACCATAAAATGTGAAATGTAGGTTACTACCCAAAGAGTAGAGTTCCGCAGCTGCTTCTGCCTGGCTTCCTCATTCTGCAGGATTAATTCCTACATCTCTAATGGAACAGAAGGAATATCTTGAACAATGATGCATTCATTCGGTTAGCTGAATTTATACATTACTCAACGTATTTCTAAATGACATTACTTTGAACATTGCATGTTTAATTGAATATAAAGACGATGAAGAAAGTTTTAACTAGATACGTAAGTATACCATTATCATAAATTAGCACCAGAGGCACCAAAGTGTCAAAATATAGGCCACTTACACGACTATATCGCATTAGAGCCGTTGCTGCATTGCTGCTGCTATTATTATGTGAATTTAGTGATCGATAGTCATTAAAAGACATTAGCGACTTCATATTTTGCCTACATGCGCCAATAATGCCACCCATATGCCACCTTATCTAAACTTGGCAGCATTTCCCTCGCTTACGTTGTGTAAAAATCACGATATGACAGTACATTTACGTTTTATTGTTTGTTCAGGATAACAGTTGTAGAAGGTGATGATATTTCATGCGGATCATTATCTTGGCTTCGTCATGGGAACATTAAGGCTGAAACGGAATCCTCTATCATAGCGGCGCAAGATCAGGCAGTATTCAAATTAAAATTCAAATCAAATTTATTGTTCATAAATAAACACACTTTTTTACAGAGAATAAGCCCATATCATTCCTCAGAAGCGGTAGGCAACTTAAAACTTATTATTAAAAGAACAAACTTAGAAATTAACTTAAGTAACTAACTAACTAAAGAAATAAAAATTCATACAAAACAAAAGAAGCGCAAGCCAATAACAGAAGCCTGTCAATGCTCATACCTGACGTCCTACCACGATCTTTAAAATGAGTGGGACTCTTTTGAACATGGATACCTAGGCAAGCCTGTTTGTATCCACGTGGTATTCTTTGTTAATTCTTAAGTAATAGCCCCGCATGAACTACACATACCCCACCGAGTAGAGCTCACACAACCCCCGAGAGATGGCCAGAGGAGAGAGTATATTATGATAAAATAAAAATAAACACAAAATCAAAAACAAAAACAAACACTGCACACTCATCAACATAAGACGTTTATTTGTCCCAAAATGCAGATAAGTTCTGCCGTACATGTTTACTTTGTATCATCTTAATAGGTTGAGGGAGGACTCTATAAAACCTTGGACCTAAGAAGTCTATGAATCTTTGTGTAGATGAGTAGGTACATCTGGCGGACTCCAGATTAATAGATTTTTTTGATCTGGTATTGAATGTATGATTAACTCTAGTGAACCCACGGTTCCCATGAACATACATGAGGGACTCCAGAATATAAAGTTGACGGATTGTGGAAAGTCCAGACCCAGAGAAAAGCAAATCACTCGGGTACTGTCTGTTAAGATTAAACATGGTTTTTATTATTTGTTTTTGAGCGATGTTGACGAGCTTCAAATGCTCATCGTATATGCCTCCCCAAACAATATTGCAGTATCTAAGTCTGGACTCCACAAGAGCTTTGTAAAACATTATTAAAAGATCTTTTGACAAAATATTTCGGGTTAAATAAAATCTGTAAGATATACAGTGTGTCCACGAAAGTCCGCACCATATGGAAAAAATTTTTATTGTGTATTTCTCAGAAAATTGTATTCTTTATAAATGTTGGCGGCTCGTATGAAACCAAAACTGCAACCGTCAAATATGTTAATTTCGGTGCCATATACCAAGCGATTCAGAATATATGAATTTGTGATAAGAGTAAAGTACCTGTATTTTCATTATTATCGATAAACTTTATTTGGAAATGTTGTTTAGAAGTAAAAATTATATTCAAATATGAAGTCAGCCACCTACCTTGAAAAAAAATATTTTCAGTTTTTTTCTTAATTATTACTTTTGTGACAAATATTAGTAAATGCCAGTGATACTAAAAGGTTCTTTTTAATCTATTTTTTGAAAATTTGAATACATTTTTTATACTTTTTGTTATTTTGGTATGATAACTAATGTTTATTTAGAACTAACGCAAAATTACTTATTTTCTTGGTGCGAAGTTGATATTTCACCCTGTAGATATTAATATATCATACAATAA
Organism: Aphodius sticticus; assembly: GCA_963966075.1. Classification (NCBI taxonomy): domain Eukaryota; kingdom Metazoa; phylum Arthropoda; class Insecta; order Coleoptera; family Scarabaeidae; genus Aphodius; species Aphodius sticticus. The sequence goes on from OZ014513.1 coordinate 33,004,878, forward strand.
CTAATTCAGGAGCGTGACTTACCTTTTATTCAGTTAATATTATTGACTGTGGACAGGTTTATAATAGCAGTTATCCATCTACACCGAGCGATTCTCAAGTGGTGGTACGCACGGTATTACCACTTATGAAATTTTATTTTCACTGATAATATCTTAATAAACATAACTGAAACCTCAATCAATTGTGTCTTGAATCAATTATTTTATGCAAGAATGTATCTTCTTATGTACAGCAGCACAAAACGCACCAATAACCACCTAAGTATAGGTTCTTGTATAGGCAACCCAATGATACAAAAAGAATATGAAACAAACAGTTTATTTTCTTTATGCAACATTGTTTAAATTTTAAAATAATTATACACCACTATCACAGGTGGATATGAAAAACAAAAGCATTATCCAGACATCCATTTAATCGTACTCACTGCAGTTTACGTTCGTTTATGTGCTGTAACTTTTAAAACCATGCTTACACTCCAACAAAAAGTTGAAATTCTTTTAATACATGGAGAAAATAGACCGCACCGAGATGTTGCTGCTATTTTCAAGACATCCACACAACCAAATTGCCCATTCAACCATTTCCAGGATAATGAGAAAAATCAAAGAGACTGGGTCTGTTGAAAATAGCTCAAGAAACCCCACAAAAATATGTTTCCAAAATGAGGAAACAAGTTTGCCAGTGTTGCAAGAAGTAATCGAGCATAAAACGACTTGTGTTCGACAAATTGCTTCACACAGCCAATGCAGTAAATCAACAGTACATAAAATAATAAAACTAAACAACTATCACCTTTATAAACCAAAATTTATAAGCCTACACTAAAAGAAAGAGACTTCGACATCAGGTATGACTATACCATCTGGTTTGAGGTGAATATGAAAGAGAACATAGTTTTTTTTTAAATATTCTTTGGACAGATGCTGTTTCTTCAGAAAATTGCCGGTGGTGGACACATGAAAACACGAACTTTACAATAGAATGCCGAGATCAGTACCATTTTAAGACTAATGTGCTGTGCGGTATTTTGAATAATCAAATATTTGGGCCTTTTTTTTCGTCAAAATATAAATGGGGAATTATATCTTCAGTTCCTGAACAGAAAGTTGTCACCTTTTTTGCCGTTAATTCAACGGGCGTTAATTTAGTTCCTGCTTGATGGTGCGCCCATATACACAATATAAACTCTGTCTAGAACTTTTTAAATCATAAATTTGGCCATCGCTGGATAGGCAGAAATTCGGAATCAAGATCCTGGCCACCTAGATCCCCCGACTTTACCCCGTTAAATTTGTTTTTGTGGGTTTACGTAAAAAATAACGTATACAAACACCGACCATTTAGAGCCATAAATCATTTAGACCAAACTATACAACATTTTAAGTAGTAGAAATAAAATTAGTTCATAGATAATAAATTAGCATTAATAACATATTCATAATAGTTATTAACTTAATAACGGGCAAATCAGTCATAATTAATTCAAGAAACAATAGATGTGTGATGCTTTAGTTAATTTTATTAAAATATTATCAGTGAAAATAAAATTTCATAAGTGGTAGTACCGCGCGTCCCACCACTTGAGAATCGCTCGCTGTAGATGGATAACTACTATTATAAACCTATCCACAGTCATTAATATTAACTGAATAAAAGCTAAGACACGCTGCTGAATTAGTTATTGTATGATATATTAATATCTACAGGGTGAAATATCAACTTCGCACCAAGAAAATGAGTAATTTTGTGCTAGTTCTAAATAACCATTACTTATCATACCAAAATAACAAAAAATATAAAAAATGTATTCAAATTTCCAAAAAATAGATTAAAAAGAACCTTTTAGTACCATTGGCATTTACTAATATTTGTCACAAGAGTAATAATTAAGGAAAAAACAGAAAATATTTTTTTTCAAGGTAGGTGGCTCTGATTTTATATTTGAATATAATTTTTACTTCTAAACAACATTTCTAAATAAAGTTTATCGATAATAATGAAAATAAAGGTACTTTACTCTTATCACAAATTCATATATTCTGAATCGCTCGGTATATGGCACGGAAATTTACATATTTGATGATTGCAGTTTTGGTTTCATATGAGCCGCCAACTTTTATAAAGAATAAAATTTTCTGAGAAATACACAATAAAAATTTTTTCCATATGGTGCGGACTTTCGTGGACATTTTAATTGTTTTTGTAGATAAGTAGCGTGCTGTTCCCATTTCAGTGCACTGTCTATGAAAATACCTAAATATTTTATAACTTTTGTTTCTGCAATGTCTGGACAGTAGCAGCCGCCCTCAAGATCACAAGCCTGATGTATTTTAAGGTTTGACAATTGGTCATCTGGCATTATTGAGAACATAATGAACTTAGTTTCTTCCATATTTAGCAGCAGACCATTTTCTTTAAGCCAAGCATCTAAAGCATTAAGCCAAGCATCTCCAAGTATGTACCAGATACCATGAGCAGAAGATTATGAGAGTTGCTCATGATGGGAGTTGTAGACTGTGTCATCAGGCTCCGGAACATGTCTTAAACCATTTATTGTCGGCATGTCCAGTCTTAGCTGAGTCGCATTACATTGCCAGGCATGATAGGGTAGGAACACAGGAATGTAGTATGACCACATTCCATCTCCTGTTGTGAGTAACGATCATATTACCATATTATGGAACATGTCTATCGCCACTAATAGAATGCTTGATGCTAATAAGCCAGATATCGTGGTAAGGGATTTCCAGAGGAAGGTGTGCACTCTAATAGAGATTTCGGTACCTTCTGATGCGAATGTAGCCAGGAAGAAGCTTAAAAAGCAACTTAATATAAGGATCTCCCGTATGTGAGAAATGAAAGTAAACATTGTTCCGGTGATTGTAGGTTTATTGGGAGCGGTTACTCTAAATAATTTGTTAAACATGTGAAGGAGTTGCCGTGCAAAATTTCGCCCTGGGAAATTCAAGAAATTGACGTTTAGGGAAGCGCAAATATTTTGAGGCTGACATATTTTCCGTTGACATGTTTCACAGAACCTGTTGTCTTTCCTGCAGGAGACATGTGGCCTCTTAGTTTTAATTTGTTTATATTGTGTTATATCGTGCTAAATGTTTATAAATGTGTCAAGCAGATGAGTGTGTTGATGTGTTGCTTGTGATTACGTCTATTTCTCCCGGCAAGCTTTTGTCCTACTCTATGTGTAAGTAGAAACTGTTTTTTGTTCACTATTTATAAGTGTGTAGACCACTATACTGACTGAAGCCTGTGTTTTGTTTCAAATAGCTTGTTTCCTGAAGAAGTTTTTATTAAAGACGAAAATTTGAACGTAGACTAAAGGAGCTTCCTTTTACATCGCCCAACGGACCCACGAAATCACATACGTTTATATATATATATATATATATATATATATATATATATATATATATACAGGGTGAGTCACTAGAGTCGCGGTGGTAGATATAGCAATTATCTTTAGAGATGGAAAAAAATATTTAATACAAAAGTTGTTTGGCATATCATTTTCTACAACGTAAAATTATTTTCATTTATACTGGGTGTTGCATTTAGGCGTAGCAGAAAATAAATTAACTTTTTTAAATGGAATGCCCTGTATATTATAACATATTATGATCGCGAAGAAAATTGTCTTACTAATTGTATCAGGTGATATTGACGTAAAGCTAATATTTTCTGCAATATTCAACTTTTTATTAAAAAAATGGCCGTTGCAGGCCTTTTCCGAAAACTACGTAATAGCGTCATTTTTGCAGATATTTTCTTACAACTTTGTCAGAAAATAACCAATACTAATAGGGAGGTGATAGTGCCCAAAGAAATTTGATGCGCTATACAGGGTGTTCCTAGCACCTAATCAATTTTGATATTTTTCAAATGGCTTTTTCTTGAGTTTTTTAAATGGAACGCCCTGTATATTATTTGCTGGTTGCATTTCCCCATTAAGTTGCCTTTAATTTATATTAAGTGTGGCATATACATATTTGTACCCGTTTTCGTGATATTTGGAATTTAAAGAAAATGTGTAATAAAGTATACCAATACAGTGCTTTAATATTACACCCTGTATAATTGAGTTAGTTTTTTTCATGTATTTTGTTATAATATAAATAAATTATAAATGTTGGTAAAATTAAAAATGCTATTTTTTATAAAGATACATTTAAATAGCAGAGCTACGCTAATATTTTAAGTTAGCTTAGATTTACTTAACCTCGTTGTCATGGAAACAAAAACAAATAACAGACGTGTAGTTATTGCTGTCAACAGACTTAATATAGCTAACCAACATTTGTAATCTCTGTTAACGATGAATTTTAATTATACTAAAGAGGAACTGATAAATATTATTTACATCTATGGAGAAGCCGGCAAAAACGCTCTACTGGCCTCAAGAATTTACGCTCAGCGATATCCCGAAAGACGGCATCCCAATGCAAGAACAATTAATAGAGTTCGGGAACGTTTTGAATCAACAGGTACTATTACTTACAAAAAAAGAAAAAGAACAAAAGCGGCGACACATGAAGAGAATGAATTTCTGGTAGTTGCTAGTGTGGTAGAAAATACATACTCAAACACTAGACAAATAAGAAATCAAGGAATAACCCAATCATCTGTGTCCAGAATAATACGGCGACACAAGTATCATCCATATCATGTGCAACATGTACAGGAATTGAGCGAAAACGATTTAGAAAAGAGATTAAATTTTTGTAATTGGGCAGCTGCTAAAATTCAACAACAAGCAAATTTTTTTGACTTTGTTCTTTTTACTGATGAAGCTACGTTTCATAAAAATGCGTATGTTAACCAACATAACTTCCATTTTTATGCAACAGAAAATCCTCGCGTTATCAGGCCTTTGGACCATCAACATAGATGGTCACTCAATGTATTGGGTGGAATAGTAGGTACCAATTTGCTAGGGCCTTACTTTTTTGAGGGTAACGTAAATGGTCAAAGGTACTTATATTTTCTTAACAACCATCTACATGAATATTTACATGATTTGCCGCTGAATATTCGCCAAAACTTAATTTTCCATCACGACGGAGCCCCACCCCACTTTAGTCTGAACGTAAGACAATTTTTGAACAACCAATACCCCAACAAATGGATTGGAAGAGGAGGCCCTACGTTATGGCCGCCAAGATCTCCTGATCTAAATAAGTTGGATTTTTTTTGTGGGGTCATGTTAAGGAATTAGTATACCAGACACCACCTACCACACAAGACGATATGAAGATTAGAATAAGAAATGTTTTTGCTGACATCAGAGAAAATAAGAGAGAGATGTTAAGAAATACTTCGAGATCTTTTACCCATCGGATTAATGCTTGTAGAAGACAAAATGGAGGGCATTTTGAACACCTACCAAATCAATAACTACTTGTTGTTTTATCTTTAATTGTTATAGTTTTTTACTAGTTTTATGTTAATGCTTATCAAGTTTAAAAAATAGTTTAATAAATGTTATTAGTTGTGGTTTCTCTTAATTATTTGTTTTTATTTAATTTTTAGTTGTCTCAAATTATATTAATTTTTCATATTGAGTAACTAAATGGTAATTCCATGTACTTTTCAATTTATTTCGAGCAATTCTGTCAGTTTTTTAATAGAACAAAAGTATTTTTTTCCTTTCTATGTTCTCTTTACAAAAAAAATCATTAAAAAAGAACCATGTTATGCAGGGTGTAATATTAAAGCACTGTATTGGTATACTTTATTACACATTTTCTTTAAATTCCAAATATCACGAAAACGGGTACAAATATGTATATGCCACACTTAATATAAATTAAAGGCAACTTAATGGGAAATGCAACCAGCAAATAATATACAGGGCGTTCCATTTAAAAAACTCAAGAAAAAGCCATTTGAAAAATATCAAAATTGATTAGGTGCTAGGAACACCCTGTATAGCGCATCAAATTTCTTTGGGCACTATCACCTCCCTATTAGTATTGGTTATTTTCTGACAAAGTTGTAAGAAAATATCTGCAAAAATGACGCTATTACGTAGTTTTCGGAAAAGGCCTGCAACGGCCATTTTTTAAATAAAAAATTGAATTTTGCAGAAACTATTAGCTTTACGTCAATATCACCTGATACAATTAGTAAGACAATTTTCTTCGCAATCATAATATGTTATAATATACAGGGCATTCCATTTAAAAAAGTTAATTTATTTTCTGCTACGCCTAAATGCAACACCCAGTATAAATGAAAATAATTTTACGTTGTAAAAAATGATATGCCAAACAACTTTTGTATTAAATATTTTTTTCCATCTCTAAAGATAATTGCTATATCTACCACCGCGACTCTAGTGACTCACCCTATATATATATATACAGTGCTTCCCAAAAGTAACGGATAAATTCAATAAAACCTTAAATAAAAATATTTCAGAAAAATGCTCTGACACGTCGATTTTTATTTTTAAATTACTATCCTGACATACACTTTTCAGCCCCCCACCCCTTCGCCCCTAAGGGGTGGCAACCCCAACTTTAAAAATTCAAATAGCAAAGTACCCTTTGCGATACCTCAATTGATAGATTTTTTTATTCTGAATACAACGAAAAAAAGATTATCAAAATCAGTTGATAAATAACCGCGATATTTACCAAAATGTATTCAAAGAAGAACGTCAATATTCGAGTAAGCGCTGTTGACGCGGGCACAACAATATCGTTCAAACAATTGCAACTTGTTTTTACTTATGTCAAACACAATTCAGATTTTTCGTCATTGAAGAAATAGTTGCAAAATGAGATTTACAGAAACCGAAAGAATCGAAGTTTTAATGATTGGGTTTGGAGATAGAAGCCGGACGCATGAAGAAGTTCGTGTTTTGTTCAATGAAACGCACCCGGACCGTCCGCCAATATCGGAATCTACAGTAAGTCGAATCGAAAACAAATTTCGCGATCTCGGTCATGTACGGGATAAGCTTAAGGCAGGACGTCCATTGGCCTTAATTGAAAACCGACAATTGGATGCTGTTTTAATGGTGCAAGAAAATCATTCAACCCTTGCGGAGGTCGCTTCACAAGTTAGTGCGTCAAAAAGTACAGTATCCAGATTATTTCGAAAACACAAATTTCAGCCGTATGAAGTGAGTATGAGTGTGTATGAGTATGATTTTGTGAGACAATGATGGAACTCTCTAATGAAAATCCTTGCTTAATTAGAAACATCGTTTTTTTCTTATGAGGCAACATTTTGTCTGAATGGCACCGCCAATAAACAAAATTGCCGTTACTGGGCTCGTCAAAATCCGCATTGGATGGTGGAAGCGAACACACAATATCCTCAAAACCTTAATGTGTGGGCTGGTGTGGTGGGTTCTAGAATTATTGGACCATATTTTTCGACGGAACACTGAGTGGTGAACGTTATCTGAACTTACTACGAAATGAACTACTACCTACTTTAGCGGTGTTGTTTCCCAACGCAGAAGATCCTGATAGACACAAGGACAGAATTTGGTTACAGCAAGACGGTGCGCCTCCACACTATGCGCGACAAGTTCGAGAATACCTCGATCAAGTATTTCCTAATCCAAATATTTTCAAATTTCCTAATGGATGGGTAGATGAAGGCATATTGAATGGCCAGCAAGATCGCCAGATTTAACCCCACTAGATTATTTTCTTTGGGGCTATTTAAAAAGTAAAGTTTATTTTAATAGACCTGTAAATATTGAGGCGTTAAAGGAAAGAATTCCTGCAGTAATTCACTTAATGACTCCAGAAATGTTCGAAAACTCAAAATAAAATATTAGAAAATGTTCAACAAGCGTTTGGGGATAGATTAGGGCATTGTCTCGTCGTTAACGCGCAGCACTTTAAACAATTAATTAAGGATTAGTTAATTAAATTTTGTTATTCCTCAATTTCGTGTATAAATAAATTTTGATAAATATCGCCGTTATTTATCAACCGATTTCGATAATTTTTTTTTCTTTGTATTCAGATTAAAAAAGTCTATCAATTGAGGTATCGCAAGGGGTACTTTGCTATTTGAATTTTTAAAGTTGTGGTTATCACCCCTTAGGGGTGAAGGGGTGGGGGGCTGAAAAGTGTATGTTAGGATAGTAATTTAAAAGTAAAAATCGACGTTCGGAGCATTTTTCTCAAATATTTTTATTTAAGATTTTATAGAATTTATCCGTTACCTTTGGGAAGCACTGTATATATAAAAAGACAAGGAGTCTTTGCCGTTGGGAACAAAAAGTAAGAACTTTTCTTGGGGAATCCAGCAACAATAATAATGGACGTCTATTCAATTAGTACGTTCTTTATTCATTCACCAATATTTCGCATACATTGCATGCTTCATCATGAAGCATGCAAGATTAGTATTATCTAGGTTTAACATATTTATTGAGATGTATCAGAGAGATCAGAGAGTTCCAATAAATAATAATAATAATAATTTTTAGATACTTTCAACAACAATCAGGTCCGTACTAGTATGTGTTCGTAATAATATATCGTAAAGGGAATTTTACCCATTAGTCCATGTTATGAATGAGTATAAAAATGTTTAATGCGTCGTTTCGCTATGGACATTTTATTTAAAGCGACGTTTAAGCGTCCACCAGGGAAATTGTCCGTTTAAACCTTAATATCCAGACAGTTACGAATGTCGCTTGTTGCACGCATACATATGTATGGTCACCGGGACCTATTGTCTGACTGGAAATTCGAAGAAAATTGCCACTTTTACTGCGCAACGTAAAATACATCCTCTATTTTTAAAACGTAAAACTCCGTCCACTGTGTTCCATTACAATTCCCGACACGAGAGGGCGCTCCGAACGCGCCGCCAACTTAATTATGCGGAACATTAGACGAGCCCGCTCATTAGCTATTTATGACAGCTGGTGCTAGTGCGCTGTCCCGGTCACGGGACAGGCGTTAGGTTGGCACGCCTGTAAAATGCTTTAATATAGAGTAGAGAGAGCTTCCGGGATGCCTCCCCGGAGACATAAAGCTTAATAAGCGCGTTAAAATATTCCGGGGTGTCCCCGAACAGCGTGTTTATGTTCTGCGTGCACCACAGTTTGGCATTAGCGCCATCTAGCGCGGAAACTGAAAATTCTCCTTCCGAATAGTGCAAAGTACAGTTTTCTTTGATAAGATGTATATAATTCGTTCGGTGACGTTTTTTTTTGTTGGTATCTTGGTATTTTACCCCAAACTACCCTACCCTGTCGGACATCGTTCAAATCTCATTCGAATATGGCATCTACTACCGGTTGCAAAAGTATTGATCCCTGTGTTTGAAGGCTAGTAACTCTGAAACGGCTGAACAAAAAAAAATGAAATAAATTGCGTTGTACTCCGGAATCATTTCCACATAGCAGGAGTGACTATCAAAATTTTCTGCCCGTCGGTTAAGGCACGAGCGCGAGAGTAGTAAAAAAAGGTACCCGATCTTTGCGGTTCAGGTTACAGTTAGCATCTCTTCTATACATTGATGTTTTTATTTTCTTGATTTCTTATGTAATAAAGTATGTAAGCGAGCTTTTTATGGACGTGATATCTCAGAAACGAACGATAGCAGGACAACGCAGTTAGCACGTAAACAATCCTTATTTATTGTGATACTCATCCATAGATGTATAATAACATAAAAGTTGTTGGTAAAGATCCATAATGCAAAAAATTACGTATAGGAAAGGAGTTAATTAAAACCTCTTAATTTTGCACAAATAACTAATTTACTTTGGTACCGGTTTCGATCCTCAGATCATCATCAGCCAATAGAGGCAAATTCAATTTTAGGAAGCGCAAGACATCAAATAAATTAACAGGTTAACAGGTAAAACTAAACACACGGCAATAAACATGTCAAACAGTACACACGCAGCGGATACAAGGACAGTAAGTGAGGATCGAAACCGGTACCAAAGTAAATTAGTTATTTGTGCAAAATTAAGAGGTTTTAATTAACTCCTTTCCTATAACATAAAAGTTATTTGGAAATAGGGAAAATAATGTGATCGATGTGGTGCGCAGGATGGTTCCCCTCGGAGAAAGGGGATAAAGCGCGCGAGAAGATGTGACGCTTCGCGCGACAATTTCAAACGAACACTCAGGACCGTATTCAATATATTTGTGATTTTCTCGTTCAGTTTTATTTTTGAAAATAGCATAAGTGATTTTTTTTTTATTTCTGGAATTGTATACATTTTCTGTTTTGTGATTTATTATTATTTCACAACATTATTTCTGCCAAAAATCAGTAGTTGATGTTTCAATTACGACAAGTATTTGTCCTAAACTTTGAACGAATTGTGCAGTTTCAGAAGAACCACCAACATTGGAATAATATTGCCGAAACTTCTTTATCATTATCTGTACTGTTGTCGTTGCAGTCTAATAAGTCATCATCATCTTCATGCCAGTTTATATTATAATTGTCTCTACAATTGAGTCAAAAATATGATCAATATCAATGTATTGGTTTTAATTTTCAAAACCAAAAATAAAACCTCAATAATTTTACTTCATTGCTTCCGATTTATATAATTCCGATAAAATCTAATATTTGTTATTTGAGAAAGGAATTTCTGACATTGATAATTAATTGCTTTCCTTCCTTGGAATAATACTTCAGCATTCTTGCTCAATACTTGCAAAACACGCACGCACGCAACACAGTTACTCAAGAAACTTTATTCAGTGAATATTTATGTATTTATGTGATCTTGATTTTCCCCAAAATCATATTATTGGTGCCTGAGAAAAAATATTTGGTTTTGTTATTTTATTTGTTTATGCTACCTGATAATATTTGATTGCTGCTGTTGTTTCAAAAGGCGTTAAAAACAAAAAAAAAACTTACAGCTCTTCGTTGTACACTTGCAACCTATTCTTTCATTAAACAAAGAGTCCACCGTTTCTAACCTTCAACTTCAATGCTGGTTACAATAATAAATATGTATGATGTTTCTTTTATTTAGTACGGGCCTGTGATACATGCTGTAGACGACCTCACACACGAGCCGATGACGACTTCGTTGAACGAAGTGACGTACTTGCGCGCTGTACCAAAATTATATCGAGTATTTATGTCGCTTTATAAAATTAATGAACATCTGAAATGTGTTTCTATTTCAATAGTCTCATTAAATAAAATTCTGCGATTGTTTTCGTACCTGTCTCGTTATCGTTCTAATACTCGTTTCCGAGATATCTCCTTCAATGAGAATCTTGTTTAGAGCCTTTATTGCAAAGAAAATTAGTAAAATACAAAAACCAATCTGTAGATAAGGTCTTAAGTTATACTCTGTGTAAATTTGATTTTTTTTGGGTAAGCGGTTTAGCAGACAAAAATTTGGAAAGACGAGCGTTTGTTAAAAAGTGCTAAAATCGGGTACATTTTTACACTTCTCTCGCGCTTCTACCCAAACCTAGGGGCAGAAAATTTTGATAGTCAATCATATTATCATATTATGTAGAAATGATTCAGGAGTATAACACACTTTATTTCATTTTTTTTGTTCAATCGTTGCAGAGTTACGAACCTCCAAACACAGAGATCAATAGTATTGCAACCGATAGTAGGGTTTGAATGTCAATACATAAATCGTGGGAATTTCTAAATTTTGTTTTTAAAGATTTTTTGTTGGGTTTTAAGTTGATTTACAATGATATGTCATCAAGAGAGTTGCTAGAATGGTATTTAGACTCTGGCATAGCAGATATGTCTCCGGAAACTGGACTTAAGACTTTAAACGCGTTTTTCTCGAAACAGTTTTATTGCGCCTCGCCGTCTTGATGCAAAATAGTGTTTGTTATATTTACTATTTAGCAAAGGCATTTTTTTAGATTGCAATTCAATCAACAATAATTGCAATGTAACCAACAAATAAAATTAGAATCAACAATAACCAAAAATTAATTATGTTAATGATCGAAAATAGCTGGAAATAACCTCAACCAATAAGCACACAAAGAACTGTCAAATTTGGATGTTGGCATTCTTCCGGAGTCGACTACACTGACTTTGATTATCACTGTGTTACTGTGAAAATATACTTTTCATGAGTCATTGTGCAAGTTGTTGAGCTGGTAGAACTGAACATAATGGCATATACGAAATTTTCCAAACACCCCCAAAATCTCATTTTTTTTCAAAAAATACTGTTTTTGGGTACTTGCATGTGTATAAAAATTCAGAACTCCGTCATTTTCCATTCGACTTCCAAAATAAAATGCAATAGAAAGAGGGAACACAGACCATTATAAGGATGTACTGTTCGGTCAGATCCAATAAAAAGTCAAAAAGTTATGGACGTTCAAATTCAGAAGTTTCCGATTATTTTTTTCCCAGATTTTCTGAACTTTAACAACAGTTTGGAAGTCATCAGATCGAAGTTTAATCACCGTCTTGACATTCACACTAGGCAGAAAGAATATACCTACGGCCCGACCGTAGTAAATTCGTACTCTTGATTCACATTAACTAAACATTATTTTGTTTGTTTATTACCTTGTTTTATTGTATTTTAGTTTATCTAATATGTTATTAAGTACTATTCGACTTGTACCCAAATATCGTAAAATCATTAATCGACAATCTTAACCTATTCAGAAGTTTCCCATTTCCCATGTTCAGATTTTCTGAACTTTAACAACAGTTTGATGACCTGTTTCAATCCATAATATTATATTTCTACATTTTATTACAAGCCCATTGAAATTTGCGTTTAATACGAGTTTGTTTATTATAATTTCAAGAAAAAAGCACCATCAACATGATCACAGACTACTGCTGGTCACTTAAACGCGAAACAGATGATGTATTGCATAAACGACGGAGATCGAGTAAACATTCAAGTTTTGTTGTATTTCTTGTTTTTACTTTATCATACGCAGTATGTAAAGTATTGTAATCATGCCAAAAAAAAATTTTGAGATTTTAGCGGAAATATGTCTTTTTGGGTCCCCTGAACATTTTTGACCAAGGTACAAAAAATGTCTGTGTGTGTGTGTGTGTGTGTGTGTATATGTGTGTGTATGTGTGTGTGAGTGTGTGTGTGTGTGTGTATACCCGTTTTTGTGGCGACGATTCCGGAGAAACTACTAAAGGTGTCGGGACGAAACTTCATATTTAGAAGTTTCATAACCAAACTTAGAGCTGAAAAGCTTTCTGTTGAAAAGGGTCCAAAGGAACTGGTGGTTTACTCATAGCATTTTTCGAAGATTTTGCAAATGAGCCGCTATTTGTGTAATGTCGTCAAAATAGTTAAATAATAAATTAAAGGAGAGGAAATTTTCTATAATTTATGTATATGACATTTTTTGGTAGAAGTTATAGGTTAGCTGCATGAGCAAATTCTATTTCATCGAGATCGGTCGTACTGCTTTAAAACTAGTAGCCAGGATATGTCAGATTTTTTGATTCTAATGACAGTAGCTAGTGTCAAACGCTAATGTTTTGAAAATACTACTGTCAATATAGGCTGCGTTCGGATATTGAACACCGTTACACTTTTTACACCCAATAACACGTAGGTGTCATTTGGACGGTGTACCCGGTGTCAACGGAGTACAATATCCGAACGCAGCTTTAATCGAGATATCTGTCTAGTTCTACTAGTTTTATTTTAATGCAGACATAGCCGATCTCGATCAAATAGAATCTCATGCAGCTAAACTATTAATTTTATATATAGTATGATAAAGTCATGTGCCTGGCCACATCAGATTTTTTTTTATTTGTCATTAATCACGATAGTAACTCAGTACTGTTCCAAAAAACGAGTGAAAATTTTACTGCTGCAATTTATTTTGACCCAAATATACCTGGCAATGTAATGAACGTAAACTCTAATGTACTCAGTAATATATTGTGATAGTCTGGCAGGTAACAACAAAAAAGAAAAAAACAGTGTCATAATTTTAGAATAACATTGTTAATATAAGTGCTAGTAATGTCTAATTAATGTGTATAAAGAGTAAAGACTACGGATTTATTACAGTCGGCCTGTATATTTCTTCTCCGTAGTGTGATGTGTCTAGCCGGTCAATAAATTTTGATAATTCTGCTAAATTTCAACCGATTCTAATAAACAAGCGCGTATTACACGCAAATTTAAATGGGCTTTCAATAAAAAAACAGCAAAAAAATATTACTGATTCAAACAGGTCATCAAATTGTTGTTAAAGTTGAAAAAATCTGAAAATAATACGGAACTTCTGAACTTGAACGTCCATAACTTTTCGATTTGATATTGGATCTGACCGAACAGTACACCTTTATAATGGTCTATGCTTCCCCTTTCTTTTGCATTTTTTATTTTGGCAATCGAATAAAAAATGGCGGAGTTATGAATTTTTATGCACGTGCAAGTCCCGAGATTTTAGAGGGTGCTTAAAAAGTTTCAGCTATACCTGTATGTTCAGCTCTACAAGCTCAACAACTTCCGCTATGTCTCGTGAAAAGTATATTTCTTTTTTTTTGTATTATTTACAAAATACCAAGTACGTATTTGGTGTCATTGTTATCTATCGAATAATCAGGGTCTATCCATAAAGTACATGGGAAAAACATTTTTGCAGTAGGTATCAACAGTTTAACCTGCACTGTAACTTCAATATTTACCTCGATCACAATGTTGGCCACACTATACCTATACAAATCGTTCTTTTCCGTAAAGTTGGATACAAACCAATAAATCCTCATTTGCGCCCACTATTTCTACCGTTCAAATCCGTATTTATTTATTACGTGGTACACAGAACGTTATTTGTATGTTTAGCCTCCAGTATTTACTTAGAGCGCCTATCGAACGGTTTTAGCTGGTTATTAGCTAGCTTAAATTACCATTTTCATTTAAACGTGGAAAACTGAAATAAGAAGAATGTTTTCTGTTTAAGTATTCTTCTACTCGAGTTATAATAATGCATAAAAATCATCAAAGCCCAATAGAAACGGTTTTGACGACGTGTGTTTTTTTAAGTGAAATCATTAGAGCTAGCATAGGGATTGTAAATTTACTGACTTTTTCAATTACCGGTAATTCGGTAAAAAATCACAAAAAGACGGTTTACCGTTAATTTACCGGTATTTTTTTAATATTATGAAAAACAATACATGTTACTAATGAAAATAGTTTATTGAAATATTAAAAATACTAATAGTAAACGTTAGAAATCTAACGACTTGGAATAATAATAATAATAATGATAGGAATCTGATATAAACATTTTTTTTTATTTCACAACTTGTTTAAGAAAATAAGCTCGCAAAAAACATAGTTTATCAACATTTAGTAGCGAACTGCACCATTGAAGGTGCGTTTTCATTAGTGCTAATGGCAGTGGTAGTAGACGCCATTATAGTATTTCTAATAGAAAATTGCCAGTGACTCATGTTTATGTACATGCAAACTAATATGTGTCACTATCACGAAATGTCAGAAATATGTACTATAATTTCGTCTGCTACCACCGCCATTACCTACCATTACCACCAATGGGAACGCACCTTGACGCTTCGTGGACATACTACCGCCCGTACAGCTTAGTGGAGCAAGTTAAATACCAGAGTACGGTGATTCCCCGAAATGTCGATTTATAGTTGACGTCGCAGGCAACCGAACTGATACGTGTTTCGATTTGATATACGTAAGATATCGAATTACCGGTAAAAATGGCCAATTACCGGTAAAAAAAGTATAGCTATTTTGAGCGATTTACCGGTAAACCGATTTACCGGTTTACCGGTAAAAGATTACAATCCCTAAGTAGTAGGTACGTCGTACACAACAAGCAACCGCATAGAGCTTAATTTTGCGTAAATTCTCACATGTTATACATCAAATTATAGATAAAGGTGTATTGGTTGTTATTACGAACAAAAATATCAAAAATTAGATACCTTTTATCGTTAATTTGGTGTATTGCTTTTACTGTTATGTTAACTAATAACTGAGAGACCCTTCAGTACCCCTGTTGATTTAAAAAAAGATTTTTAACTAATCTTACTGGGGGTTAGAATCCTCTCAGTTCGACAAAATTCCTGGGTGTGTGTAGCCTGCTCTCAGCGTCGGTGATTGGCCTAAGTTACGGAAATATACCGACGTAAAACAACAAGTAAAACATAATCAACTTAACTCAATTAACGGATTAACGCGTTTGTGTTCATATTTCAAGTAATGTACTACATACAAACATTGAAAAAAAAGTGTTAAAATCAAAACGGAAGCTGTTACGATTGATTCCGGAGTAGAAATTATAGTTTTCTTTTTATATTTTACGTCGTCGCTACCGGTGGTAGTATTCGGATTAGTAATGGAATGAACGGTCGAACTCAAAATTAAACTTTGCGCGGAATTAATAATCTGGCCGGAGCAAATTTGATTAACTAGCGGAAATTTATGGCGGCAAAATTGGAACTAAATTCAATGGAAATCAGACTAGCAAGGCCAATAATATTGTATAATTATGTTACGGGCTTAATCCGCTGCAGCGAATTGAAAGTACGCCATTCGCAGTTATTTGTACAAACTAGCCATGTTTGTACATAATTTTCAAATTTGAAATCAAAATATTTCCGATTATAATTATCGTTGGGGTGGCTTGTTGGGTCTAGTTATGTTTACAAACTCTGAACATTTGATTATAATAGTGGTACGAATAGAGGTGTTTCACGCAGCTAAAAAAAGATGTATATGTTACGGTTAAAGTGATAAATGTGGTTTGTATTAATAATTACCGGCTATTATTAATAATAACCGCATCATTTGGTCAATGTGATTAGAAACACTTAAATGATCACATGGACCGGCTATTATTAATAAGTTCCTAACGGGCACGGTAAAAGTGATAAAAACGTTACTTTTTACAAAAGATCTTTGGTATACAGTCTTCAAAGAAGTTAGCTAAGTTATTTTGATTACTATGTAAGCTATTAATTTATTTACTCGACGCAAATCATCAGTATGGCTAGCCGAATGTCCAAAATTACGAATAATACAAAACATTGATAATACAGAATGTTTTCTTTTGTCTCCCTTGTACTTTAGAAACTACTCGATATAATTGGTAATGATATTTGGTATACACCCAAGGACGGCTCAATGACGAAAACATAAAAAGAACATTTAATAGAGAGTGATCAAAAAAGTTAACCATTTTATTATCAATAACACCCATTTTATAATTAATGCATGTGGGTAGCTTTTTGTAAATGTACAATTACAATTTATTAAGTAAATTCTCAAATCCCAATTATCTTGAAAATTTGCGCATTTAATATTAATTTTTTCAATATTGTATTTTCATGCAAATACATGCAAGAATAGGCGAGACTAGTTTAGATAGATGTTTTTACATAAATTGCACCGCACAAATGATGCAAACATTTTTATATGATTCTGTTCCTAACACGGTATTTTTACTTTTGGTGTTTGACAATAAAGTACTATTTTATAAATAAAAGATTAAACATTGTAACAACTTGCCCCAATCTTGCCTACATTAGGTTGTCCATTACCTATACCTACCGTAAGCATATCTAATGTAAAATATCAAAAAAGACTTTCAAATACATTATTTATTTAGATATATGAAAAAATATAACAATAACAAAAACACAATAATTCTCAAGTCCAGGAATCAGTTTAAAAATAAAATATATTCTTAACGATGTAGTCTACCGGAAGTGTACCGTAGGTTCGAAATCCTAGCGTTAATACGCATTGTAGAGATATGAAATTTTTACAGTGGTTTTCTGATATAGTATTGCATATTGGAAAGTATATAAAAGTAATAAAATATTAAATAACGACATTCATTTTTTTTGGTATACATTAAGTATTATTTTATGAAAATGACTTTCCAAAATAGAACATAAAAAAATAGAAAGGTTTTACCTATGAACTTAGTTTGAATTATTTATCGTTTTTACGTGATTTCGAACCCGCGATTTAGAAAAAAATTGTTTTTTCTAAGACACCTTTGACGTTAGCGTTTGTTTCATGCGTTTTTCTACGTCCTATATCACCTGTGGTTAGTTTCCATTGCAAATAGCTTTTCTCAAAACACTAACAAAAATTTTCATTAGGGGGTATACTTGCTCCTTAATAAATAAAATTCACAGTAGGTAACTCAAATAAAATCTGTATCACATTTGTGCACTTACAAATCAAAAATAAACAATATTCATAGTAAATAATAAAATGAAAATAAAATGCAGGTACAGTTCACATTTGTAAACAAAACAAAAGAGGATGGCGTCCTATTGTTACAAACTTTATCTTGCTTTATTTTACAACATAAATGGTGTAGGTAATTGTTGTAGTACCACAAAAAATAAAGGTCTAGAAGGACTTTTGTATTCAAAATTAAATATAAAACATTTTTTAAAGTTTTGTATTAAAAAGATAATAAATAATAAGTTATAAATAAAAATTATTTTTCTTGCCACGAATTGCAAACTACGGAAGCACTATGTACGTATGCACTGGCAGAATAATACAAACCGAGTTTCTGATTTATTACTTACTTAGCTTTTAAGAATTGCGCAAATAAGCATGACCCAAGGAGTTACACACTCGTGCATGCAATTAGTATGGATTGGCATCTTTTAGTCTCGTTTTGATAATCTTCCTTATTTTAGTCATGAGTAGTAACTAAATAAGTTAGTCAGGACTAACGTCACTAAAGGCCCAAACTGAAAACCCAGTGCATAGATTCGTTGAGTAGCGATTATGTAGATACTAACAGAATTCCAAATCTGGGGCTCTATTATATTGTAGCATCACCTTAATGCAATATCGAATTGAAATTTATCACATTGACCACAGCATGCTAGAAATTATTAATAATAGCCGGTTTATGTGATAAATTCTTCACTTTAACCTCGCCACTTGGCTATTATTAATAATAACCGGTAATTATTAATAATAACCTATTTATCACTATGACCGTTACATCCTGAATTTTTACGGTGCTATAAGTGAAAAGCTATCCAATAAATTTTGGTCTGCGATTCTTGAATATTTCTTTAAATACAAACAATTTTTAAGGGACAGTCCGATCAAAATTTGTTAGGTTATTGTATCGAAACAAAAAGAAATGTAGGATATCGATACTGTTTTGCATGTGTTTAAAAGTAGCAAAAAACGCGATTGTTTGCACCTTTAACACTGTTTTTCGCGAAAAGTACAGCCAATTCACTATTTTTGTGTTCAGATTCGGTCTCCTGGGAATAAAACCTATCCGAATCAGTTGTCATTTGTCCGGAAATTTTTTTGCCTGTGTAAGTTATCATATCAATTTAACCATTTATTTTTTCATAATTCCGAAAGCATGTTACTATGTTGATGATTTTTTATGTTGATGACAACGAACTAGAAAAAATATCATATTTGGTCCTTTATTTGACAGCTATTGTGCTTGCCGCTACCGAACGATCGCATTGGATGGCATTGACGTTCCACGCTTCCTTGATTTTATACTAAATGTATTGTCTACGTGCTCAAAATTCGAATATTGAAATGAATTCAATTTAGGCGAAGCAATAGAGCTACAAATGATTGCTTTCTTTTGATATAAATACTAGCAGGAAGCCGCCTGTGCCATCCTGTGCACGACAGTCCGTAGTATATTCCCACTATGTTTCCTACTCGAAAATGCGATTTTTTAATTTTTTATAACAATTATCAAAAAAAAATCGCGTTTTTTTAACTTTTTTTATTGTAAAAGGAAAACTATTGAAGCAATCTTAATGGTGCATAGGGATGAACTGTAGAGAATTAAATTACGAAGAGAATGACAGGTCAAACGATTCGATCGGATAATTAGAACCGGAGAAAAGCTGGAAGAACCGGAAAATTTAGCTATTTTAAAAAAAAATTCATAGCTCCGCCATTTTTTAATATTAACAGCTGAACTTTGCACAGTGGTAGCTATTCACATGTACTTTAAGTGTGCGCAACCTGGATTGGTCGGATTAATAGTTTTCGTACAATCCCCATTTGAATTTCTTTTGGCAATATTTTTACGAAGGGCTGAATGCGTTTGACGCCGAATATCGTCCGATTGCAAATTAAGAGGCTGGTTCAGCCTAACTTCAGGTCTGTTCTGCTCAGCTCTGGTGGTCCCCTATTGGTCCAATTATTCAAACAGTTCAATGCTCCTGTGGGTTAATTATTGAATAATGATAGCATCTTATAAGATTACAACAATCTGAATTAACTATTCTAGTGGGCCACATCTCCATATCTATTATACCCATGCCCAATTTTAAACAATTGCTGCTCAAAGATAGACGTATAATTGGAGGACGGGTGATATCCTGATTTCAGGAATAACAATTCAATTATGTATTTTTGCGACGCGCCGCAGTAGTTCCACTTTATGTCAATATACAATTTGAAAAAAATTCAATAAACGAAAAGAAATAAAGCCACACCTTTGACGAATCGGCGTCGTATTTTCCCAATTTTTCCATCCATGTTCGAGTCTGAACAGTGTGTCCATCTACGATGTTCTCGAGAACTAGTCGTCATTAGACGAAGATAATAGTAATGGGTCTATCTCTATCTACCATATACCACAAAAAAAGGCTGTTACTCGCTAAAATTCACATTTATATTTACTGGGACAGATTTCGAGAGTTCTAACCTACAAATCCGATATAATCTGAAAATGTAGAAAACTTGGGGACACTGCACAAATTAAGTATTCTAATCGAAATTAGGAGATTACATAAAAATTCTACTATTATATCAGACATCAATCAGGTTTGTGCCTAAAGAAGTATACTATTGTTTTTTAAAATTTCCTTTTCAATTGATATGTTAGTTAGCAGAATATACATATAAACAGTGCTGTTTTATCCATTCTACTACCAGAGAATTCAAGCTCCAAGTATGGTATGATGCAGAAGATCATTACGGGTTTTGTAATTGGATTCAAATCACATTACGAGGAATCAAAATCCTTACGTACTATTTTGTTGATCGAAGAGGATTTCTAGACAAGAGATGTGATTACTAATTTTCATAATTTCCATGAACTGACAATAAAATTATCGAGGTATGCTGAAGATTACCGATTTTTTATCAAATTTTTTGGTAATATTACTGGAAGACGTCTATAACATTACTATATGAGAAATGTATAATGGGACATAGTCGACTTGTCGACCACTGACTCCAGATGTTTTTCTTCTCAAGTGCAAAGTGTATGGAGGATTACGTTTAACACAACAAACCGCAGATAGTATTGCAATTAGCCCCGAAGAACCGAACAAGCATTACGACCCGTATGCGTGTGGTCTCATGATAGCGAGGATCAACATTTTTGTGATTTTGATATTATAATATAATATTAATAAAGCTTATGTTGTCTATTTGTCTTTTATAAATCATATATGAATTACAAATTGGTAAATAAAGAATAACTTATTAACTGTTTTGTTTTTCTTATACGTCATCAGATCCCTGTGCTGTGGATGTACATACGTATGTAATATCGACCCGTGCAACAAAGACTATAATAACTACATTTAGTTTGTTAGTTACGATAGTCTACGTTGCATGGGTCGATATGTATTTGTTTTTCAGTAGCTAGGCATAAGTGTATTATCGGCTGAGAAATGAGTGCATAATCTATCGTACCAAGAGTAAGTAATCTGTGACCAAAGTTATTGGTACGGGGTTTGTTTTTTTAGGAGGTATAAATGTATATGGGCGCATAATCTCAATACACTTTCAAATATTCCACATATTCAGTACGTGTGCGTGTATTCATAGTACGTGTTTTTGCATATATCACTTCATAAACCGTAGACAAATGTTGAAGTTATTTATCATATAAATATATGATAAATATCTCACATACTCCACATAGGTTATATCACGGTTATGTCAACAATTTATCACAGTAATTTTTAGATCTACCATGTTATGTTGGTAAACGTTGTAAAATCACTAGACAGCCTGCTTACGTGTGCAAAAATAAATTGAAACAGCGTTAAAGACGTTAGATCATATGATGTTGACCGCACGTCATCAAAGTCTATCTTGTTCCAAAGTAGCTTTAGCGAAAACGTCGACATCCCCACGCAAAGACCAATTCTCGACTGATTTTTCTAAACTTATCAAAAACTGCCAAGCCTCTGTCGATCAGCTGTTGGACAGGCCACTTAAAACGGATTTGGAAAGTAGACGTGAACAGCAACAAAACGTCTTTTCTGATTTTTCGATAAGACCCGTTTAACTGGGTAATAAACAAGTTAACAACTCCAAAAATATCGAGGATTTTAGGCCTATCAACACATTACCACCTATTGAAAATGTTAGCGAACTTGCGATTCATGGTCCGATTGTTAATTATTTTCACAGTAATCAGTTCCTTATGGAAAACCAATCTGGATTCAGAAAAAATTATTCATGTGAAACAGCGTTGCAATTATTGTTGACCAGGTTGAATAACAATATTAACGATCAATTGTACACCATTGTGGTTGTTCTGGATTTAAAACGTGCATTTGAGACTGTTGACCGAACCATACTGTTAAAAAAACTTAATTACTTTGGCATAACAGGTGTTGCTCATAGGTGGTTCAAAGATTATTTGTTTAATCGTAGGAAAATTACTAGAATTGGAAGTGACAACTCTGCTATAGTCAATGTGGATACAGGAGTCCCTCAAGGTAGTGTGTTGGGTCACCTATTATTCGTTGCATATATCAATGACATTCAGTATGCTGCCGATTTTGATTTCATGAACATGTTTGCTGATGACACTTTGGTTGCTACGCAACATAGGGATTTGGACGTTGCAATGCGTAAAATGAACAGTGAATTGTCAAAGTTATCAAGATACTTTTTTAAAAATAAACTTAAAGTAAATGTTAATAAGTCCAAGGCTATGGTAGTTACAAGTAAGTATCGTAATAGCTAACTGAATATTGCCGACGTTCAAATCTGGATGGACTCTGAAAGAGTGGAGATTGTTGATAATATAAAATATCTAGGGTTTATTGTCGATAAGAGCTTAACGTTTAATTGTCACTTTGATTATATTGCACGTAAAATATCAAAAAAACTGTTTTTCTTTTATAGAATTTCAAGGTCTATTTCAATTGCAACTAGGATAACAGTTTATGTCGCTATTGTTAGGCCTCATTTTGAGTATTGTGCGAGCATTTTATTCCTGTTTAAGAGTAAATGTTAGTCACCGGCCTCAAAAGTTCGACGAAACTGAGGCGCGAGAGGAGGGAACAAGCCGCGCCCACTGTACACTCCGCAGAAAATGCAAGCAACGCACGCACTGATTAATTAGGGGAACGGCGGCGCCGGCGGTATCGTTCTTTTGAGGCAAAGATCAAAGGGGCCGTGCGGTGTCGACTGGCGCCGAACCGTTTCCTAATAATTTTGTGTATGTGACTATGGCATGTTCTGAAATGCTTTTCTTGTGTATTTTAAATACAAATACAATTCCACAAAACAATACAGTGATACAAATTAATTAATTGCTTTATTGAACTATTCGCTATTATTCGTGGCTGTAATGATACCACATATAAATGAATTTGAATATTTTAGTCATTATACATTTCAGTAGGTACATATTTACTTACGTTTTCTATTTCCATTCCAATACTTTTGTTTTGATAAATAGATGCAACAATGATACTTTTATTGAATAAAAAATTACTACACAAAATCCGAAGTAAATGCTAAAAGTTTACAAGAAGAAACATATTTTGGGTATATTTTTTCTAGAAAATTGATATTTATTTGTTTTATTGTATTATTTTTATATAAATACGATTGCGCATACAGTAAACTCTCCTATAACGCGGTTCCTACAACGCGAATTTCTACCAACTCGATCAAAATTTTGCGACTACATCTTCATATAACGCGATTATCGAACAAATTCCTATAACGCGTTTTCATAAAACGCGTAATATTAAACCGCGTTGTAGGAGAGTGTACTGCGTACATACGTTGTGCAATTTAAATTTTACTCTTCAAATATGTTGAAGTATCTTGTGAATAAAGCCTGATTTAGTCAATCGGATGTCAGATTTGGGTTCAGCGCATAAAAATACTTTGGAAATGATGTACCGCAAGCAATCAATCAATACTGTGTAGTCGTTTTTGTCACATTTACATACTTACTACATGACATGACGTATTAGGCGCAAGAGTTTCGGTTAACGGATGTGTAACACCTTTATAAACGCTTTTTTGCCATATATGGTAATCCGGCACTCTTACACCTATAAGAGAGTATTGCCCAATTAACTAGCGAAGTTAATTAGCGAAGAATTACACTACACGTATAATATCTACATGTTGTACAACAAGTCGAACTAAACCCAACCATCCTACATAGATTGCGATTGCCCTGAATGCATTGCCAAGCGACAAGTGTGTGGTATTAAGATTATTTTGTAAATCTAAATACCAATATATTTGAAATTCTATGACGAAAAATAAATGACTGATTAAAAATTAAATTACTTGTATGTCCTTATTAATAATTTATTTAACTCCTATTAATTATTTAGTAGTTGTAACATTGTAAGTAGGTATTGCGGTTGTTGATTATTCTTCGTTCCGTGTGTCGTACGGGGACTGCACTATAAATCCTCGCGGGAACATGCGCTCCTAATTTATAACTCGCTCTTTGCTGTCTTCGTCTTCTATTTTGGTCGAAATTCAACAATTCATGTTGCTCACATACACTTCCGCAAGAACATGCTGTCCTAATTTATAAGCGAGTGGCTGCTATCTACGTAGCACCAGCACGGTAAAATTTATTTTTCGTATGGCTTACGTTTGCCGGGCGCGGCGCCCCTACACCTCCCGTGTCAACATGCGATCAATATTTTTGTTAGGCCGAAATTGCTCAATATTTGTGATTCCCCTGGCTGACGTATTCATGCTGCTGCTTCAGACTGTACCATTTGAATTTGATTGGTCGAAGAAAATGATGTGGTGTTTATCCAACAGATGGCTGCACCGTACGACGATAAAATATGTTATTCTCGTCTCATTCACATGTTCAAAAAACCAAAGGTTAAATCATTACAACATTCATATTTTGTTGTCATTTTTTTTACACAAGTTCATGAAGGCTCAATACAAAATGTTGTAATATTGCTTTTTGATATTTGGTTCTGATTTGGAAAAAAAAAATAACAAAAATTACCAATTATTGGCTTCTTTAGCAAGGGTAAAAAACAAAACAACAACGCAAATGAAAAAAAGTGGCATTCGTACCCGGTGTAATACACCTTTATCTATAATTTAATGTATTACACGTGAGTATTAACACACAATTAAGCTCAGTATGTTTGGTTTTATGTAGTGTTGTTTTGTAGTACGCTACTACCTCTAGTGATTCCTCTTAACGAGAACCAAAAATCAACTCTCCAGAAGATGCAAAATAAAGTCATGCGAACGATTTTGCGGTGTAATCGGTATACTCCCACAGCCCTCATGCTGGACACACTAAATTGGAGGTCAGTCACAAGTCGTCTCAGATATCTTACATTAGTTTTTATTTTTAAAATCGTTAAGGAGTTGGCGCCACCTTACCTTACGAGCCTAATAAGGTACAACAGCGACATACATTCGCATATGACGAGGTGTAGGAACGAGATTTACGTTTTACCAAGTCGAACAAGGAGGGGTATGAATTCGTTATTCCATAAAGGCATTGTTGATTATAATAGTTTACCTACTAGTCTGAGAGGAATCATTAATTTAAAGTTATTTAAGGCGAAACCAATGAAATATTTAAGTTAGTTAAGGTTGATATGGTGTTGGTGTATAATGAATTATATTGTATTATTATTGTATTATGTTTTTCCTACTTTAAATAAAGTATTATTATTATTATAAACTACTGAGAACATGAGCGAAAACGCCCGCGCCCGCTAGAGTGGTCGAGTGATGGGGGAAGTGTGCGATTAGAGGGGAACTTTTATCGCAACATTTTAACACAAAATCAGAATCGACGTATAGAAAATTAAGATCGGACCACCTCCGACGCATCCAGGCTCGCCGAATCATATTGCATACAAATATCAAATCGCAATTGTGCAAAAACTAATCATCGGACAACGCCTGGATTGTCCACACTCAAAGTACGCATCAATCGCTACTTTTTTTTGCTCGAATTTTTCCGGTTTTTCCGAATTTCCTCCGTTAATATTAATACAATCGAGTCCATGCAGCGTTCATTCTTTTCGTCTTTTAATTCTCTACAATTCGTCAAGATTGTTCCATCGGTTCAGTTTTTACAAGAGAAAAACGAAAAAAAACGATTTTTTTAGGTTTTTTGTTTATAACAAAATAAGAAATGATATTTGCGAGTATGATATACATCACAATACATCTACGGACTGTTCCACGTGACTTGGGACCGTCGGCTTCCTGCTAGTATTTTTGTCACGCAAAAATCTCTATTGCCTGATCTAATTAAAATAGAGATTTCATCGAATCCAAACTTTGTATTATTATATTCGGTCCGATGACAATTAAATTTCTAACCAAGTTTGGCTCTGTTACTGTGGGTTTCATCCTTATAAAAAGTTAACTTTTTTTTCAGGAAATTGTGACTTCTCGTTCAACAGTGACCTATCAAAAAATGGAACATTTGCCAGTCCTGGTTACCCATCACCGTATCCTGCAAGGACAACGTGTAGGTACGATTTTACAGGCCGAGGTCGCGAAAAGATACAAATTGCCTTTCAGGATTTTAATTTGTACCATTCCATAGAAGAAGCCAAAGAGTGAGTATGAAAAATATAAAATCTTTTCCGTTTTTCTAGTTTCTTCGTATTTTTCTAAATTATGCTATACCCTCTTCGTCTTATTTATTTCTTTTGTTGATGCTTGATACACTTGAAATGAATTTTGTTGTTGCAGTTGTGATAATCAAGATTCGTTAATAGCTTTTGTACATTCTGAAGGAAAAAACGAGAAAATAGATACCTTCTGCGGCAGCAGTTTACCCAAACCAATTATGTCCAATGGACCAAAATTGAAGCTGGAACTGTTAGGACTTCAAGGATCCAGATACTCAAGAGGATTTAAGGCTACTTATAGTTTTACCGAAAGTAATTAATTTTAGTTTGATATACCTTAGGTTGCCAGATCTCATTCATCTATTTGATATGAATCTCAAAAACAGGATGTTTCAGAAATAACGGCTAACCTTGAAGGAGCATTTGCCTTAACGCATTCTTGAAAAACTTCATAAATAAAAGCGTAGTCCGATCCTGTTCAGCGCAAAACAAATCGTCTACAGCCTATATACCTTTTAAACCAGCGTTTCCCAACCGCCGGTCCGCGGACCGGTGCCGGTCCGCAAAAATATTTTACCGGTCCGCGAAAAATTTCGCCCTTATCAAGGCGGATCAACTATTTTTCTATACTTCATAACACTTGCTATAGCTTTCACTAGATGGCACTAATACCAATCAATAGAAATGCGTGTAAAATATGCACAAAAAGTATATTCCAAATACATACCATCTTCTATTATTCTGAACTAAAGTATTGTAATT
The DNA here is from genome assembly GCA_963966075.1 of Aphodius sticticus. NCBI lineage: Eukaryota > Metazoa > Arthropoda > Insecta > Coleoptera > Scarabaeidae > Aphodius > Aphodius sticticus. The sequence continues at coordinate 33,032,473 of OZ014513.1, forward strand.
GTACGATCACCAGTTTGGTGGTGGCAACATTGCTCACCTATACATACAACATAATTTATAACGATTCGTGTATGCTCCACCCAAGTATTGTGTCAGATCGTTTGTCTTTTATTTTATCGCGCTCGAACGTATTGTTTTTGAATATTGTGGGTTATAGTGTGTTGTGTGGTATTTTGGAAATAAATTTTCTTTCGTAAAACTTTAAGCCGTACAACATGGAAGTAGGTACCTAAAAAAGTCAAATAGCAAAACCTTCTTTCTTGGTAGAAGCAAGGACAATATTCAGGAGAAAAGTACTAATGGTATCGAAATTATGCCAAGTACCAGCGCTTCAAGTGTAGAAGAACCACAGAAAAGGAAATGGGTCGATACTTCTGAATATACAATACAAACAAAAAAGGGAAAAGGTAACTTTATAAGGCAATATGATAAGGAGTATCTAAAGTTCGGTTTATTGTACCCTTGGCAGCGAACTATGGCCACTGCCTTTGTGTGTAGTATGTTCAGAAATTCTTTTAAATGAAGCTATGATGCCTTTAAAACTAGCTCGTCATTTGCATTCAAAGCATAAAAATTTAACTGATAAGCCACTGGACTTTTTTGAAAGATTACACGATCAGATGAAAATTCAGAAAAGTCAAATGAAAATTATGATGACTACTATAGTAACAAGTGACTGCTTCAAGAGTCTTATTTCGTAGCTCTTCGTATACCTATCTAAAACAAAAAAAAACCATTCACTATTGGTTAGGAGTTAGTAAAGCTTTGCGTCTTAGATGTCGCTCAAGAAATTTTGGGTCCTCAACAAAATTTGCTACAAAATTAGAGGCTGTACCACTATCGGATACCATAACTCAGAGAAGAATTAATGACATTGAACTTGACACCGACATTGAAATACAAGTTATAGTGGGTGTTAAGTGTCCACTTTTCTAGGTCGAAAAAAGTTTAAGCATGTACAGTGTCAAAATCAATTTTATTCAGTAGTTACATAATTTACACAAGCTTTTAAAATTACGTACTTAAAAAACATTAACAAAAATGGCAGCGTACGGGCTTTTCTCCTCAATACTCAATATCATCAATCATCAAATACGTTGAGTCGGGTATCTCAGCCAATTCATAACCGATTGACTTGAAATTGGGACAGTCTTCTCCGATACCTACATATACCAGTCCAGCAAGTTTTTTTAATGAACTTTTCTAAACTTCCTTTTGATTACAGCTATTTGGTTATAAAATTGTCGAATAAAGAGTGTTCAATTTGTGTTCAATAACATGCCAAAATGCAAAAAAAAAATACTATTTGCTAACATCCTACGTACTGGACTGGGTTTTGTATCAGAGAATAGGTACATAACATCGGTCTATGTAGTAATTTTAAATCAATCAGGTGTGAATTGGTTGAGATATCCGACCGTTTTTGAAATGCAAATGATTATAAAGCAAAAGACTATGTTATGTCAAACAGAATAGTCTAGCAGAATATTTGATTTTTGAATAAAATTGATTTTTACACTACTACTAGGCACAACTTAGGTATCATTTTTCTAACTCCAGGTGTGGTATTACCCCTTAATTGTCAGCCGGTCCGCGAAATATTTCCCCCACTTTTGCCGGTCCGCAGGCGTAAAAAGGTTGAAGAACGCTGTTTTAAACCATTCCTTTATGCATTGCAGATTATGGAATAAAGACTGGTCAACAGGTAGAAGAAGACCTATGCGGTTTTGCATTCAGTAGCAACAAATCGCGTACAGGCCTTTTTCAGAGTCCCAACTATCCAGGGTTCTATCCCAGGGATACAGAATGCCATTATTACTTCTACGGGAACAATAATGAAAAAGTTCGTCTACATTTCAACTATTTCGATGTGGAAGGTGTTCTGCCGTAAGTTGCTTATCATTAAATTGTTAAATGCCGTTTATATGTGAACGCAATAATCAATAACTATGTATTTCTTCTTTTTATTAGATGCGAGGCAATATCAGCAAGTGACTTCGTTGAATTTTCAAATTACATGGCGAGGGATAGGAAGTACCAGAGGCACTGCGGCCAACTCAAAGAGTTTGATATTGAATCGGACCGGAAGTTCTTCCGGGTGACTTTTAGATCAAACGACCGCCTGGACGGTACCGGGTTTAACGCTAGCTATCTATTTCTGAATAAAGTGGAAGGACGTATGTCGAAGCCGGGATTCATATCAGTCGGATGCAACATTGGTAATAAACAATGAAATGAAAACGATATACAGTAGAGCGTCGATAATCCGAACCTCGGTAATCCGAACGTTCGCTAATCCGAACGTCCAAAAAGAAATAATAATAAAATAAGTCACTGGCCTAGGGAAACGCCATATTATTACGCTTCAATAGTTTCTCGTCGATATCCCTTCGATATCCTTATATTCCTATAGTTTAAGAAGAGCGGAATCGAATGGTGTTGGTTGTATTAAGATTGAACTTCTATCCAATACTCGTATTTTCTATTATTTAGCTGCAATATTTAATAATCCGAACAATTTGATAATCCGAATCACCTTCGGTCCCAATTAGTTCGGATTATCGACGCTCTACTGTACTGTTGATTTCACTAACAAGAGATAAATAACTATTTGTTGGTTTATTCTTGTTGGTGAAATTGGCTTTTGTAGTGGCCGACATTTAAGCATTAAGCATAAACAAATGTTTATTTAATATCATAGAATATCATATTATTTATTAATCATGTTTTATCTGATTTCAGGTGTTTTTACATGTCTAATATTTGTATTAGAGGTACTTCAACATCTCATCATTTGAATCCAGACTATCGTGTTTCTCTATGCAGCAATAAAAACAAAATTGTTGAATTTGTGTATTTCCCAAAGAATTCCAATTAATCATCTCTTCCTATAGACCAAATCATTGTTAAATATGAATAAATACCAACCTGAATGTACTGAATCTTTATAGTCCATTGTCAGCATGGGACAGTTGTTTAATACGTCAATTTTTCTTTGTGGACCAGTCAATAGAAAGTTTGAGGTTTCAAAAGTCTGGCAGAGTTAATAGGGTATTCCGGTCATGTCAAAATTTAAGCAGATATTCGGTTTAACCTATTGTACAATTTATGAGGATTCATATAGTTAAGCTATGAGCTTTTTGATTTAGTTTTTCTATAAGATAATTGCAATTAAAAGTGCATTTCGTTTGAATTCACCGACCACCCTCGGAAATACACGATGATTACCGATCCCTAGTAGCGGTGGCAACAGCGGGCAGCTCTCGAACAGCTGATCGGCCAAGTTGACGGTTGGCGACCCTGTTGTTTGACAACGAATAAAGGTAACTTTTTTGAGAGATGATTTGATCATTCCTAAAACTTGAAGCCAAACATCTCTCATCTCGCTAGTCGGCAATGTAAAGAAATTCTTATCAGGAGTTACTGTTCTACTGCTATTACAGCCCGGCACAGAACAATGTCGGCGTTGGAGTTTATACATTTTGAACAAGTGTTTGATATAACCTCAATAACCAAAGCAGGTGTCAACAAACGAGCGATTCTAAACGTTGACACAACAGAAGACAAAAATTTACTACGAAAAATTTACTTTGAGCGGTCTTTGTGACGTCACAAAGACCAATCCTAATTCAAACTTCAAACAACGATTTCTCTTCATTTAAAACAATGTTTGATATTTTACTTGTGAAGTAGCAAACAGTAGCACCCATAGTTTGTAAAAAATGACAATTTCAAAAACACCGGAATACCCTATTGTTGATTTTGAGGTCATAATTTTAAAAGTGTGAATTTGCATCCTGACAAGGTCTGGGAACCGCTTCATTCTTAGGCAAAATAGATGACAAAACAGGCAGCAAAAATACTGGTGCCAATACAGGACCGGGATTTTATAAGAATGGCGAGTTTGATGTGAGTGACGACACATACGAGTGATGTCATTGGGTTCTAAGCGATTTGATTTGTCGATAGGCTCTCGAGTATCAAAACAGCCGGTCTAAACTCCGCCTTTCTCGTATCGAAGCGTCAAACGAACTCGGCAGCTCTCAGTCGGCGAGATGTTGACGAGAACACGGCGAGCAGGATTGCCAATGTTGTAATACTACATTCCTGACAGATGATTGTAATTTTAAATATTTGAGGTTATGCGCCTAATAAACGTACTTCGAATTATACCTTCCATGCAGTTCCGTGTTTAGAATTTATACTTCTACTACACTGAATAACATTAGGAAGCTAGTATACTAAGAAATTTGGTGAATATGTGTCGCTGAAGTTTGGCAGAGGCTATAGGACACGGTAGCTGCAACTGATATCCAACGGAACCCTTGTAATCACCCTTAACCCATTCAAATTGCTACAAGTTTGGTACTTATGTCTATACAAATGATTGATACAATACATTATACAATAATTTTATAGGTTTACGGAGTTATTTCCATTTCCACTTGAAGGGATGATAAACTTGCGCCACTCTGAATGCAAAAGACAAGCAAGAATTCTGTGCCAATATTTGGTTCTTTCTAACGGGAACCTACCAACGACCGACTAACCAACGACATTTCATTATTAACCGCCCTACCCATACGAACGTACGTGATACGTCCGCTATCGTCGCCTGAACACAATGTTATTTTACCTACTTTTGAATAATAACCTGAAGGTAGGGTGGTTAAGCGTCATTTTCAATTACGTTGCCGTATCGTATAATTAGCAGTGCTGGCAAACAATGGCTGAGTATGGGGTGCTGATGAAGTAAAAGTACATACAATTGGAATTATTATTATTGACCACCGCAACCGGAGTTGAACAAGCGATCGGTTTCTAACAGAAACAGTTGCATTGATTTTGACAGGAGCACTTTGTAGTTCCGTTTGTGAGGAAAAACTAAAACCAAGATTACATTTTAAAAATACATTTTATTGTGCAAAAGAAATCATTACATAACAGGTGATAACAAGTGATAATGTGAACGATGTTTTCTATGTTTTTGTAGATTGCGTGCCCATTTCCTACAGCTGTCTACTAAAATGGTGTGGGTCCTCCACTACGTTTTATCCACTGTCAACAAGACTGCTGTTATTTCATTGGTCCCTTGAGTTGAGTTAATCAATCTTGTAACTTTGTAACATGAATAAAGTTTCTTTTTCTTGAATTTTGTTTTTCATTTCCATGTTTTGGTTTGGTGAATTCTAAAATGAGGTAAGTTAACATTAACTTTTATAAAAACGTAACGTGTACCATACTGTAAACGTTAATATTAACATAGTGTGAAATAATCAACACAACAGTCGAGACCGGTATAACAAACTCAGCTTATTACAAACACCGGATACACTTTTGTTGGTTTATACCCAGCTTTCCGGTGATGTGAATGTTGTAGCATGATGAATTCATGACCGCTTAGTTTATTGGGTAAGAACGAAAGATCAATTATAATAACCTATTTTTGTGTCCTCTTGAGTGTTTGTTATATCCGGTCCTGACTGTATTTCAAGTAAATAGTAAAAATATCTGTACCTTAGACGTGAAGGATTGCAACCTTACAGATTATGTTGTCGTTCCATTATTTTGTTGAACGTTCTCCAACTTCCTTATATTTTTATCGATCAGTAACGGACAAACTACACGTAAAAGTATTTCAGCATGCTGTAACCGTCAATGCAACAGAATGGGTAATTTTGTCATAGGAGACGTTTCTTCAACAGTTGCCTTATTTCGCAGGGCCTATAACTAAAAGTAATTCAAGCAATCAAAAAGAAACGTAACACATAAAAGGTGGTTTTTAGTTTGTTTGTGAACTCCATTCGAACCGATCAACTGGTTACGAGCTAACAGCAAATTCAGTTCCATGTTTTTCAGTACGTAGGCTTGCTTGTTAAATGGTTCGGAAACCCTTTTTCCTAAAAAAAAACATAAAATAGTCTAAAACAAACAATGGCAACTCATTGTTTGTTTACGAGAGAACATGGTTTAATAATTACCGGAACCGTATGTTTGCGTGGCTAACGATATAAACTCAACACAAGTTCATAACCTAACTCCGCATAACCCCACAATTTCAAAGCAGATGCATCAGTGTTCCCACATGGAGAAAACGAGAATCGTGATGTCACTCGTAATGACGTCACTCACATCAAACTCGCCATTCTTATAAAATCCCGGTCCAGGTGTTCAAGATCCAAACATAACCAAACATAAACAACATAATTGCCAGGTATAACGTTTCCAGATCTTTTGTATGTTCTATCTGCTATGTAGACTCTATTGCCTGGACCTGCCATAACGTAAACTATCAATCAGCCGTCTTTTAGTATAAATACTACTTGTCAGTGGTGCAAATCCGACGGTTTGCAAACTCAATATTTTTTCTTCCTATTGACTAGACTATATTGTCAACAAATATTGAATATTATCATGTGTTTAACACACATAACATAACCAATCTGGGAGGTTGGTTTTGAGTTTACTTTTAGTATTTAGCAGTAATAGATTCTACTAAATTCAACACCTGATGTGTCTAATATTCATTCTATGATTAAAAATACGAATGATGGAATACAATGGATAGAAAATGCAAACAATTACGGACTCGCCAGTTGTTTGCAAGCACTTGGGTCCAATATCCGGTCATAGGGCACTAATCACACCACAATCACACGAAACACTAACAAAAAAAATCACAAAAACACGCACAACACGAACTACAATCATCTAATCGAAACAGCGCCGCAACCGCACGCGGCAAAACTGGAAGTTAAGAAGCGATCCGAATACTTACAAATTTGAGAAACCCTCAGAGGTTAGTTTTCAAAATTTTAAACCAATGACTTCGAATTTTACCATATAACTTCACAAATCCTCACTTACAATAATCGTTAAATACTTACATAATTTTCTTGCAAGTATCCTGTCAAACACATTCGAAAATGCAGAGCCAATTTTGAACACAGCTGACAGAACGGCGGTGTGGTACAACTGGGTACAACGTCATCCAGCGGTGATTTTGACAATTAGCGTCGGTCGACAAGCAAAGAAAATTGTACTGAAAACGCAGGAGTACCGGCAAATTTTGACGTTCGATTCTGTATAAAGCGCTGGCAAGCGGTCAACTTAAGAGTTAAACTTCCCTCACACGTAACGATTTATCGTACTGCACGTTGAACTGAAGGTCGTAGAGAAAATCGTCTGGCTTGCAGTACTGCCATTATCTCTACACACGATACAAACACATCAGACTACTGCAGTTAAGATTATTTATGGGTTTTTTTTTTCTTTTTCATCACTTCTATCCTTGGTTCCGGAAAAAATTACTTAAATTTGTTGAATAAAATATCATAAACTGAATTTCTTTTTATTTTATTTGCATAATCTTTCAGCTGTTGTCTCTATATAATTCAATAAACTCTTCCCAGAATGTCTTGTTTTTAATATCCATCATCAAAATCTTAAAGCAACAATACTTGTATAGCAAAATCACCTATTACAACAGCCAGTGATCTCTACACACGTTACATTACAACTAGCGCTTCAACACCACTGTTGCTACGATATTTTTAGGAAGCTTCATACTGGAATTGTACTATTGGAATTGCAAAATCTTATGTTGAAGTGATTCGACTAACAATAAATTGAAGTTTACATAGTAAATAAGGTTAGAATTACATGACCAATATCTTTGTTCGCGCTACATCTGCTTATTTGACGATAATTGCTATTCATACTATCCCAAATTGCCCCAATAACACAAATATCTACGCAACTGAATAAAATTTGACCGACCTCACAGTCAGGAGGCAAAGGCCGTCAGACCCTCTTCCTATTTTGAAACAAACTTCGTTACAACGTGTTGGACCAAACTCAAAACTAACGTTCCAAATTGGTTATGTTATGTGTGTTATACTATCCACTGTGTCAATATAGCATATTTATTTTAATTTATATCTTAACTATCGTGTAATATAAGTGTACAAAGTATTAATCAGCTCAATTAAGATATTTCTACCACTCAATCTCAAAAAATGGGTGTATCCTGCAGTACTTACATAATGTATACTTATAATTACTAAAGAAAACAACAATATATTACTTTAAGCAAGATTTAATCAAAATTTCGAAATGTATATGTTAATCTGTTACATCGGTGTTCATATATCTCTGCAATTATCACACTGTATATACACTTACAGCACAATAAACTATTTCTTGTATAATTTCTAGTTTTATTATCATTAAAATGTGAGTGATGATAAATGACAAATATAATGAAGAAAAGCGAAATAAAATTCCTATTCTAAGTCTTCTCTACGATGGTCGCTGCTGGGTCTGGACTTTGATTTCGATGACTTCCATTATTGCTTGCCTAATGGTCTGCTTTTCTTTTGCTAAACTCTGCAATTTTACAGACTGCTTCGATACGAAGTCGATTTTTCTAGCAAAATAATCTGTTGCTTGATCTCCACCCTGGAATATTAATAATCGTAAAAAGATTTTTAAAACTTGTCTTTTTTTTATTTCCTGTATAATTCTACCATAATAAAAAATCAAAATTACATATTGTACTAACCATTTTAACGTAATATCGTGTGCCTATGTCAATCATCACTTCGTTGCAGTCAATCAACTTCCCAGGTATGTATAACTTAGAAAAATGTAAGAAAAATTTGCAAATTTTGACGTGTACTATATAGATTGGACAATATCATGATAATGCTTTTGTTCAGTTGTAAATCTAATACTGCTATACATTTGGTAAAAAAATAAACAAACCACAAATAACAATTAAAGAATGTCTTCAAATTGCCTGCCACAAAAACAAATGCAAGAGCAGTTTAAAAAAGAGATCTTTTAATCCGTCTCGCGTGTTGACTGAGCGGCTCCAAAGAGAATCAACTTTAAAATTGTAACAACTTTTAGTGGTGCATTAATTTTGACATGCAGTGCATGAAAAAGGATACTGAACTTGTCAACGGAACCATCACGTTCCGTTCGTTCATACTAGGATTAATAGTTTCCAAACATTCCTTGGACGTGTGGAATTTATTCAGCGTGCCTTTTAACTGGCCCAGAGATTCAGTGAAGAAGTTGATTTCCTGAAAGAGTATTTATGTTAAGCACACCTGACATTATTGAGGTTAAATACTCACAGCATCTAATTGCGATTTCAAACCTTGCAATTGCTGTATACTAAGCGTCATTAGATCAATTTGTTGTGTATTGGGGGCTGGCGTTGCCGATATCTGTGCCATTTTCTTTGATTTTTAGAGAAATTCTGTTTTTTCTATATAAGGATTGGACCAACCTATTTGGAATCGACTGAAAACGAGTGGATTGTATATCAGTGCTGCCATCTTCCGACCCTGAATCGAAGCTTTGTTCGGTTGGCTACACGAATACCCGATAGACATCACTTTCAACATATATTTTTAAAGAATCTCTAACTTATTTATTTCCTAAACTCAAACAATTTTATTATTCTATGATTTATACTAAAATAATCGTATAAATACTCATGCCTGATAAAATTCCTCAAACCTGTATCGGCAACTATCTTCACTTCGGTCTGAACTGTCAATTTCTTGGTTATAATTTTCATAATCTAAATTTTTTAAAACACACGAAATATAAAAATGATAGCCTCTAGAGGCGCGTCCATCCTCAGGGCGACAAGATTATTAGTGTCTAATGCTGGAAATTTCAAACAGACCGTAAGAAACAGCGGCGGTCACCACCAGTAAGAAAAAGAAAGGTTATGTAATGGTCAAAATTATTTATCCTGCCATTTTTAGCTGGAATTACCGCACAGTGAACACCAACCACTCAAAAGGCACCCTCTATGCTGCCGAAGGAGTAATGGCATTCATGTGGTGGTGGATTTTATGGCACTTGTGGACCGAACCTGGACACATCTTCGTACGTTTGAGGTTATATTTTTTGTCTGTATGTCTAACGATAAGGATTTTAGGGCGAATTCGATTATCCGGATGCCTCACAGTGGACCGATGAAGAGCTAGGAATTCCCTCAGATTAAACGTAAATTCCTGTTACTGCGCTGTAGTGAATTCATTATTTTATTTGTAAATATAAAAATAACCAGAAATAGAAAATGTTTTTCTTTCTGTACCAAGGAATGTTTTAACCATACGTTAGAGTTTACACAAGCAGCCACCATTCCAACAGGAACGAATAGAGGTTCTAGAGGTTATAATCTTGATAATCTGAGTTTAAAAATCAAATACGTTCTATATCTGGCACTAGTTTTGAGTAAATTAATTATTGAAAACGCAGAATTTGACACTTTAGGAAGACTAGTTGTCGACCTATTCCATGCAGTGTTGTTCATACAGGATGTTGATACTTTGAGGCCGAATCTAGTGCTTTTAAATACCATTTGGTAGCGTGGTACTCCCTTGATAAAACTGGTCTCCAGTCCAGTTATTAAACCTGACCATGTCCACAACATAAATTTGTTAAGTAATTCTAATTAATTACAAACTATTGTGGGGTTTTCGGTCTATAAAGCCTCAACGTTCAAATTTGTTACTCTTAGGCCGAGTGTTTCAATGCTAGTTTAAACACTAAACCGAGTTTAGATATATGTACAAATTACAACATCTTTGAGACCTAAACTTGGTTTATGGTTCGAACTGGTATTGAAAAACCCGCGCTTAACTTGCCAACCTGGCACGCACAAATTCACTGCCAGAAACAACACTGATTCCGCGATCAGCTGAGCTGTGTGTAGTCCCGTGTGTGAGGTTAGTTTGCGTTCAGTGTCGGGTTTGGTTATTTTGTGTGATCAAAATGGATAATTTAGCAAGTAGTGAGTATGTATGTAGACTTGATGCTCATTTGAAAATGAAATTGAAAATGTGAGCAGAATGCTGCGGTTGCTCGAAGACTTTATGATAGCATTGGACGTCAGTGTTAAGTGGAAATTGGAGGCGCTGTGCAGACAATCAGACATCTCTTTGGAGCCCAAAAATTGAATAATTTTTCGGTAAGTCATTGAACATTTATTTATTGTGAATTTCGTAAAATCCGCGTATTAAAGATATATAGTTGTGGGCCACTTTTCGCCCTAGTAAGTACGTACTACACATTCTAAAAACATATGGGTAACGACAAGTAAATTTACAGCTGCAAAATTTAGAAATATTTGATTAAGGTTTTATGTTCCTCATATCGAGTTACATAACCCCACCAAATTATTGCACTTACTTCGTATACACATACACCCAGTATATAGGATATCCTGTCACAGTAGTATTTGATTGTAAATTCGTTATTTACCTACACTGTATTGATAATAGGGTATTCCGGTGTTTTTGAAACTGTCTATTTTTACAAAGTTTGGGTGCTACTGTTTGCTACTTCACAAGTAAAATATCAAACATTGTTTTAAATTAAGAGAAATCGTTGTTTGAAGTTTGAATTAGGATAGGTCTTTGGGACGTCACAAAGACCGCTTAAAGTGAGCGACTTGACAACGTTGCTATATCTAGGGTGCAAGTAGTAAATTTTTGTCTTCTGTTGTGTCAACGTTTAGAATCGCTCGTTTGTTGACACCTGCTTTAGTTATTGAGGTTATATCAAACACTTGTTCAAAGTGTATAAACTCCAACGCCGACATTGTTCTGTGCCGGGCTGTAACAGCAGTAGAACAGTAACTCCTGATAAGATTTTCTTTACATTGCCGACTAGCGAGATGAGAGATGTTTGGCTTCAAGTTTCAATGATCAAACCATATCTCAAAAAAGTTACCTTTATTCGTTTTCAAACAACAGGGTCGCCAACCGTCAACTTAGCCGATCAGCTGTTCGAGAGCTGTCCGCTGTTGCCACCGCTACTAGGGATCGGTAATCATCGTGTATTTCCGAGGGTGGTCGGTGAATTCAAACGAAATGCACTTTTAATTGCAATTATCTCATAGAAAAACTAAATCAAAAAGCTCATAGCTTAACTTTATGAATCCTCATAAATTGTACAATAGGTTAAACCGAATATCTGCTTAAGTTTTGACATGACCGGAATACCCTATTGTTTCTTCTCAAAGGCCTTTTACATTTGAGATCGAACTCTGTTCTAAACGTCTCTGATCTTTGTGGCCCAGGGTCATGCTCTATGTACAAAACAGTTTTTTTTTGTGATTTGGAATGATGTAATTAATTTTATAAATATATATTGTATATTGTTTAGGGGCCAAGCTGTAGTTTTTCTAGTTTAACATTATGTTAAACATTGTTTTTAGTTTTAAAACTCAATCAAGTTTCTCTGATTTTAAAAGATAGCAATCAATGATCTTTCATATAGAAAACTTAGTAGGGTTTTTTTGTTACAATTGCAAAAGTTCATAAGAAACAATGCAAAATGAGAAGGAAGAACACCCGCAATACCAATTACAATAATAAAAGTAAGTTAACTAAGTCATGGGTAACGAAATTACAAATTATCAAAGTAAATTGAATACTAAAAATAAACAAAACTGTAGATTTCTCACTTTTTTAAGAAACTGATTGTCATTTGTTTTTCCAGTTTTTTTTTATCTTGTATTATGTACACAGAGTTTTTCAATAAACGTATTATAATTATTATTATTTTGAAGTTAAAGTTAAAGTCGTTTAAAATTGAAATTTTAATAATAATAATAATATAATGGGATATATGTATTTATATTCGATCCAAAAAATTAATTCCACGTGGTTGAATTCTCTAGTAAGCTGAAATAAATGCTTAAAGTTTGAAATTGAAATATGAATAGAAAATCATTAAGCAAACTGATCAGCAAACTGATTGTCGGCATAAAGTAAAATAATAAAGAAAAACACTTATGTAAAAACTTTTATTGTGTCATTCTTCACTTTCGGACCCTTTATGATTAATAGTTGGAGTGTTTTTTTCCATTAGTGATTGATTGGCATTTTAATAGAAATGGATTTCACCTCCATATATTGCAGCGGAGAATCTTCTCCCCTGTAACGAAAAAAAAAAATCATCAAAACAGGAAAGTTGCATAATTATAGTTCTCTTACAATTCTCTTCCAATACCAGATGTCTTGAAACCCCCGAACGGTGCTTGTGGTATCAGAACATTATAGCAATTAATCCTAAAAATAAACCATACATTATTATTTCTATAATTATGCTAAAAATAAGGAAGAAGGCGGGAACAAATATTAGATCAAAGTAACAAACTTGACCACGGTATAAAAAAAAAACATCTCAAAAACCATGACTTTTTATACTGTCACTAATCATTCATCCGTCAAAATAGTTATGAGCCACGAGCCATACACTATTCCAGACTATAAGATCTGAAGAGTTGAGTGCACACCTCACATATTGCAGACACAAAAAGCCTTGGAGGCGGAAGGAGTGTGTGACGCATGGATAGGGAACGACGTGTGGACATCCATGCCAGACGAATTTGGAACCCATCGCCAAAGGCTGATCAACACATTTTTTACCGGATTCATGGTCGGTTTTATAGCTACAGCGGTAACTGTTGTGGGTTCTTATTTGTACAATAAGGCTACTCAGGCGTCAAAACATGGAGAGGCACATAAGAAGAAGACGGAGTGAGAATGGTTCAAAGGAATCTATAACTGTATTGTTACAGAATACCTAATGTATTATTTTGTATACGGTAATTAAACAGTTATTTATTGCTTAATTTAAGAGCAGTGTTGTTGATGGAATAAAAATGGTATAAACAATGTTCCCGTATTGCTTAGTTCTAGCGTTTTTGTCCCTGATGAAAAAGGATTTAAAAATGTATGTAACTCAATTATAAATTAATTTGCACATATTATGTTTTTAGCACTCACACGGTAGTTTACACGTGTACAAAATGTCACGAAATGTCAACATTTTAAGTATAAAGGTCTTTTCTTCGTCCGTTATGAAATTATTTCGACCCTAAGAGCCTTTTCAGACGAGGCACGGCGTCGGAACGGTTTTCGCCGTCCACGGGTCGAAGTGTATGAGATTAAATGATTGACAAATGATCGATGGGAGCTGCGACAATCACTTTAAAATCCATGACCACCCTTGACCAAGGTAATTTTTGAGATCACGGTACATACAAATATGCAAATTATAGGCTTAGGGGTACAGTTTGGAGGAAAAGATTATCTTTTTTTAACATAATTAATAAGAATAATTTTGGTGTATGCTAGTTTTAATGATGAATTGATTACTCCAGTTTTAGAAGAAAACAAACACCTACACACGTTTTGTACTACGTTTTGTCACTTAATTAAACATAATTATAATTATACATAATTTATACATTAGATTTATCATATCAGTTGTTTTCATATTTTTTGTTATTGGCCAGTATATTCATTTGCCTTTAATTCTCGTCTTTGACAAAGGAAGTAAGTGGAAATCTGCCGTTATTTTAACATTAACTTTTAGCAAAATTGTGGTTTGCAAATGTATTAAAGCGAATACAATAAAAATATTTTGTTAAATACAATTTTAATTATCTTTAAAAAGCTGGTAGCAACCGCTAAATATTATTTTCAAATTGTGAAAACTACTGTAATCAGATCATAAAACCTGAAAATATATAACAAGTGCATACATTGAGAAACGTAATAATAAAATAAACAGAACAATAGCAAACAAACCCACTCAGTTCTTCTTCTTGTCGATGTTATTAACTTGAAAATTACGGCATTTTGCATGAAAAGCTATGGGTGCAATAACGTGACTGGTTGCCCTGCAACCGTTAGAGCTATGTTACTAATTAAAAGCCAAAATTATATAATTGGTGGAACTGAACACTTGTGCCCAAGTCTGGTCCTGATTTTTTCTTAATGAATTTATTAGAAATGTGTACCTACCAGACTGAACCAGCTTGCACAGCTTGCGCAAACATGAGAGCTGTGTTAAGATCCTTTGTGATAATTCCAGAAGCCAAACCGTACTTAGTGTTGTTGGCTCTTTCAATGACTTCCTCGAGATCTTCGAATTTCAAGATCGTTTGCACTGGACCGAAGATCTAAAACAGTAAAGTAATATTAGCAATATTGGAAAAATTGTTGGTGAATGACTTTAACGAAGCTAAAATACTCCCCAAGAATGTAAATAACAAAGGTTTTGTATTTCCTGTTGTTCTTTAAATTTTGTTTTTAAATTTGAGTATCAAAATATGTTAAATACATTTTTAATTATATGAATTTACTTTACTTTTCTTTACTGCCCACATTGTCAAAACTGTTTGAAAAACTACTTGCTAAACGACTGAAGCCAATCTTAGATGAAAGAAACATTATACCCAGTTTGGATTCAGAAACAAACATTCGACAATTGATCAGGTGCACAGAATAACAATGATAATAGAACGAACTTTAGAAGAAAAAATCTGATGTGGCAAGGCACATGACTTTATCATACTATATATAAAATTAATAGCTTAGCTGCATGAGATTCTATTTGATCGAGATCGGCTATGTCTGCATTAAAATAAAAATAGTAGAACTAGACAGATATCTCGATTAAAGCTGCGTTCGGATATTGTACTCCGTTGACACCGGGTACACCGTCCAAATGACACCTACGTGTTATTGGGTGTAAAAAGTGTAACGGGGTTCAATATCCGAACGCAGCCTATATTGACAGTAGTATTTTCAAAACATTAGCGTTTGACACTAGCTACTGTCATTAGAATCAAAAAATCTGACATATCCTGGCTACTAGTTTTAAAGCAGTACGACCGATCTCGATGAAATAGAATTTGCTCATGCAGCTAAACTATAAATTCTACCAAAAAATGTCATATACATAAATTATAGAAAATTTCCTCTCCTTTAATTTATTATTTAACTATTTTGACGACATTACACAAATAGCGGCTCATTTGCAAAATCTTCGAAAAATGCTATGAGTAAACCACCAGTTCCTTTGGACCCTTTTCAACAGAAAGCTTTTCAGCTCTAAGTTTGGTTATGAAACTTCTAAATATGAAGTTTCGTCCCGACACCTTTAGTAGTTTCTCCGGAATCGTCGCCACAAAAACGGGTACACACACACACACACACACACACACACACATACACACACACATACACACACACACACACACACAGACATTTTTTGTACCTTGGTCAAAAATGTTCAGGGGACCCAAAAAGACATATTTCCGCTAAAATCTCAAAAAATTTTTTTGGCATGATTACAATACTTTACATACTGCGTATGATAAAGTAAAAAAGGTATGCTCTTCTATATTCCTGGATGTGGCAAAAGCCTTCGGCAAAGTTTGGCTACTCTATAAGCTGGAACGGATACTACCCTTCGAGTATAGCCAACTATTAAAATCATACCTTTCTAGCAGATACTTCCGTATAAAGCAAGATAATGAGTACCTACTCAACTCTCAAAAGTATTAAAGCTGGAGTACCGCAAGGTAGTGTACTTGGCCCAATTCTTTACCTTCTTTACACACATGATCTCCCACAACCAGATGGTGTTACCGTTGCCACCTTTGCTGATGACACTGCTATCATGGCAGTAGATACAAAAGTTGAAGGAGCAACGCTAAAACTGCAGAATGCGTCAACAATATTAGTGATTGGATGCAACGATGGCTAATTGCATTGAACGAAACCAAATCCGTTCACATAAATTTTACCAATAGGCGAATACAACGTTCCAGTGAAAATAAATAACACCACCGTACCCTACTCGAACGTCGCCAAATACCTCGGTATGACGCTGGACACCAAGCTTCGCTGGAAAGCACACGTTAAAAAGAAACGAGAAGAATTGGGCATAAGATACAAGAAAATCTACTGGCTTGTTGGTAGGAAGTCGGCTTTGTCGACATATAATAAACTCCTACTTTACAAGCAGATACTGAAACCTGTGTGGACCTATGGTATCCAACTGTGGGGCTGCACTAAGCCAAGCAATATGGCCATCATTCAACGCTTCCAAAATAAGGTGCTAAGAAACATCGTGGGTGCACCTTGGTATATAAGAAACAGAAATCTCCAGAGGGATCTTGGGATAGAACTAGTAACCAACGAAATTGGAAAGTTTGCAGAGAATCATCAGAACAGACTTCTCCAGCACACGAATGGTGAGGCAATCCAGCTTCTTGACAATTGTGACAGTGTGCGAAGACTCAAAAGAACTAAACCTTTTGAGTTGGTGAGTTGATGTTAAAAAGGCAGAGCACAGTGTTATGTGAGTGATAGGTGAACAAAGCAGAGCAACGTGCAGTGTGTGAAGTTTAAAGCGTCAGCATCCGAACTAAACTTAAGTTACACCAATGGGGGAACACTTAATATCGAACACTTTTTGTAAGTAGCAATTTAGGTTAGATTAATATAGCTAGATAGTCATCAGACTAGGTGTTATACACAATTACCTATGAGGTGCTGTTAATTAATAAACAAAATATGAATTTACCTCTTCTATGGCAATAGTCATCTCATCTGTGACGTCAGCAAAAACAGTTGGTTGGATAAAAAAACCGACGTCTCCGATTCTAGCGCCGCCAGCGAGTAACGTCGCGCCTTCGTTCTTACCAGACTCGATCAACCGTAGAACCTTGTCAAACATTTTTTGATTAATCTAGAAAAGATTGAAGGAATCGAAAATTGCCCATACAAAAATAGAAATTAGTATTTGTCTTACCTGGGGTCCTTGTTGGGTATCCTTAGCGAATGGATCGCCGACCTTCCTGTCCTTGGCCATTTGGGCCGCCTTCTGGACGAACTCGTCATAAATCTTCGATTGGACAAAGGTCCTAGATCCTGCGCAGCATACTTGGCCATGGTTTAAATAGACAGCGTTGTGCGCTATTTCAACGGCTTCGTCGACTAAAAGAAACAAGAAGTAGTCCTTGTACTTCCGTTAAGTTTTATAAAGCGAATGCTGAAGCACTTACTGTCAACGTCATTGCATACCACCAAAGGACTCTTTCCGCCTAATTCCAAGGAGACCTTCTTCAAATTCGACTTTGCAGCACATTCCATAATCAGTCTTCCTACCTAGAATCAGAATATAACCTGTACTGTATACCGTTTCACCTCAAAAGTACATATTAAAATATTACTGATTAAAATGTTTTTTGATTTTTGATGTTAGGTAAGTTAAGTACTGTCTAATACAGAGTTTCCCAACCTTTTCACTGTTGCGGTACCCTTTAAATAGGGTTAGAACCTGGCGGACCCTCAACAAAAAAAAATATACAATGTCCTTTCCAAGGCATTTCGAGTATTTTTTTTTGCGTACAGAAAAACGTGTAACTTATTTCAAGTAACCAGATACAAGTCTGTAAAGAAACGCAGTTCAATGATTGAACATTACTTACTACTGTGAAGTATTTAAGTATTCTTCCTGTAAAATTTAAAAAATGCCCTGTAAATTTAAGGTTATCGATACTGTTCTACTTTCACAGGAATATGTTTGTCGAATATGTGAATTCTGTAAAAACAATACAGAAATTTAGCTGGCATCCAATAACCAGCGATGTTACAGTTAATTCTTCTTTTACAGCTTTTTTTGGTACCTAGTTTATTACATTCATTTTCTGTAACATTGCAGATATTTCTCTCTAGGTATAAACTTATTTGTTCTTTTTAGTTCCTTCAAGTATTACCAAAGGAAGGAAGAAGAAAATACAAATCAAACAATGCGAAAACGAAGAATAAAAAAAGTACCTTTTACAAATAATTAAATAAATAAATTCACATTTATACAAACATTTATTCTGTGTAAAAAGTTCATATGGACCTAAATAAGAAAAAGCTTGCTCATACATATACAATGTTGAAAACTGAACTGATACAAGGTAATTTATAACTCGAGGTAAAAATTAAATGCAAAAATTTACCAAATTATAAATAAAAATACGTGAAGAACCTTTAAATTTATTTCATTGTCAAAATTAGTACTTACTTCAATTTAATTTAATTATTTTTTGTTTAATTAAATGCAGTCACGAAATTTGAAATTACACTTTGTATATACCGTGCGTTCATTTCAAAACTTCCCACCTGGAATAACTTTTGACATAATGACGTCACGATATTTAGAAAAAAATACGTCAAGGGGGAACTTTAAAACTAGTTCTAATCTAATCATAGGTCCCACCCCTTCACCCCCAGCCGCCCCTACTTTCGATTTTCAAATGGGACTACCTATCTTCATATACCTACCTCATTTTAAAGGGGGAAAAAATGTCTATTCACTCATAAAAAATAAATTAAGAGAGCTAGGCTAACTCGATAAAATTAAATGATACGCTTTTAACTCCTCGGAAATGGATAAACCGATTTAATTAATTTTTTTATGAGTGAATAGACATTTTCCCCCCTTTAAAATGAGGTATATGAAGATAGGTAGTCCTATTTAAAAATCGAAAGTAGGGGTGGATGGGGGTGAAGGGGTGGGACCTATGTTTAGATTAGAGCTAGTTTTAAAGTTCCCCCTTTAAGTAAAAATTGACGTGTTTTTGCTCAATATTGTGACGTCATTATGACAAAAGTTATTCCGGGTGGGTTTTGAAATGTTGACAAGTTTTGAAATGAACGCACTGTACACTATTGTTTTATTTGTCCAAAAAATGTTCGTCTAGAATTGCAAATCACTCTGTATATTTATTGTTTTTCTTTGAATGGGACCGACATCAATTTCGTCATAGAAGCTCAGAACTTGTCTGGTAATAGGTTAGTTATCTTATCTGGAATGTAAGATCATAATTTGCAATCCACCACCTACAACTCTGTTCTCCTAAAGTACCCTTATGAGCAGCAGATTCAAATTATAGGTTTATTTTGTCACTCATTTGGAAAGGTAAAAATATTGAAAACTAATAATGTTAGAATTTGACCAATAAGTCTGCCAGATTGTTGTTTTCTAGAGGTTATTTTGTTTATATGTAACAGATAATTGCAACTAATATTGTCAATTGAAGTTAATGAATAATCTAGAATGTGCCCGAGAATGGCCCCAAATCAAAATTATTCATGGATTGACCTTGTTTACTAATCCAATACTTAAAATAATAATTCCATGCTAACACTGGTCTAATCGATGACGCTCTCTCGAATACAGTCGATTGTTTACGATACTGTTTTTAAAACATTGCCAATCTCAAATATTTTTTAAACACCTGTGAATTAGGCAATAAAGCGGTATGGTTTTAGGTCTGGAATTTACTTATCAATTTCTTCACAAATCCTTCATTCTTACCAATCATTGCTTTAGCACCGTCGGTTGTTACAGTGACAAGTCTGTCCAGTGGTAGTTTGATTTTCTAATCGCATTCTAGTTACAGGAAATAGACTATAATATCGAAGGATCAGGTTACATTGTATTTTTAAAACTTTGACACCCCTGCCTTAACTCATGTATAAAAAAGTTGAATATCACCCGGCTACAACAGTTGAACAAAGATATTTCCCATTTCCTATCAATTCACCGCACATTAACATAATATACGTGGTATAACTTACTTCGACAGATCCTGTAAAAGCAACCTTGCTGATCTCAGGATGTGAAGCGATTGCCTGGCCAGCAGTTGGTCCGTATCCTGGCAGAACATTGATGACGCCAGGTGGAAATCCAACTTCTTTGCTCAAATTAGCAATGTAAAGAGCTGTTAGTGGTGTCAGCTCGGACGGTTTCATGACTATTGTGCAACCGGCCGCCAAAGCCGGTCCCCATTTCCATACCAACATTAAAACTGGAAAATTCCATGGTATTATCTGCCCAACGACACCGATTGGCTCCAATCTGGTCACAGTGAACAAACCACCATCTTAAAAATAATAGGAAGAAGAATTATTAAAGAATGTCAAAAGTATGATGATTATGGCAAAAGATGAAAAACACAATACCTGCTGGTATCTGTTTGCCACTGGTCTTATCTGCAAGCCCTGCATAGTACCTCAAGGTTGTTACGGCAAGTGTAATGTCGCCAACTGAATCTCCCAGTGGTTTTCCATTGTCCAAGGTTTCTATTTCTGCGATCTTGTCAATGTCACGTTCGATAAGTTCTGCCAACTGGAACAATAGGCCAAGCAAAAGAGGTACAAATGATTGCTTTTTTGACATAAAGACTAGCAGGAAGCCGCCTAGGTCATCCTGTGCAGGACACTCCGTACTATATTTCCACTATGTTTCCTACTCGAAAATGCCATTTTTGAGTTTTTTATAAACAATTATCAACAAAAAATCGCGTTCTTTTTACTTTTTTTTCTTGTAAAAGGAAAACTATTGAAGCAATCTTAATGGTGCAACGGGATGAACTGAACGGAATTAAATTACGAAGAGAATGACAGGTCAAACTATCCGATCGCATAATTAGAACCGGAGAAAAGCTGTAAAAACCGGAAAATATTGCTTTTTTTTTAATTCATCTCCGCCATTTTTAAGAGCTGAAAATGTGCACAGTGGTAGCTATTCACATGTACTTTAAGTGTACAAAACCTGGATTCGTTCGGATTAATAGTTTTCGCGCAATCCTCATATGAATTTTTTTTGGCAATATTTTTGTGGAGAGCTGGAGGCGTTTGAGGTCGTCCGATTGCAATTTAAAAAACGGTTTTGGAAACTAGACGTGAACAGTAACAAAATGTCTATTCTGATTTTTCGATAAGACCCGTTTAAGTGGGAAATAAACTACTGAGAACATGAGCGAAAACGGCCGCGCGCGCTAGACTGGTCGAGTGATGGGGGAACTGTGCGATTAGAGGGGAAACGTATAATATATTAGCTGTTTTCCAATTATGCTCTGGCGCACTCTAGAGTCAATGGGAGACCGTTCCTATTACAATTTGCAGTTAGTGCAACTTGCCAAAAGTCTCCCTTCCCCGTTCCCCTATTGCACCTAGTTTTCGAGTGGTGCGGTCAATCTTGCACATTAAAATGACCTTTAAATGGCCTTTAACGACTGAAACATATTCAATATATTTGAATAAACAAAGCCCTTGCAGGTTTGTATTATTTTTTAAGGTTATGTTACTTCTCACTTAACGTAATGCTAGATGTTACCGCGTTCTCATTACGATGCCGAACGGGCGAGCGCGCGCGCGCGTTGTATTACTATAGATACAAAATCCAAATTTCCGTATTACAACCAATTCTCAAAAACATAAAAAAGTGAATGTTTGGTGTGGGATTTATTACAAGAAAATAATTGAACCATAATTTTTTGACGGTACTGTAAACCAAAACACTTATTTAATATGTTGGAAAATTTTTTGCTACGTACTTTGGACGAAATCAACTTACAGCTCAGGTGTTCACTACACTACACTACACGACGGCTCATAGCGCATATCAAGTCAGGGATTGGTTGAACAGACATTTTCCAAATAAGTCGATCGGGCAATTCGGCCCTATAGGATGGCCACCACGTTCACCTGATTTAACGCCGCTTGATTTTTTTCTGTGGGGTTATTTAAAACAGAAGGTGTTTGCGAATAATTTTCATGATAATGTAGGCATTCTAAAATTAAAAATTAGGGAAGCAGTAGACGAAATTAATGAAGAAACAATTGATTTGGTATATCGGGAAGAAGAAAATTGGAAGAATGTGTAGCTGTAGGAGGGGAACATTCTGTATGTTCAATCAAAATATTAGCAATGGCTTTCGACTTTTTAGGACATCCAAAATTCTTTATAAAGAATGACCTTTTCTCGAGAAATTAAAAATTACGTCCATTATACGTCCATCATATAACATAATAATCTGATTCTTTTAATAATTCAATTACGCCCATCACTAGGTTGAACCATCTCTTAAGATCAATCTTAAACAACAGAAACATAACTTACCTTAAGCAACATGTTACCACGAGCAGATGCGTCCAATTTACGCCATTCAGAACCTCTCTTGAAGGCTTCTTTGGCAGCAGCTACTGCCAGGTCGACATCGGCCTATATAAAACATAAAAAGTATAAAAAGTTCTCTTCAATTCAGTACTCAATATCATACTTCATCAGCTTCTGATACGTCGGTGATCTTCTGCTCATTACCTGGGTTGATCGTTTCAAACGTTTTCCCGCTTACGGAATCCACGAATTCGTTGTTGATGAACAGCTGAAATTAGAAGATAATAGATTCACCATACAAAAACTCAATTAAAAACTATTGTTTAAAGACCTGATTTAAGTATTTGCTATTCTTAGGGTTGGATTTGCAACGACAAGGTGTGGACGGAGTGGTCATTTTGCGTTCCTAAAAAGTGAAGAAGAGGACACTAATAATTTATCTACAGTTGATTTAATGCAATGTCAAAGATTGACAATGACGGAAGACACAAGACAAAGACAAGAGACAACAGAAATAATTCATTTTGTTACCCTCGTGAATGGCGTTAGTAATCAGAGCTATATGCTGGCCAATGCTGAACTGACATGACATTTAACAGGAGTCCTAAGCATATTTATATAAATTCTTTTCGTCAGACTCATAGTTTGGTAGTTTGGACGTTACTAAAAAGTGTGGAATTTTGTACTAGGCCTATCAGGGATACGACGATAAAAAAATACTCATGTGTGGTGTAACTGGCAAAGTATGAGTCTGACGAAAAGAATGCATATAAGCAATTTTGAAGCAATTTTATCCTCTCAAACTTTTAATAAAAAGCTTTTTCTCTAAACCCTACAAGAATGCAATTATTTCTTATGCTTTAGGCGCCAGTTTTTGCAAAATAACCCCCAAGTCAATACCTACTCCTTCTTTTTGCACCAAAACACCTTTATGTCTTGTATTGACTCCTGTGTTTGAAGGCCCATAACTGTAAAAATACTGAAAAGAAAAAATTAAAATAAAGTATGTCACTCCTGAATCATTTCTACAAAAGTTGTATAACTGTCAAAATTGTGAAAAAAATGAACAAAGAACCCGATCTTTGCAGTTTTTTTTATTATTATTTTTATTTATTATTATTATTATTTTGTTTCTTTTACGTCGGTCTATTTCCGCAACTTAGGCCAATCACCGACGCTGAGGGGAGGCTACACACACCCAAGAATTTTGTCGAACTGAAGGAATTCCAACCTCCAGTAAGAGTTCTTTAACGTGCACGTCGCATCATGACAGCACACGGGGCCACCGGCTTTACTTTCTCATCCGATGGAAGGCGGCATGCAAAGATATTTGTTCCCTGCCTAAAATAACAGGACAGTCGATGTTAGCCCGAGCCGGGATTCGAACTCGAGCCTCCAGCGTAGATAGCAGCCGCTCTATCCTGTGCTCTATCCTATACGCCATCGTCGATCGTATTCTTCTAGCGTCGTCTACATAGATTTTTCTTCGCCAATGCCTTTTTAGGTTATAGGTTATATGACAATTTATGTAATTTGACACTGACAGTTCTAGAGGGTGGTATGTTTTAATTGGAAGGTTTCATTTCACACATGTTCAATTGGCCAATCAAACGACGTCTTTACATCGTGTGATTGGACTAAACTGACGACTCATAAATAAACGATCGACGGAAATAGTATATTATTATACAAGTTTTATAATCAACTTGGCGCACGAGTTGTTTTGGGCACGACGAGCGTAGCGAGGAGTGCCCAAATGGAACGAGTGCGCCAATACGTCTTATAAAACGAGTGTAATATACTATTTTTTCTACTTTGTCATTAATTTTATATAAATTTAGAAATTGTAGTTACTATATCGCGCTAAATTGGAATCTAGGGTATTTTGCGGGTACCACGTGGCAGCACTGTAGTAACTGTCAACTTCGTTAAGGATGAGATCGATGAAATAAAATCATGACAAAATCTAATTGTGAATAATTTACTCTACTTTAGCCTACAAGTTTGAATAAATATTCAGCGAGGTCGCAACGATGATCATAATGGAGCTTGGGGCAACACTTTTAACCCTACTGTGATAAATACATGAAACTTAACCTAAAAAGTTAACTTTAAAATAGTGGTTTCATAAGTATAATAATCAGAATAGAAGTGTTTGGCGGTGACTGATTAGTTACTTCGAAGAACAAGAACTTACTAAAGAATTGTTATAACGCTTAACGTTTAATAGCGGTGTCTACCTAATTCCACTACGTAGCCGTTGCGGCTTATATATTTACAAGCATTTATAATTGAAACCCCATTCTAATTTCGGCAAAGTAGTTTATTAGAATAAATTATACTTAGTAAAATTACATGTGATGGAGGTAATACAAATACGTTGCACACAACCACAACTAAGACGAAGGCGAAAGCGACGGACAAAAACAAGTACGAATTGAACCGAGCATCCAAGCGTCAAAAATATTACCGAAAACTTATACGTTACATAAACTAAGAAATCCTCTACACTTTAAATGTACTATAGCTTCATACGTGTACGCTGATAAACCATTTATTGCGCATATACAATCTCGCAGCAGTAATTAAAATCCATCATATCCACGATGTAGGTTTGATCTTCGCATAATACCTTATTAAAGTAAATGTGGTCCTTGAATTATATCTCAAAAGGGGATTTGATGTTTAGTTGAAAAGAATGACAACGATCACTTATCAGAGGCGTAAAACATCACCGAAAACGTCATGCTGGCGTATTTTGATGAACACAGCAAGACTAAGAAAGCCCCAATCCTTTGGCCATACTATAGCAGGCTACACCCATGTTTAAATATGTATAGAATACTGATATTTCGCAGTTTATGCGATTGCAAGCGATTAAGGAGATGCAATGTGTGGTTATGTTGGGTTATGTATTGTACGTTTGACATATGGCATTTGATATCAATGTGTACCAATCTTAGACAAAAATGTTACTGTTTTCGGTTTTACAATGTGTTAATTGTAACACCGACAATAGTGTTACAATGTGTGCATTGTGAATGCAAAGTAGAAAAAGATTATTATGCAATTCAGTTTCTACAGTCGCATTAAACAAAATATGACGATTGATTACGTGCATAGCCTGATATCGTGCTAATATGCGTTACCGAGATATCCGCTTCCATGCAAATCTTGTCCGTAACCTTTATTACACAAAAACTGACGAACACAAAAACGGCAATCTATAGAAGAGGCCACAGAAGAGGCTCTAAGTGCAATCTGAACAAAAATTTTTGTGGCAAGCGGTTTACGAGGAAAAAAATGGAAAGACGAACGTTAATTTAAAAGTGTAAAAATCGTGGACCTTTTCTCATTTCTCTCGCGCTTATGTTTACACCGAGAGGCAAAAAATGTTGACAGTCATACAACTTATGTAGAAATGATTCAGGAATATGATACACTGTATTTCATTTTTTTCTGTTCGGTAGTTTAGGAGTTATGCGCCTTCAAACACATGAGTAAATATTGTCGAAACGATTAGGGCGATTCTCTCATGCGGGGTCACATATTATATCTCTGTTTAAATTGGATATTTTTTGATGTCATTACAAATTAGTGACATTATATTCTTGAACACTTCAATAATACTTCAACCCAATGTTTCACTTTACAAAAGTATCATTTGTTCGATAGAAAAACAATCACTTTGTTCAGTAGAAAGTCGCTTGTTAATTCAATCCACGTTTCCATAGCTATCAAAATATTCCGCAGGAAAAATTTCCACCATGCTCTATCAAATAATTTTTTTACAAAAAGTTGGAAAACGTGTTTCGGTATTTTTTGCAATTTTCTATACCAGCAAAACGTATTATCCTAGAAACCTCAAAAATGACTAATAGTACCTAAGTAAACGTTAATGTTTGTACTTATGCCTCAAATCCTGAACGTTTGTTTCGTTCCTCACCTCTCTGTGTAGCTTACTAAACTGGCTGAGGGCTCAATTTAATGATAAAAAATACGTTTTAAGACGTACTTCAAAATGACGTTTTTTTTGCTGGCAGGTATGATTACGGTGATTTTTTGAGCTTATGCTTTAATAAAAGAAACATGTATGAGATAAAAACTTTTATTGTTATTTGTTGTACAAAAAAATTAACAGAAAATGCCTTCTTCCCTTTCGGATTCGCTTTCTTTAGTGGTTGATTGGCATTTTGATGGAAATGGTTTTCACCTCCATGTACTCCTTTATAGAATCTTCTCCCCTGTAATGTAAAAAAAAGCCATCAACATAAGACAATCACATAAATATAGTTCACTTACAATTCTCGTCCAATACCAGATTGTTTGAAGCCTCCGAATGGTGCTTGTGGTACCACAGCATCATAACAATTAATCCTAAAAACAATCCATACATTATTATTACCATAATGTTGCCAAATACGAGAAAGAAGACAGGAAGAAATATTAGATCAAAGTGACAAACTTGACCACGGTATCAAAAAACAACTCAAAACCCGTGAATTTAAACTGTCACCAATCAGTCATCCGTCAAAATAATTATGGCCCACGATCCATACACTATTCCAGACTATAAGATCTACAACGTTGAGTGCACGCCACAACTATTGGAGATACAAAAGGCCTTGGAGGCGCAAGGTCTGTGTGATCCATGGATCCGTAATGAAGTTTGGAGATACCTGCCGAACGAATTTGGAACCCATCGCCAGAGACTGCTAACCACGTTCTTTACCGGATTTAAGGTCGGAGTTATAGCTACAGCGGTAACTTATGTGGGTGGCTATTTGTACAATAAGATTACTAAGTCTAAAAACCACGAAGGGGGACATAAGAAGAAGGAACACTGAATGTGGCTCAAGCGGAATCTATAACTGTAATATTACAGATTACCTAATGTATTATTTTGGGTGTGGTAATTAAAAAGGTATTTATTGAATAATTTGAGAGCAGTTTTTGTTGCTTACATGAAAATGAAATCTATAATGTTACAATGTTGTAAAAACATTGCTGGGTCCTTTGCTTCCAACACTACGTTCAGCCATGTTGGCGTTTTGGTGTTTCATTTTAATATAATTAAAACCTGCCCTTTGTTTGGAAGCCTTTAGCTTCAGAAGTATTTGTCAAGTATTTGTCTTAAATAGAGATTCATCTTTCTCCAACAAAGTCTTGAGAAAGAACCTTGTGCATAAGCCTTTGTTAGCTACAGTCAGTTAGGCTGGTGAAACCAGTAAAAAAAAAACTTAAAAACAACGTTAATACTACATTTTTGCAGACATAGTCCTAAAAATTTTGTCACATAATAACTTATCCCATAGCTAGATGCTGATATCATGAAAAATTACATGCCGTATACAGGGTGATCGTAGCATCCACTAGTTTTTAACATTTTTAAATGGTTTTTCTTGAGATTTTTAAATGGCACACCCTGTGTATTATTTGCTAATTGACATGTCCCTTAAGTTCTTTGTAGTTTATATTCACTATATCGTATATCTATTTTTACTGGTGTTTGTGATATTTGTAATTTAAAGAGTAGTATGCTATTTAGTATTTTAATATTGCTCTGTATACAGTGTTCTGGGTAGCATGATGTAAAATATTTAAAGGGTTATAAAAGAAGCCATTTAGAACCTATTTAACTAGATTTATTCATATAAAAAGTATTACTGTTATCAAGGTATTACACAATTTTATAAGTATGGTTTACAATTTTTACAAATGTACAGCAAGCGAACCTGAAGACCTAGTAACTTCAGTTAGGCTCCGAAGTAAACCGGAAACAGTGTAATTTTAGGGGGACTATCGTGAAAAATTGGTCACGATAGACGGCAAAATATACTTACAAAATTTCATATAAAATTGTTAATATGTTGATAACGGTAATACTTTGTATAAGGATCAAGCTGGTTAAATCGTTTCTAAGATTCTGATCTTAATAATAAAAAATGCCTCTTACAGGTCAGATTACTTTGGAGCACTATAAATATAACAATATTGAACCTATTACCTGTAGAGTTGTCAATTGTATGTTAATGAAGACTAGGGTAGGGTACAATCAGTGCAGATGGAGGTAGA
Source organism: Aphodius sticticus (assembly GCA_963966075.1). NCBI lineage: Eukaryota > Metazoa > Arthropoda > Insecta > Coleoptera > Scarabaeidae > Aphodius > Aphodius sticticus. The sequence continues at coordinate 33,061,342 of OZ014513.1, forward strand.
TGCCTTGCAAACATCTGAGCGATGTTGTTAATGAACTGAATTTATCAGAAATGTGTACCTACCAGACTGAACCAGCTTGCACAGCTTGCGCAAACATGAGCGCTGTGTTAAGATCCTTTGTGACAATTCCAGAAGCCAAACCGTACTTTGTGTTGTTGGCTCTTTCAATGACTTCCTCGAGATCTTCGAACTTCAAGATCGTTTGCACTGGACCAAAGATCTAAAACAGCAAAATAGTATTAGCAATATTGGCAAAATAATGGATGAATGACTATACAGTATCCCAAAACCTATTATTGTTGAATGAGTCCATAATTTTCAAAGGTGTGTAATATAGGTGTTGGAAATAAAAACCTCTTTGATCCTTTGATTTCTCGATTTCATATTGTTCAAGTAAATCGAGTTTATAACCTTTTTTACATCTATGCAAAAGTTTGAAGTTTTCATAATTATTTTTTAAAATGTAGTATTGTCCTTAACTTTAATTTTCACATGAAGCTTTATCTAATTATTGCTTCTTCTGCGTTTTAGATTTAGGCTGATGATGATCACTTAGCTGATTGAAACCGGTACCTATTAAAATAATTATCAATTAAAGGATCAAAGAGGTTTTTATTTCCAACACCAAAACCTATTGTTCATCAAAATTTGCTTTTAGATTTGAGTATCAAAATACTTTAAATACATTTTCAATTATATGAATTTACCTCTTCTTTGGCAATTGTCATCTCATCTTTGACGTCAGCAAAGACAGTTGGTTGGATGAAATAACCCTCCTTTCCCATTTTATCACCTCCAGTGACTAAGGTCGCCCCTTCACTCTTACCAGTACCGATCAACCTTAAAACCTTGTCAAACATTTTCTTGTCAACCTAGAACAAATTTAAGGGATCGAAACTTGCTCATAGAAGAATGTAAATTTGTATTTGTCTTACCTGTGGTCCTTGTTGGGTATCCTTAACGAATGGATCACCAACCTTCCTGTCTTTGGCCATTTGGGCCGCCTTCTTGACGAACTGATCGTAAATCTTCGATTGGACAAAGGTCCTAGATCCTGCGCAGCAATTTTGGCCATGGTTTGCAAAGATTGCGTTGTGGGCTATTTCAACAGCTTCATCAACTGAAAGAAACAAGAAGTACTCCTTGTAATTCCATTAAGTTTTAAATAGAATGCTGAAGCACTTACTGTCAGCATCATTGCATATAACCAAAGGACTCTTTCCACCTAATTCCAAGGAGACCTTCTTCAGATTTGACTTTGCAGCACATTCCATAACCAGTTTTCCAACCTGGAATTAGAATATAACCCATACTGTGTACTGTTATACACTGCTCAAAAAAATTAGGGGAATATGTTTTTCGAAACCTATAACTTTTTAAATAATAGTTCTAGGCAAATCAAATTTGGTATACTTCAACGGCATACATTCAACTAAAGAAAAGTACAAAAAAAATGTTACAATTCTTAGTTTTTTCTAAGTTACACTTAAAAATAACACAAAACAAAATGGAAATGACTGTCATAGTAATGATGACACAGTCGGATTTTCTGTGGATTGGTGAGGTTTAATACAGTGTACAAGGGCGTAGCCAGAAGTTTTTACAGGGGGGGGGGGGGGGGGGCAAGGAGTCAGAAAAATACTAAAATTTACGTAAATAAATATTTCTTATCGCATATCTTTTTGTTTATAAAAATATATGTATGAGGTATGTACATAATATGAAATATGCTAATAAAACATTACGTAATGTTAAGTTTCCGCTTGTTTTCGGAAAACTTCTGCAGGATAGATTCTTTGACCTGCTGTTGGTCTTCATTTGCAATGTTGCGATGAACGCTGAGCATGCTACCGAAACAAATATTCTTGGAGGACATGTATCAAATGTATCAAAATGTACATATAAGTGTACAAGAACAGTAATACTAATATATCATAATTTCCAAGATATTTGCGAACAGCGAATTAATGTAAGAACCGCCATAGCGCCATCTATTGCTTAAAAGACAAACTAAGGGTAAACTGGTTGACATTTGCCAAACGAGACCAAACTCGAAACTCAACAAAATTAGATTAAGCTAAAGTAATATTTAGCTATATGCACTTAAACTGCAATAATTACGTGATTACAGTGTTACGGATACAGTGATAACACTGTAATCACGTAATCCTATAACTGAAATACTTTTTAGGACCAGTAATCCTAATCACCCAATCATACAACGATATAACACTGGTTTCCAAATAATAATTAATACTTAGTAAAATAGTTTCTTATACCCATTGCAAAAAAAACACTGCTTTATTATCGCGTTCAATAACTACACATCACACAGACTCCAGTAATATACAAAGTTGATATGTGGTTTTGGTTGCCAAACCGACAAGTAAATTGAAGATATAATTTTAGATTGCTTTATTACAAATAACATTATATTATTATATAAGGTTATTTGTAATAAAGCAATCTAAAATTTTTACTTCAACTTACTTGTCGGTTGCATAAACAATTCCTCTATTAATTCCCAATAAATCAACTTACCAATAAATACCTCACCCTGTATGGAGATTTGGAGGTAGGTACTGGTTACAGTACATGTTATGTGTCTTTGTAAATTTATTATGTACCTAATACAATTTTGTGCATTTTTATTTTAAGCGCCAGGGGGGGGGGCAGGTGCCCCCCCTGCCCCCCCCCCTGGCTACGCCCTTGACAGTGTATGCCCTCCACGAGCACGAATCACTTCCTCACACCTGCGTGGTATGCTTCGCACTAGTCTGCTAAGAGATTCTTGGGGTTTGCTTACCCATTCCTCAATCAGGGCTTGTGTCAATTCCTGTATGGTTAGTGGTGGATTATGGCGGTTGCGAACACGTCGGTCAAGCTGATCCAACACGTGTTCAATAGGATTCAGGTCAGGACTAAACGCCGGCCATTCATGACCTGAATTCCACGTTCTTGTAAAAGTGTTTCTGGCGATGCCGGCGGTATGTGGCTTTGCATTGTCCTGCATTAGGATGCAATTTTGACCGACGCCATATGCAGCAGACACCACATGGCCCTCCAAGATGTTGTCGATGTAATTCATGGCATTTAGTCTACCAGGAACCACAACAAGATCAGTTTTGTTGTCTATACAGGATTCCAGCCCAAACCATCACAGATCCACTAAAAACTCTATCCACTTCCTGTATAAAAGCGGCTGCGTAGCGTTCACCACGACGTCTATATACACGTACTCGACCGTCGCAACGAGTTAAACGAAATCTGGACTCGTCTGTAAACAGTATAGGCGTCCAGTGACGAAGTTACCAATCTCTGTGATCCAGAGCAAACCTCATTCGCGCTGCTTTGTGATGCTGCGTAAGACGTGGTGCGCGGACAGGTCTTCTTGGTTTCAAATTCGCTTCTTTTAATCTGTTTCTAACAGTTAGGTCGATTTCGACCGTGTCTAGCTCTTCTAACATATTGGCCAGTCTCCCGAGGCCGATTCCATAGATGCTGAATAACAGAAGGGGAAACTCGAAGGTCCCTGCTAACATTTCGAATAGAGTGGCCATGCTGAATAAGAGCGACAGCACGAGCAACTTGCACTTCACTAAGATGCCTCATTTTACTTCTAATGACGTTTCTAATCAACGAAAATTGACAAACTGAATTCATTTATCCTCTTTAGTAGGCTAAAGCATACCAAATTTGATTTGCCTAGAATTATTTTTAAAAAGTTACAAGTTTCGAACAAGGTGTTCCTCTATTTTTTTTAGCAGTGTATATTCTGGCTTGTATTCATGGTGAAGAATTTTTGTCGGATGTCTAATGGCTACCATCATAACCTATAGAATTCTGTCAATTTCTTCTGTATGGTTTTGAATATTTGTAAAAAATAATAACATTATTTATCTACAAATCTCTTTTAATACTAGTATGTGAGGTTATCTTGTATCGCAAGAAATAATACGAAAATAATACCTCGCAAGATTAAGAAATGAAAAAAAAAACACGTAATTCAAGTCATAAAAACCGATCTCATTACAGTGACTGCAAAACAAGACCATTTTGTTGTTGGAATAAAATGTCTTTCAAACATGCACAACCTTGATCAAACAAAGCAAAACCGGTACCTATACAGTGTTATTTTGTATATCAACCAAATTCTTGATTACCAAATAACGAACACGGAATTCCATAATGACCAATGAGATAATTATACGCTATTATTAGCGGTACAGATAGTAATTGAGAGGTAAGAAAAGGTCAACTCATGTGATAATAATTAAAACTTTCGTAAAGAAACAATAACGCATTTTAAGATAATATATTATGATATATGTAGACATGTACTCAGAGACATTAATTTATTGCAGTCACGCAAACTCGTTTACTTCTTTACAATGAAGATTGCGTCAACAAAACCAATGAAAATAATACGGTTGACATGTTTTAAACGGCTTCAAATGATGATGATGATTACTGATGCTGTTTGTTATTACTGCATAACGGTTTTACAATGTTTTTTGTTTGTCATTTCTTCAACTGCACGACACCTTTTTGAGTGAGTGGTCTTCTTGTTCCATTGCCATTACTATCACTCAACGCTAACTCGAATCTCTATTGGCAGTTTTGCAATTTTTATAGCTTGACGAAGCAATATGTGACCGCGCACGAGAGAATCGCCCTAACTGTGTTTGAAGGCGCATAATTTGCCACAAAAAAATGCCACAAAATTTTCAATTTTTGTTCAATTTGCATTTAGAGCCTCTTCTATACTTTGGCGTTTTTGTTTTCTTCAGTTTTTGTGTAAGGTTGCGTACAAGATTTTTATGGAAGCGGATATCTCAGTAACAAATATTAGCACGATATCGGGATATGCACGTAATCAATCGTCATATTTTATTTAATGCGACTGTAGAAAAAGAATTGCATTATAATTTTTTAAGTAATTTTTAAGCGATTTAATATGGATGATATAAATTTCGTGCACCGCGCACTACGTCAATCGTAACGGTAAACGGAAACGTAGCTGGGACAGTGGAAGATTATTTACTATTAGTACGATACGATCAGAACAATTTAATTACGTAATTTTGAATAGTAGTGCGAGTTCAACATAAATAATGAATTTAGATGTACAATTAATTATACCCAACAATGATCGCGTAAAAACTTCGCATCTCGTTCGACTGCCTCGCACCAAAACCCACAAGCGAGGGAAGCCGAACTGCGCCAAATATTGTTCATGTTTATTTCGGTCTTAAAAATTAACAAATAGTCGGAATGCTCTTAAATTCAACGGATGTATCGCAGTAATAGTTATTTAACCAACAAGTATATTAAAAAGAGCGATTAATGATCAAGACTGTTTAACGCTCGAGCGCAGCGAGAGCGTTAATTGTCGAGGTCATTAATCGCCGTTTAATATTCGAATTGGTTACAAATTTTTTTCGTCGATCGTATTCTTCTAGCGTCGTCTGCATAGATTTTCCTTCGCTGATGTCTTTTTAGGTTATATGACAATTTAGGTAACTTGACACTGACAGTTCTAGAGGCGGTATGTTTTGATTGGAAGGTTTCATTTCACATATGTTAGATTGGCCAATCAAACGACGTCTTAACGTCTTGTGATTGGCTATAACAAATCATGCATTAATAGAAATCGTGCATTAATAGAGTTGTTTAATAAGCGATTTCCTATTCACTAAACTGACTCATAAATAAACGATCGACGGAAAATAAGGATTAAATGCATGATAACTGCGTTGTCCTGCTAACATTTGTTCCTGAGATATCGACTTCCATCAAAATCTTGTTCGCAACCTTTATTACATAAAAACTGAAGAAAACAAAAACGCCAATCTACAGAAGAGACTCTAAATGCAACCTGAACAAAAACTGACATTTTTGTAGTAAGTGGTTTAAGAGAAAATCAATCGGAAAGACGAGCGTTAATTTAAAACTGCAAAAATTGAGTACTTGTTTTCACTTCTCTCGCGCTCATGTTTACACCGAGGGGAAAACAATTTTGACAGTCATACAACTTATGTAGAAATGATTCAGGAGTATGACATACTTTTTTTTTCTGTTTAGTAGTTTTAGAGTTATGGGCCTTCAAACACAGAAGTCCATTAACCATTAACACAAATATATTAATTTAAGAATATATACATTATGAATGAACCCAACTTCAAATATAAAACATACGGTGCCTTGCGCCCAAACGCAGAAGTCAATACTATCGAAACGAGAGATGGCAGTTAGGGCGATTCTCTCGTACGGGGTCACATACCGGGTGACCCACGGCATAGATACTCCCGTTTATTTTTTGTTTATAAAGCTGGACGAATGAAATTTGGGAAAATGTTAATAGACAAAAAATGCCATTCTTTGGGATACTCTTGAGGTTAATATGACTTCCGGTTTTTCAGGAAATGACGTCATCATTGAAATTTTAAATGGCATACTATATTCTTTGTGTGATATTTTCCATCAGGATGACATTCTGAATACAAAAGCATAGGTATCGATTGATCACCAAGGCAACGCAAAAATTACTTTTTAGTGTATTAATCTAGGTGGCTATGAATGGTGAAATAAGTCGAAAATTGTCAAATAAACACTAACTAAATCGATTATGGCCGATTGCATTACATTACACATTGCATTACTGCCGGCCAAAATCGATTTAATTAGTGTTTATTTGACAATTTACGAGTATTTTCACCAATTTCAATTTCACCAAGCCACCTAGATGAATACACAGAAATGTTATTTTTGCGTTGCCTTGGTGATAAAAATTGACGATCGATATGTTTTTGTGTTCAGAATGTCATCCTTATAAAAATACACCAGCCGTTCACACGATAAGCATCGAAGAGTGACATTAGAACTTCGCGATGTTGTGGTTTCATTTATCAAGAATTAGCTGAATAATTCTATTCCTTTATCAGGTTTTCTGCAATAATTTAAAAATTACAAGGTAAAGAAATGAAATTACTGGTCAACTGAATCTAAAATTTCAGTCGTGCCGCGTTGCATAGCTGCTTGTTTTGTTTGGTACTAAAGGAAAACTTATTGAAGAAGAGTGTTCTACAACGTATGGTATGAATGTTGTACCTACATTAAAACAATGAAACCAGCATCAGATTGGTGTGGCACTTGTAAGGAGAATTCATACCATATTACACATGCGAAATGTAATGCTGAACCTGAAGAAAAAGTTAGCTCTTGAGCACTTACAACTGACGAACAACTGGCGTTTTATAAGCAGTGAGATTTGAAAAAAAAACTTTTATCCAAGAAGAAATTAAAGAGATGAAAAAAAATAACGAAAAAACGATGTTATTAATCTCTAATGTCTCTGGGACTTGTATAAACTATAAATAGACAATTTTACATTACAATTCACCAAAAAGTGAAAAGTCATATTTTGACACACTAGGTACCATTTATTTTGCAGTCACAAATTTAACGCCGGAATGAATATGTTTCATAGATGGTTCATGTTTCTTTGGGTGTGGCAAATATTTTGACAGAATTAAATAGAATATTTAATATGCTTGACAACCACTTATAACACATTTATGAAATTATCACAAAATACATTAAATGTCCTATTAGGTGGCCGACCAGATCTCCAGACTTAACCCCAGGGATTTTTTAATGGCGCTACACAAGCCAGTAATGAAGAGAGCTGTTAAGGACACATCTTCAGTTATAATTTAGAACTAATAATGGTGAACATCTAATAATTGTTTGATAATGGTATGATCTGAGGCTCCATTGGATATTTACGGGTTTAAATAAAATATTGCGAATGTTTTAACCCATGCATAAGGAACTTGAATATCGCCTGGCTAAAACTGTTGAACAAAGACATTTCCCATTTCCGATCAATTCACCTCACATGAACATAAACTACATGGTATAACTTACATCGACAGATCCAGTGAAAGCAACCTTGGTGATTTCCGGATGTAAAGCAATTGCCTGTCCAGCAGTTGGTCCGTATCCAGGCACAACATTGACGACGCCTGGAGGAAATCCAACTTCTTTGACCACGTTGGCAACGTAAAGTGCTGTTAGTGGCGTCACCTCGGATGGTTTCAACACCATTGTGCAACCTGCTGCCAAAGCTGGTCCCAATTTCCATACCATCATCAAAACTGGATAATTCCATGGTATTATCTGACCAACGACACCAACTGGCTCCAATCTGGTCACGGTAAACATACCGCCATCTTAAAAAAATAGGAAGAAGAGTTATTAAAGAATGTCGAAAGTTTGAGGATTGTAGCAAAAGATGAAAAACGCAATACCTGTTGGTATCTGTTTGCCACTTGTCTTATCCGCAAGCCCTGCGTAGTATCTCAAGACGTCTAAGGCACATCTAATGTCGAAAACTGAATCTCCTAGTGGCTTTCCGTTGTCCAAACTTTCTAATTCTGCGATGTAATCGATGTCGCGTTCGATAAGTTCTGCCAACTGAAAAAATAACACGAGTGCATTATTGATTTGAATGCCATAAGTTTGGTAAAGATTTTTGTAGCATTTTGAGCAAAAGCCATGTCTGCTTAATTTAGTGCAGTGACGTTAAATAAATGATGCTAACATAAGCTACAATTTCTGGTGAAGCCTGTATAATTGTGTACCATCTACAATTAAAATTTGAAATGTGTCTTTTAAAAATTGGAATGTAATGTCCAGAATTGTCCAAGACACGACCCACCAACTAGACTAAAATTTCAACATTTTATTATGATAATTTGTTAAAAGAAAAATTTGTTAATATGATAAGTTAGGGTAAATATTTTATAAATTAGAGAAACAGTTTGATTTTTATGAAAAATTCATCATTTGTTTAGGAGCCCACTGTCTTACAATGTGTCTCACGGGACGTTGGATTGTATCGGTACTTTTGTTATTATTAAAAATAGAAAGTCGGTTAAATGGGCAAAGTAGTGCATATTTATGTACTCTTTCATAATCTGTTCAGAAAACAGTTGAATTCCAAATGGTTTCCAAGTTATTTTGACAAAATCAAAAAATGTATTTTTTAATTATGGTCATAACTTCTTTATTTGTGATCCCATCAAAAAGGCGTTTTGACATTATAAAGGCACTTTTTTGTCTACAATATGATTATGTCAGTTAAAATTTTTTTCGCCAATGAATTCGTCAGAAACAAACGAAAGTTTTGTTTTTTCTTATGGACGCCATATTGGTTTTATACATGTTTGGATTCAGATTTTTTTTCTGAGTAACTTGGTATGCCACATGTCATATTTAGAACACAATAAGACGACAAAATTAAAGTTCTTTTTTAATATCTGAAGATCGCATGGTGTCATGAAAAGCACATTTGAGTATACAGTATATATGTGCCCATAGTCAAGTTACAGTAAAATTTTGGAATGTATTTATTTGTACTAACTACACAACATAAAAAGTAACAACATTTTAACAAACTAAATAATGTTTTCAAAAATCTCGCCATTTTCGTGGAGGCATTCCGTAATACGGTGACCTTACCGAGGGTTCTTCTGTCAATCGAATTGAAAGCGGCTATGACGGTGTTTCGTAACTTCCCAACGTTTCCAAAATTATAAACACCATACACCTTATTTTTTAAGTCACTCCATAGATAAAAATCACAAGGGGTAAGATCCGGCAATCTTGGTGGTCATAATACTTCTGAATAGGTAACAATTACTCTCCGTTTATGTCTTATATCTAAATAGTTCCTCACAATTCGGGCATTATGTGCAGGTGCTCCATCTTGTTGGAACCACATACCTTAGCGCAAGGCCAACAGTATATCGTCCATTTTTTCTTCCACGTCCTCAGTGAGCAATATTGCCGATATCTCTCCAAGGTTAAATTTTTGGCCACTATACCGCACCATACATTAAAACCAAACCTCACCTGATTATGGCGCGGTACAAAAAGGTGCTGATTTTTGCGGGCCCAGTACCCAGTAGTGCGTCTTCTTTCAGTTAAAAATACCGCAGTTACAAAATATGTTTCATCGGACTATAATATTCTTTTTTTATAAAATTACGGGTTTATCATCAATTTTGTTCAACATATGGGTACAGATGGGTAGATATCACATTGTTTCACAAAATGTCCGCCAAGGCACCATGCGATTTTCAGCAATTCTCGAAGTGTACAATTTTCAGGCAATTCTATTATCTTATTGTATTAATAACATGGCGTGTGGCATAGTAAATTACGCAGAAAGAAATGACGAATCCAAACATGTATAAAAACAATATGGCGTCCATAAAAAAAACAAAGTTTTCGTTTGTTTCTGAGGAATTCATTGGCTAAAAAATTTTTAAACTGACATAATCAAATTGTAGATAGCACAGTGCCTTTATAATATCAAAACGCTTTTTTGATTGGATCAGAAATAAAGAAGTTATGACCATAATTAAAAAAATGAATTTTTTTGATTTTTTCAAAATAGCTTGGAGACCCTTTGTAATTCAATTGTTTTCTGAACAGATTTTGAAAGAACATATAAATATGCACTACTTTGTCCATTTGACCGACTTTCTATCTCTAATAATAACAAAAGTACCCATACAATCCAACGTCCCGTGAGACACACTGTATAGTGTGAGGGTATACCATAACTCTAAATCAATGTTTCCAGTGCTAAAACTGTAAATATCCGAATGCAAATATATTGTTACAAGCGAACAGTTGCATTAAGGATTAAACTGCAAAAATACATAATTTTACAATACATGTAATGCCATGTTAGAGTGGAAACTGTAGAATTTCATTTGAGCAATTGTAATTTTTTATTGGTCCTGGAAATTTACATATTGAATGTACATATAATTACCATCATTTCTAAGACAACAAAGTTATTCATCGCTTCAATAGTAATTACAGCAATCAAGTTTGAACAAAGTTTTAAGACATTAATATGTTACAATTACCACTAATATAAAATAAAATTAAGAATATTGTGTTTCATGTGGACGTTTTGTTGTGTGGTGCTTGTAACTGTTGGTACTTCAAAACCATTGTAAGTAGATTAAATTTCAAATGTTCTTCCTGTAAAATCTGTAAAACTTACTGATTCCTTGCTTTTCAATTAGTTCAGTAATTTGTTTACTGATGAAGATTCAATAAAGAGTCAAAAGCTTGCAAGCGAGACTTCTTGCATAGTTTGCCATATTGGGTGCAATGCTTTTGTATCCATGGCCACTTGTCCTCTACTAAATTAATTGGCGTGTGCGTGCGAGCTTTTATCCGTATTGCACAAGAATCAATACACTCATAAAACATCTGACCAAAAAAAAACTGTTAATTGTAATTGATTATAGGTGGCTCCATTTCAAATAATGAAGTCATTATAGACATAGACAAATACTAATATCACTTGAATAGGTGTGTTGTGAACATTGCATATAAATGGAACGTACAAGAGATGCATATTGGCTCTTGTGGCCGTCGTATTACAGTTTGAGATTTGTATTTGCTATTGGATACAAATTTGACTCAACTACTTGGAGATACAGACCCAGCTCAAAAATTACTTCGTTTGTTTTCTTAATTATCCACATTGGTATAGGACTTGCTTCGGTAGTGATTTATTATATGGCACAAGCATCTGCCACCAAAGCATCAACCCTAATACAGATAGCTTACTTTGCTTATACCGTCTTGGAACTGGTTTATATATTGTACAGCGTTATATTCTTGAAATATTACAATATGAGAGTGATTTCTTTGGCTAACGAACTCACCATTATGGAACAAAATTTGGCAAAGTTGCATATCGATTTAAGTTATAACCGTCTAAGAAGAACAATCACGACTTGTTTTGTGTTACTTGTAACCGTGGGCATGGGGAATTTTGTACTAGAAGCACTAGCAATAGCTTCGTCAAAGAATTCTTTACATTTTCTAATAATTTTATCGCTTTTTGCCAACATGATGTACCTAGTCCCCCATCTTATAACATTAAACTTTTATGATATTTTATATCACGAAGTGCATGTTGGAAACAGTTAACACTAGAATGAAATGTGTATTGGGAAAGTTTGATTTAAATAAATCATACAAAAGCATACCAACGTCCATATTCCAACTAACAAAGGCGCACCAAGACATTTGCGAATATATGTCAAAACTGAATAGATTCACATCATTACTTCTTCTTTTTTCGTGGGCTAGAGACTTCATTATGCTGCTAGTTGGAATTTTCGGCATGCTGATGATGACAGTTCATAACTCATTTACACTTGAAGCAAGTGTTTTCCTGTACATGATGTTAATAGTTCTTGTTAAAAATGTGTGTTGCATTATTGTCAGCAATGGGTGCGCTAATCAGGGTAAAAAGATGAAGAAGACCATCTTTCTTTTTGCTACAACAGTCACTGATAGAAAAATTCGAAAACAGGTAACTGAATCAACTTTAACTTCAGGCTTAAGTTAATACGTATGTTTCAGTTAAACGCCCAATCATTACAACTATTTCATGAAACATCTGATATTTCAGCAGGAGGGTGGTTTGACATTAATTCAAATCTAGTATTTACTGTGAGTTTATCTTAGATAATACAACAAGATATCGTATTCACCTTTTATTTAATTTTTAGATGATGTCAGCAATCTGGTTATATACGATAATGCTGCTACAGTTTGACAGTGACCTGACAATGTCGGAAACTCTTTTAAATTATACACTGCTTATGGATTATTACGATTGAATATGTTGAAAATCTTAATTGCTGTAAGGGGAAATAAATGTGTTTTGTGTTACTTAGTGAAAATTAATAGTGGAAATTATGGTAGGTAATTAATTGAATTAACTATATTGTGTTAGCTTGAGTAATACTCTGACATATTGTGAAGGGACGCCTACAGACTCACCCTGTATACCAAGAGCCTATGGACTCACCCAGTATAGTAAACCGAGGACGAACACGGGAGACGCCGAAGCGACAGCCGTAACTGCTGATCAAGCTGTTTGGTGCGGGGACCGGGGGGGAACCGCCAACGGTCACCGCATCGGACGCGAACATTATTACATTACGATTACGACTATCAATTAAGACGTGGGTACCAAGTCACGTATTATAGATACACTGTCGATATACGAATAAAACCATTTAAGACGATGTAGTTGTTCTCTGTGCTACGCCACCCCACATACCATCCCCGCCCGTACAATTATCTGAGGTCTCGCAGGAACATCACAATTGGTGGAGGCGCCGGGTATTCCGAGTAAAAAGGTCTATGGTGAAGACAAGGAGTCAAGTAAGAGAAGCAGAAGAACCGAAGAATACAGCGAAAAACATGAGCGACACAAGTGATACGGAAGACGAAAAAATCCCGATGGTGAGGCCAACGAAATTTGCGGGCGGAGCAAAAGAAAATGTAGAGCAGTTTTTGAAGATTTATTCAAGAGCGGCAAAGGCAAATAAATGGACAGAAAATACAAAGGCACTCCAATTACCATGCTATCTGGAGGGAGCAGCCCTGAATTGGTACGAGACAAATGAAGACAATCAAGGTATGGACGACTACGTCCAGGTGTCCCAAAAGCTGAAGGACGCGTTTAAGAATCCAATCATCAATTCCCAACTGCAGTACGAACTTTCAACGAGGACCCAAGGACAGACGGAGGAGGTGTGGAATTATTTTCATGCCGTTCTCAACTTGTGTCACCAGGTCAAACCTGACATGGCGGAAGCGGAGAAAGTAAGGTACATTTTAAGAGGACTCAAACCAAACATCATTGAGAGGGTTAACATGCTAAAAAACGATACCGTGGAGGAGCTCAGAAGAAACCTACGACAAGGTGAGGCCACGTCATACCTGTTAGCGGAACGAAGAGGAGGCAGTTCGGAGGACCAGTCAGCAGGACATAGTGGTGCCCAACCGAGGAATAAGAGGAGGAACACCGAACAGGAGGAAATGGAGGAGCTGAGACGAAGAATCGAGGACCTCCAATGGCAACTCCAGCAAAAAGGTAGGTCTCAACCTATAAATAATTCAAATAGACAGAGGAACAATTTACCGAGTAGGACACCTGATGGTCGCGTAATTTGCTATCATTGTCGTAAACCAGGACATTATGCTCGGGACTGTTGGTCAAAAAACGGTCCACAGTAAAAACGTTTCAGAAAAATAGGGTTAGGCAGAGAAAGCATTGTTATTTTTGTAAAAGTAGTACTCATAAGAAAATAAATTGTAGAGTTAGAAAAAGAATACTGAAAAATTTGGGACCAAATAGTTGTGCAACAGTTACGTCGATAGAATTAGTCAAAATAAAAGGAAAAGTGAACGATAGAGAAGTAAATTTTTTGATAGATACAGGAGCAGGTATTAGTTTAATTCATTCTAAGTTCATAACAAATAAAAATTCGATTGTTCCATCAAATTATATGCAAATAAAATCTGCTTCTGGTCATTGCTTATGGATTTTAGGTAAAGTTAATGTTAATTTCACTGTAGATTCTTTAGAATTTTCGCATACGTTTTTAGTTATAAAAAATTTTGAACTCGAAGCAATTCTTGGAAATGATTTTAACAGTCGTTATGGCGTCAATATTAATTTCTTAACACGTAGTCTTCAGCTACTTGTTAACGGTGAAACTGCAATTCTGCATTTTGACACAAAGGAAAATACGTGTGTGGAAAGTGTTGCAGACACAACAATTTCAAGTCGTGTCACACCACGAGAACGTATCATGCTACAACCTATGACGACACAAAAAATAGAGGTACAGTATTCTGCGAAATTGCCAGCGCACTGTTATTTTGAACCCAATACGAATTTATTTAAATGCAATGCCATTAAGATCAACGAACGTTTTTACTTGACACCAATTCCCTATATTTATGTAACGAATATGAGCGATAGAACAATTATAGTAGAGATTTTTGCCAAATTAGGAACCATGATAGAGATTTGTGATAAACCATACTTACAGTTAGATAAAATAGGCCTTTCTGCCCACCTTTCGGTTGGCAACGATCAGGATAACTGTGTATCAAAATCATTATCAATAAAAGAGTTCGAGTCGGATCTAAATGTAAATCCTAGGTTAGATAGAGAGCAGCAAAATCAATTGCAAACTTTATTACGAAATTACAAAGACATTTTTGCGCGTAGTAATTATGAGTTAGGTAGAACAAACGTTTGTGAACAAACAATAGAAACGGGAGACGCGAAACCAGTTCACCAACCACCATACAGGGTGGCGCATAAAGAAAGACAAATAGTTCGGGACCAAGTACGTGAAATGTTGGATGCAGGTATAATTAGACACTCTTATAGCCCATTCTGTAGTCCGGTAGTATTAGTAAAAAAGAAGACAGGCGAGTGGAGATTTTGTGTGGATTATAGAAAATTAAATAAAATTATTAAATTAGATGCATATCCGTTACCAGTAATTGACGACATTTTGTTTTATTTAGAAGGGGCGCATTTCTTTTCAACCCTAGATTTATTTTCAGGATATTGGCAAATTAATATTGCTGAAAAACATAGACATAAGACGGCTTTTGTGACATCAGACGGACTATTTGAATTTAATGTCTTACCATTTGGCTTGGCCTCAAGTCCGGCTTGTTTTCAGAGGTGTATGGACGAAGTCCTAGCGGGATTAAAGTGGATATCGTGCTTAGTTTATTTGGACGACGTAGTAGTTAAAGCTGATAATTTTGAGACACATTGTAAAAATTTAGAGGAAGTTTTTAATAGATTAAGGCAGGCAAGTTTAAAATTAAAACCATCAAAGTGTACGTTTGGATACCAAGAAATAAAAATATTAGGTTATGTGGCTTCGTGTAAGGGACTGTCACCAGACCCTGACAAGATAGTAGCAGTATCAAACTTCCCTACACCAAAAAGCGTAAAAGATATACAATCATTTTTAGGACTAGCTAATTACTACAGAAAATTCATTAAAGATTTTGCCAACATCGCGCGACCATTGACTCAATTGACTCGAAAAAATATTAAATTTTGTTGGAACGAAACAGAGCAAGAAGCTTTTGACAACCTAAAAGAACGCTTAATTAATTATCCCGTGTTACGTCATTTTAAACTGGACTTACCTACAGAATTGCATACTGATGCGAGTGGATATGGTTTGGGGGCTGTTTTATTGCAGACCGATGGTACGGAAACGTATCCGATCGCATACGCCTCTAAACGATTATCTGACGCGGAAATGAAATACAATACAACAGAAAAAGAATGTCTTTCACTGGTTTGGGCAATGGCCCATTATAGAAATTACCTTTGGGGTAGAAAATTTCGGGTAGTGACTGACCACCACGCGCTGTGCTGGCTCCATAAACAACAAAATATGACATCGAGGTTAGGACGTTGGGTTATTAAGTTACAGGATTTTGACTATGACATTGTGCATAAGAGTGGTAAACATCATACTGACGCGGATAGTTTATCACGTAATCCTATTCTGGATCCGAGTGACTCAGATACTCATGAAATTTCTGTGTTAAGTATGATTCCGATGGACATTGCGGATTTACAGAGACAAGATCCCAACCTGTTAGAATTATTAGAAGCCATACAAACTCCTGATTCCGCTGATAATAGAACTTGCAAAAAATCACGTAGCTATTTAATTGAGAATAACATTTTATACAAAAAGAATTTTACACCGTCCGGACAAAATAAACTATTGGTAATACCAGAAAATTTGAAATCAGAAATCTTATTTGGAGCTCACGATGACCCATTAAGCGGAGGTCACTTAGGTCTTGCAAAAACGATGGGAAAAATTAAAGTTAGGTATTTCTGGGAAAATATGAATAACGAAATTGAAACTTATGTAAAGACATGTCTTTCTTGTCAGCAAAGAAAACATCCGCATCAAGGCCCTTCAGGTCTAATGCAGCCGTTAAAAGTAGGAAAACCGTTCGACCGAATTGGTATAGATCTTCTAGGTCCTTTCCCAAAATCGGAAAGTGGAAATACATTCATTATAGCCGCTCTAGATTACGCGACAAAGTGGGCCGAAACAAAAGCGATTCCAACAGGCACCGCTAAGTGTGTGAGTGATTTTTTGGTAGAAAATATAATTTGTCGTCATGGATGTCCGATTGAACTCCTAAGCGATCGAGGTAAATGTTTTATGGCTAACTTGGTTACTGAACTTACTAGAAGTTTAGGTACGCGCTCAACATTCACTACCGCGTATCATCCACAGACCAACGGTTTAACAGAACATTTTAATGGTACATTAGCAACTATGCTTGCCATGTATACGAGAACTGATCAGAAAAATTGGGATTCCTATGTACCCTTAGTTACGTTCGCATACAATACATCTAAACAAGCCACTACTAAAGAGTCACCCTTCATGCTTATGTACGGTCGAGAAGCTAAGTTACCATTCGATGCTGCTTTAGGTATTGATGTGTGTAAGGATGAAACTGTAAGAGAATTTTTAGAAAGAATAGAAAATGTTAGGACTACCGCATTAGTAAGAATAAATAATGAACAAGTTATACAAAAGGGACGATACGATCAGGGCCGTAAGTCAGTGGATTATGAGGAAAACGAAGAAGTACTCATTTTTACACCGTTTCGTAAAGTAGGCAAATCAGAGAAATTATTAACGAGATGGCATGGGCCTTATAAAGTCAATAGAAAAATTAATGAGGTGAATTACGAAATAAAAATGAAAAAAGCCAACAAAAATGTTTTAGATACAGTGCACGTAAGTCGCATGAAGAAATACCACGCTCGCGCTTTGTAAGTAGGTTATAGAAACAAATCATGCTGAATAAGGTAAATTGAACGATAGGCACACATAAAGGAAAATATTTTGAATTAAGTATTTAATAATTGATAACCAAAACTTTTGTTTATTACCGAGAGTAAGTGACGTAGAGATTAGCAATGTAGATTGTTTTACAAAGTTAGCTTTGGGTGCATCCGTTTCAGACCTGGTAGCTTCCTGTATAATGTCCTGTTATCAAAATAATAAAACACTGGTCCAACAAGTGGCTCCCGAAAAATTTGTTATAGTTCAAGCAAGAGGTAATCTGACACTCGAATGTGCCAATTACCCTGGCCGAGTAATCGACACGCAAGAGTTTGGATTACACGGAGCGTTACAACTCCAAGTTCCCTGTTCCTGTTCTTTAAAGCAATTGTCAGTTACGTTGATTCATAAAGTGTTTCCATGTGATTTTGCAGGTAGCAAAGCATTTCAAATCTACCACATTCTACCAGCTTTATGGTCGAAATTACAAACACTGTATGTCCCGCCGATTAATCATTTAAACCAGCTGTCCTATAGGAACGCATCAGAATGCTTAAACCTAAAATGGAACGTCAGCGTTCCGCACTTTAATTTCATTCCTAAGTTTAATGAGCAACCTGATTCAAATGAGGAGCAATCATATTCGTTTATACATCATTACAGTCAACATTCAATCAAGCTTTTTCAGTGTATCAATATTCTTACAACAAGTTGTGTTTTAATTATATTATTTCGAAACCCAGCACTAATTGGACTAGGTGTCGTACATGCAGTAAGAGCAATCAGTGTGTCCGATACGATCAATTGTTTCAGTAATGTCATCATTATAGGTTTGGCGAGTGTTTTTGTCTTTTGGTTAGTATACCAATGTATTAAGAAAAGTCGAGTAAAGAAAGAAATAGAAATAAAGTTAGAATCCGTGGAAGCTCAGTCTTCACAAGATGAGATACCGACCATAGAGGTCAAAGAGCGAAAGTGTAAAGTTACGCGTAACGCAGCAAAGAATTAAGATAGAAAGATAACTTAGAATTCCCTATTTTGTAGGAAAGAATTATTGCAGAAAAAAAAGAGAGAGTATAAGTGTTATAACTGAAGTATTAGTATTGTATAAATTCGTCTGCAGACATGTGTAAGTTTTGTGAATGATAAAGAAATTGTTAGAGGAGGAGCGCTCAAATAATTTTAGAAACCATGGTTTAATAGTTTAATATTTTAATGTTGTATGTTTAAGGTTTAATGTCAAATGTTTTAGAATTTTACGAAAGTTTAGATTGTAATTTTTACTATAAGAATGACCTTTTGTTTCCAGCACTAGATGCTGAGGGTCGCAAGTTTTTTTAATATAAGGACATACGTAAATACGTATCATGAGTATAAGTTGGATTAGGGATAGAAATGCAGTTTTGTTAATACTAGATGTAAGGTTAATGTGTAAAGAAAGGATACTGGTTTTGTTTTGAATTTGCAGGATGCACGAACGGATGCCGCTGAGGGACCTCTGGTGTTGCTGATCCTCTACATCGGGGTCCGATGTTTTTAACAAGGGGGAGTGTGAAGGGACGCCTACAGACTCACCCTGTATACCAAGAGCCTATGGACTCACCCAGTATAGTAAACCGAGGACGAACACGGGAGACGCCGAAGCGACAGCCGTAACTGCTGATCAAGCTGTTTGGTGCGGGGACCGGGGGGGAACCGCCAACGGTCACCGCATCGGACGCGAACATTATTACATTACGATTACGACTATCAATTAAGACGTGGGTACCAAGTCACGTATTATAGATACACTGTCGATATACGAATAAAACCATTTAAGACGATGTAGTTGTTCTCTGTGCTACGCCACCCCACATACCATCCCCGCCCGTACAATTATCTGAGGTCTCGCAGGAACATCACAATATTTTATCACCATCATCAATTTTGACAATGTAGGGAAGTAAAACGGCAAACATTCCTTAAAATTTTTGTTGATATATGTTGCATCGGATTGTTATGTATTCTGAAAAATATGTGAGGATTTTTAACGAGATATAATGGAAAATGCTTTGCAATTTTTGTATCCAACTTAAATAGCTCAAGGTTGACTTTGCAAAACAAATATTCTACCGACGACAAACAATAATTATAGATGCATGATGTTATTTGAACTTCTTAGCTTATTTTGATGAGATTTTGTAAATTTTTTTTTGTAAATTGTAAAACTATTTTGATAAACAAAAAAGATTTTTCACTGTTGTAAATATTTTGACACAAATCATGCACACTTACCTCATTTTGTAAGAATGTATTTTTTGAATAAGAATCTGTACATTAAATTAAAAAATTGCAAACCAAGCAGGTTCAGAATGTTAAAAAAAAAGCCAAACTTATTGTCGATTGATTGATTTTTTTTTACACTTTTGGATTCATGTCAAAAAATTCACTTCTGTGTTCACAATATTATCGCATCGTCTTTTTGAAAGTGACACAACTCAAAATACGTCTCACATCACAAAAGTCTTTCAAGTTTTTGGGTATTGTAAGAACATAAGCAGACAGAAGACAGGTTATAGTCTTAGCAACCTTATGTGGGGTCTTATACACAAAGAGCCAGTTCAGAAATGAATTTTTATCACTTGTTGACTTTATGTTCATGTCTTCACTTCTTCAGTGTCGTACAACAAATCGAATAAATGTTCATATACCGCGTGATTAAATTTCGAGGCTCACCATGGGGATCTCGCTTATTAGTGGAGATAGAGCCTATGTTTAAATTTGGCAAAGTTTCGTTTTTTTGTGCTAGTCAATTATCTGAAAAGAAATTTTAGCTATCTTAAATCAGGGGATCTAGCAGGACATTCCACCACTCCACCATTACCATTCCAGCGATTTGGAAATTGTTGATTCAAATAATTTCGTACAACTGCAAAGTTTGACTTGTGTGTGGTTGGTACGGTTACAATTTCATTGTTCGTAATGCTCTCCAAACACGTGTTTGCGGCGATTCCAAATTAGACGCTACTTCCCGCGTAGAAATCCGAGGATCGTTATTTATCTAAAAACCAGTAGTTGAAGCATTGCAAATTATGGTAATCTAACGTTTGCCATTTCCCAAATATCTCTTTGATCGTTTTCAACATTTCTATGAGGATTATAAGAATTGCGTTTACTAAACAAGCCATGGTACGCTAAATTTCTGTTCAATGTTAGGAATATTGTACGATGGGGCATTTCTATGAGAACAATAATAAACCCTTATCATATCACGCTTTTCGTTATCAACCACAATTAAGGTTTATTTGGTTAAATGGCAAACCCAACGCTGAGCGCGCTGCTTGATCCAAGTGCATTCTGTTGACGTTGCTTGGCAACGAGTCTGGCGGTTTGTAACCAAGCTCCAGTTAGGTACCTGAAGGTTTTTTGATTATTACATCATTATTTTAAAAAAGAATGCTAACATGTGATACATTGCGGAAATGAGAAAAGACACGACTATCGGAAAATGCCAAAATACAACATGGCGCCCATAAGAAAAACAAAAGTTGACCATGGTTACGCCGCCATCTTTGATGGTATTTCAAATTAAAAAATGACACTGCATTCCTTGTTAAAAAGGAGCTCAAGAATGTTTTTGTTTCAAATGTCTAGCTACGTTTGGGTTTGAATAAAAAATTAAAAACGATACCTTAACATTTCAGTTTTTTTGCGAATATCTTCAAAATGAAAAATGATAGGTTAAATTTCTTTTCAGATAATTGACCAACACAAAAATACGAGACTGCCAAATTTAAACATAGGCTCTTTCTCCATTAATAAGCGAGATCCCCATGGTGAGCCTCGAAATTTAATCACGCGGTATATGAACATTTATTCGATTTGTTGTACGACACGGAAGAAGTGGACATGAACATTAAGTCAACAAGAGGGATAAAAATTCATTTCCGAACTGGCTCTTTGTGTATAAGACCCCCACATAAGGTTGCTAAGACTATAACCTGTCTTCTGACTTGTTATTTTCTTACAATACCTAAAGACTTTTCTGATGTGAGACGTATTTTGAGTTGTGTCACTTTCAAAAAGACGATGCGATAATATAGCGAACACAGAAGTGAATTTTTTGACATGAATCGAAAAGTGTAAAAAAATCAATCAATCGACAATAAGTTTGGCCTTTTTTGTACATTCTGAACCTGCTTGGTTTGTATTTTTTTAATTTTATGTACAAATTCTTATTCAACAAATACATTCTTACAAAATGAGCAAAATGTGCATGATTTGTGTCAAAATATTTACAACAGTGAACAATCTTTTATGTTTATCAAAATAGTTTTAGAATTTGGCTGAATATTATTATAAATAATGGAATAATAGTTAATTGTCAGATTTGCCAGATCATACAAAACTATACTCTAACATCGTTACTTAGAAATTCACAGTAATATTCACCATTTTGCACAAAGGGTGATTTCAGTATTGGGGAGGACATACATTTGTAAACAATTATTATCTTAGTATGCAAACTAAAAATAAGAATTATTTGATTTTTTTTATATTTGTTCTATGTTGACATTTATAACGAAAAAGTGGAATTAACAAAGGTCACCATGCTTGCCAATTTAATTTATGGATTACTTGGATTAGCTTGGATTACCAGTTGATACCAAAATAAAAAGACCGACACTGGCTGCGTGCCAAATTTCTCCAATAATATTTGCAGGCATAGTAAACATTATCCAAGGATCAACACTGTTACAAAGCAAAATTGGCACCATTACCTTGGTAATATTAATATAGCTTAGTGTAGCTAAACAGCATAAGATAGCTTTCTTTAATTGAATTAAGTTTTGTTTTAAACTTTTTTTATTTAACACTTCTCAAGATTTTTCTAATCATTTGATTATGGCGATTATGCCCATCACTAGGTTGAGCCATCCCTTAAGATCAATGTTTAATTGCAGAAAAATAACTTACCTTAAGCAACATGTTGCCACGGGCAGATGCGTCCAGTTTACGCCATTCAGAGCCTCTCTTGAAGGCTTCCTTGGCAGCAGCTACAGCAAGGTCGACATCAGCCTATATAAAACATAAAAAGTATAAAAAATTCTCTTCAATTTACTACTCCAAATCCTACTTTGTCAGCTTCTGACACATCGGTGATCTTCTGTTCATTGGATGGGTTGATTGTTGGAAACTTTTTACCGCTTACGGAATCCACAAATTCGTTGTCGATGAACAACTGAAATTAGAAGATAAATTCAATCATTTACTGCTGGATTTATGTAACCAAAGTTTTCTGTGGATTTGGACCACAACTGGACAATTTTAAACAAATAGCCGTTACTTTTTGTAAATAATCTGTCTGAAAACCCTCCATCCACAAAACTCATTAAGATTTTTATACCTCTTATAAATGGGATATCTTTAAAAAAATGTGTTCCTATTCATTCAGAAGTCAGAATTTTTAATGAGCAATTTGGAATGTTTGTATTTTTAATACCATAAAATGGCTAAATATAGGATCTCTGATTATCGCATGGTGTGCTATCTACTCACATATCAAATGACGGTCATTTTCCATTATATTACTATTTGTAGTTGTGTTATTAACCAGCCCTATGTGTTTTTTTTGTGATATAAATTTTAGGAACAATAATGTTAAATTAAAAATTGTAAACGGTCTTGGAATACTGTATGTGTATTATTACAGTTTTGTTTAGTTATTTTTGCTAATTTGGCATTTCATTCAGCCGACAGTATTGATGTTGACAAACTAATTAATATTAACTTATTATTATTAATATTAACTTATTATAACTTATAATTATTATGGTATGTAAGTACCTATGCTGAGTAATTTGAGATTTTGTTTGGGAAATATTTTAACTACATCAATCAAAATACTAAGTAAGTACGTAGGCTTTCACGGCCAGAATCATTTAGAAAATAAATAGCTTCCGGGTTATGCCGTGTGTAAAAATATTGTTCAGGCTATCATCGAACGCTTTGAAAAATAATGTTTAGACAAAAAAAAACAAGAAATATGAACTAATAGACAATGTATAGCGTAACTACAAACATTTTAAAATCTTCCTAAAAAGCAGGACATTTTTAAATATCGCGGGACGCGCGACAAAATGTGAAAAAGCGGGACGTCTGGTCACCTTATGTTAAGCTAACATGCACGTTTGCAGTTTTTCGTATTTTACAGCAAAACGGTCACGATTTTGCAATTTTAGCCTCTGTACAATATTAATCCTAATAATTCTGCACAAAAAAAGATATATTCCACTTTTCACTTTAACATACGTATGACAAAGTATTGTAGCCGGGTCAAAAAAAAATTGAGATTCTGCAGTTTAACAACCAAACTATACAGTGTGTATCAGCCAAATGGAATAAATTCGATAATAAATAAATGGGGGCGTGTTTGAAAAAACGCTCGGACACGTCGATTTGTATTTGTAGTTGCGCACTTTTTTCACAACACCCTATATATTATTCAATTTTTGGGTTCCTCTGTAAATTCTAGACATATTTTATGTACAATGTCCTATACCTATCTTCAACTGTTCCAGATTTATTTCCAAAATTAAAATAAAAAAGTAAAATTATTTGATTAAAGAAATTCGATAGAAAAAAAAACTAATAAATAATACTGTTTATTTCTTGATAACATAAAACACACAAAAAAGTGAATGCTAATGTAGGAAATGTTCAAAATGCTCGCCGCGAACTTCTTGGCAACATCCTAGCCTTTAATAAAAATTTCTTCGGACGTTAATCAACATCTCAGGTGTAACCGATCTAATCGCAAGCGTTATTTGTCTTCTTAAGTCAGCTAAGTCGAGGGGTTTAGTTTTGTATACAATACATTTGACATATCCCCATAAGAAGTAATCTAATGGCGTCAGATCAGGGGATCGTGCTGGCCATTCAATCGATCCTCGCCTGCCTATCCACCGATTGGTAAACATTCGGTTGAGGTACTGCCGGACATTGATTCGGTAATGGGGCGGTGCTCCATCTTGCTGAAACCATATCATATTCGCTGGAACTTGTGGGTTTGCTGGATCAGGATATAAGTTTGTCAAAGTTGGCAAGACATTATTTTGGAGCAGTGCTAAATAATTATTGCCATCCAAATTGCCATCAATAAAAAAGGGACCTACGATATTATCTCCAACAATTCCTGCCCAAACATTAACCTTTTGAGGGTATTGCGTATGTTCTTCTCTCATCCAGTGTGGATTTTCCCTAGACCAATAGCGGCAATTTTGACGATTAGCATGACCGTGAAGCGTAAAGGTGCACTCATCAGAAAACAAAACATGCTCTAATTGGATGACATTGTTATCTAACATTGCCATCATTTCTTCGCAAAAATACGTTCTACTTTAAATACGTTATACTTTTATAGCAAAGTCATCTTCCATGAGCTCGTGAGGTGGTATCATTTTATAGGGTTGCATTTTATTTTCTTTTAATGTTCTAAAAATCGTTGAATGACTAACATCGAACGTTGTGGCTGCTTGTCGAGTAGAAGTATGTGGGTTTTCCTCAAACTCAAGCATAATATCCAATTTGGTATCGTTACTTGTTGCATTGCCAGCTGATTTTATTATCTGCCTTACATGTCCAAGCTCGCGAAACTGCTTCTCTATTTTACTAATTGTCCCTTGGGATATAGGCGGCAAATTTGGACATTTTTCTTGAAATAACCTAGCAACTTCCATTTGTGTCCGTGTATTATCTCCATAACTAATCATTTGTAGAATGGTTATTTTGTGCATTTCTGTTAAATGAACCATTTTTATGATGTACAGTTAATGAAATTCAAAAGACTATAACCATAACTATAACACTGATAGCAGTTAGACAACACTATTAAGGCTAGGGCAGCTTGGTTTTTATTTCATCAGTACATAAAAAGAACACTGAAATGGTTTTTGCCAATAGTTTTTGCTTACTTTATCGTTATCAATACCTAAATGTTAAATAAGTATTGAGTGTGTTGTATCGAATTTCTGTAATCAACTAATTTTATTTTTTAATGTTAATTTTTGAAATAAAACACTTAATTTTGCCGAAACAATTGAAGATAGGTATAGGACATTGTACATAAAATATGTCTAGAATTTACTAAGGAATCCAAAAATTGAATAATATACAGGGTGTTCCATTTAAAATAAGAAAGTTAGTATTGGCCATTGTTACACGAGACACCCTGTATAAACAGTTTTTACTGAAAAAAATGCGCAACCACAAATACAAATCGACGTGTCCGCGCGTTTTTTCAAACACGCCCCCATTTATTTATTATCGAATTTATTCCATTTGGCTGATACACACTGTATATATAATATAATATTTTTATTATTTTATTATTACTAAACTCATACAATACCAGCAATCACAATTTCCAGGCTATCAATATTTCTTTTCGTTATCAATTCTATATTTACATTTAATTCCGTAAATAATTATAGTATTAAATATTCAACAAAACATCTGCCCACCTCTTTTTGTCCACACATAAAGTTAATCCCGCGATAGTAAGCTAAAATTAGCAAAATAAGGTACTCCTATGTTGGAGCGCACATAGTTTGATAACCGCTGTGTACAAGAAAAAGCGGTATTTTTTTTGTGCAGAACTTTATAAACATTATCAGATAGGAGAGCATTGTGCTAGAAACGCAAAGGTCCCTGGTTCGAATCCAGGTTGTGGCTGTAATTTTTGATTTATTTAAAATGTACATCCCGCCTGTATGTCACCATATTATTAACCTATAATATTATAATATTAATATTATATTATAATATTACTTTCACAAAGTATGTCGTTAAAGATTTTCATTTATATACATTATTTTTAAACAGGAGCCAAAATTACGAAATTGTTTCAATATTCTGTGGCCCTGTACAAAAAAAATATTTATAAAATACTGCACAACAAAATGGTATTTACCACTTTTTCTTGTTCTTGTTCTCAAAACTTCGAGCTTTTTAAACTTGTTTTGCAAATTTTAGCCCACTATCGCGGGAATAAGTTTATGAGTTCTAATAAAGTCCTAATAATAAGAGTTGAACAGATGTTTTTGGTGGAAGTTTAATACCAAATTACAATTTGTTGGCGGAATTAAATGGAGGAATTAAATCTTTACCGAAAGGATATGTTGATATTGGAATATCCCTGTATGATGGAGCCTAGAAGTTGCGGCTAATTGTTAGGGAACCCCGGATTTAAGGCAGGAGAAGCTGGGCCGCAGCCCAGGAGCCCCCACCAAAAATGGGCCCCCACCAAAATGAAAAAAAAATATATTTAAAAAAATACTGTTCAGATGGCCACAAATAATACCATAAAATAATTAAAATAGCTAATTGAATATACTGTAATTTACAATTACATACTCTTATTTCCAATGATATTCAGTAAATTCATGCATTTAAAAAAAACTATTGCTTATATTGTGAATAAATAAATGTACGTTTCAATCAATAAATGTACGCAATAAATGTACGTTTCAATCTAATGTTGTTAGTTGTTACTTTATGTATTGGCTATGCAACATTTCTGATCACGTCGGGTCTATTTAATGTGAAATGTAATGATTTTTTTTTGCTTTTGGTCAAAAAGAACAGTAGAGTTTTTATAGCATCGTATACAGGGTGGTTTTTAGTATGATATTTTGACACATGTGTTTGGAGTTGGACGTTTGCAACGATAACATTGCAAAGGCACGACAAATCCAATTGCGTACTTGAGTTATCTTAAGATGGTGGAGAAACCATGGCCAACTTTTAGCTTTCTTATGGGCGCCATGATCGATTTTGACATTTTTGAGGATTTTTCTTACTTCTGTTTTACATATTATACCACACTTGTTGGGCTGTAGATTTTTTGTAAACTCAATGTTATTGTTTTTGCAGTGTTGTTAAAATCAACATTTTTTGTTATTGAATTATTGAGTTTGCTTTCACTTGTCTGACAGCAGGTCTAAAAAGGAGGAGCAACACAAAGTATTCAGGGCTCAGGGTGATAGGAAATGCTCTTCCATTATAAATTCCATAAAAAATAAAAAGAACTTATTTTAAAATGATAAAGTGGCATACCCAAAAAACGTTGATTCCAGCTTCGATTCAATCTTTGCAATAACAAACAAAAGATGTAACGTTTGTAATAACGTAACAACAACTGTGATATATCATAATTTAAACTGACGAACTTGTTACAAACGTCTAATATCGCTATTTTTTAGAAGAACAATAAAACAAAAAAATCTCCCTGTGGACGAAAAAAAAAACACTGCTATAAAATCTCTACTGTCCTTTTTTGCCAAAAAAGACAAATGTGATTGCCTATTGATTTGAATACACCTTTAATTTCTCATTAAATTTTGATAATAATCAGAAATGCTGCATAGCCAATAACTTCTTTAACTTTTATAGTTATTAAAGAAGTTATACCAGACATTATTGTGTTTTAGAACAAGGATGTTTAAATAAAAACATATATATTCATTCCATACTACGATTTAATAATTGCTTATAAATTATTCGATTTTGTTGATAAAGTAGCCAAGTTTTATAAAATTTTTTGAAAATCGTGAAACAGTTTTCTCTAGACGCTTTTAATCTGAAAACTACGAATCCGGAATTTATTCATAATTCATTCATCGGTTAATTAAGAACAATAAAATTAACGTTGTTATGTTTTGGGCAAATATTTCTGTTTCGATAAACATTTAACATATTGTAATTTATTGAGGATTAAAATTCCCACTACCAACATCAGTAACATAACCTATAATACTCTAAAAATCAATACCTAAGATTATTTAATTGCTTACCTGAGTGAACTTGATTTTCACGTCTTTTACCATCTTGCTAGCTGTGGATGATCAACAGTACAATGCAAAACGTTATACTAAAAATAACTTCGCGTGCGTCGGTTATATATCGTGCGGTTTGAAAGGAACAGAATCAAAGCGAACAGAGATAGATATAGATTCAACAATCCCACGAAATTATCTATAAAAATTAGAATCACGCTACAGAAGTACGGGTTAGAAATACCTACCTTATCTGTAATTTGATTTCGTCATATAAACAATTGCCGATAAAAAAGGTACCTATCATCGAAATGCTGAAAAATGCAGATTTTTCGGAATTCTTGCGATTAATTAGGAATGCCATGGTGAGTTTACAAATAAGAAACAAATTAATTATGTATTTAATTTCAACAATATACATACCTAATTATAGCATAAGAACACCAATAACAAGATATTAGTTGTGCACTAATTAGTGATTTATTTATAATAATATTTGTCTGATGAACGCGGGACATAAAGAATGCTATGTTTTTGGTCGGACATAATATGTTGATTGGCGGCATTCGAATTAATTATTACCTTTTTGGCGAATGTTGAAAATGAATACTATTTCTGATAACCCGCGATTTTAAAAGGTTATCTATAAAAAGAAAATATGTGTTTGTTGAGATTTCTAAAAATCTGCGAGTTACGTTATATATGTTCAAAACTAATTGTCTGAATTTTGATTGTACCTAATATAATATGGAAATAATCAAATAATAATATATTGCATTTTGATGTTTTGAGCAATATCTCAATAGTGGCATCAATAAAAACTTATGTGCGGCGAAAGGCACATCAAATACCTCGTAAAAAAATTAATTATGATGTATAAAATCAATATGGCGCCCATAAGAAACCCATTTGTTTGCAGCGAAATTATTGGCGGAAAAGCTTCAAACTGACATAATCTTATTGTAAATAATAAAAAAAAAACGCCTGTTAGATGTCAAAACTGCATATTGATCGGGCTACAAATTATGAAGTTATGAACATAATTTAAAAATGATATAACATCCAGTTGTTTTGGACCCTTTTGAGCAAAAAGCTTTTCAGCTCTAACTTTGGCTATGAAACTTCTTAATATGAAGTTTCGTCCCGATACCTTTAGTAGTTTCTCCGGAATCGTCACCATAAAAAAATGGGTACACACAAAGGATGGGCATTCTAGGTCATTTCACCGAGCCGGTTCAGTCGAGCCGGCTCACTAAAATGACCCGTTCAATCAGACCCGTTCAAAATGAACGACTTTCATATATGGACCGACCGAGCGACCGAACCGTTCAAAATGAACGAATTTCATATAGGTTATTGGCACCGTGCGCAGTACGGAGTGGGGGATTGAGGAACGCTTTATGCGCCCATGGCGGAATATGTATCCGCCAGAAGTTTTCTCGGTCACCGCTGCACGCAAAAGCGCTGTAGTCGACTTTATTTATTATTATTCTCCAGTACAACGAAAGAAAACGCCGCTTTATTCACTACAAACCACTACAAATAAATTACTTGCTTCTACCAATTAACCTCATTTACGTACGGCAACAGCTTTCTTGTTTATGTTTACTTAGTAGACGCGCTACAGGTAACTACCACGTGGGTGATTACTAGGAAGGAAACTGCATAGAACAGCGCCACCTCGTGGCGATCTTAGTCCCGCCCGGCGGCAATAGAGATGGGCATATCGTACGCGCACGGCGCCAATAGACGGATCTAGCGAACAAACCGTTTAAAATGAACGAGACACAGGACGCGCATTGCTGTTATCTTGTAAATTATAACGTTACAGTGCTGAGTCTATATGACACTGAATGAATCTTATTTTTTACGTTATTTTTTATTGTTTCCATTTATTTTTCTTTATATAATTTCAACTTTTATTTTGTTTAATAAATTATATTTATTGTAACTAATGGTTTACATTATCTACTCCAGATTCAATATATTATTCAAAAAATATTTAAAAGTAATTACAGTGTAGATATACGGCACTGAAACATTTTAGAACGCAACGAAAATTATTTGGGCAGATCCATATGCTGACGAATTTTCATTCTTCAATCAATCCAGAAATAAACGAACGAAAATAATTTTTTATAATACTTTACGCGGCACTGGAAACAAACGAACACGTGCATCAAAGACGCCGCCGCGCCAGCGCCGGTCGTCGCAAAAAGCTGGCCTGTGTCTGCCTTGAGCCGTCTATGCCTTGAGCAGAAATGAGCCGAGTGCATAAACGCCGTGAACGAGTCACTTTGCCAGCGGTGAGTCGGTTCGAACGGTTCAGACATTTGACCCGTTCATTTTGAACGGTTCGTTCGCGAACGACTCATCCCTAAATTACACACACTCAGACATTTTTTGTACCTTGGTCTAAAATGTTCAGGGGATCCAAAATGACATATTTCCTCTAACATCTCAAAAAAAAATTTCGACACGACTACAATACCTACTGTATGATAAAGTAAAAATCTGATGTGGCCAGAGTCGTTCATTTTTGACCTAGAATAAGACGCGACGCAGACACGATATCTATGGGGACTTACTGCGAGTTATTTGTCATGACCGGCCAAAGGTGTATGCAAAAGTTCTACTGTTTGAATTTTTCCGAAGTAAGCTTTATCTGACTAATTTAACGGCACTAATTATTAAACTCTGGATAAAAACGATCGTAATGTGAACAATTTAAGGTGCTTCTTATTTTTCAACTTTTAATTTTGGGTGCAGGACCCTCTCAATTTGTTCCTTTGTATCCATACTTACTTCAAACTTTGAAATCTAATACATATTAACATGTGCCCCAACGGGCTCAAAATCAAAAATAAGTGTAATTTAAACACAGTATTTGTTAGAAAAATTGTCAAAATTGTCACATGACAAACAAATGTCACATGGGTTTTTGCTTCATACCTTTAATTTTCAAGATTCAAGCATTGATTTAAGACTACTACAAGAATTTTGTCATGTGACAATTGTAAAAGAATAAATTACACAAAGTGACACTCTGATAACCTAAAAAAATAAATAACGGGACCTGAAAGAATTTTCTAAGTAGTCTGAAATAGAATTTTGAACCTTAAGCTCAAAGCTATGAAGATAAAACTAGCAAAAATACCACAAATCGTATTTGTTTATTTTTTATTTCACACAAAACCAATGTTGACCAGTGTTATCTTCCTTACCTTAAAACCAAGAGAATCTTATGCATAAAAACAAACATTAAAAATTACTCATTACTTTATTTAACAAAGTAAATTAATAAAATTTTTAAATGGAATACATACATACACATTAAAGTATACGAAAAAAATACTTAAAATATATTCATAACAATAATCATAATACTAAAACTTATAACTAAACACTTTTGCCACATACTTAATTTCTAACAATTTAAACATAAAAACTGTACATTTAGCATGGCAAAAACAACTTCGAATCTTTACATTTCCATTCTAGCTGTAAATACCATTTTATCAATTATGGCAACTGCTTCGTATTCCTCAAGAACTTCAAGGAAATTTCTTATATGAAATACCTCACCCAAATTCTAAAAAATAAAAGCCAATTAGGCACAATTTTTTCTTTTTGAACTGTAAAACTTACCACAGCGTACTGTAGGAATGTTTTCGAAGGACTGGCTGACTTCCTCACATTCTCTGTATTGGCAATATGTTCCAAGTCCAAAAGATTTGCCAGGGAGAGCCAATTTTCCGTTTTGTCCAAGATTGTCGCCACTTGTTCCAAGCAATCCGGTGTAAAATTATCAATTCCCTTATATTTGTCTTGGAGTTCTTCCGTTGTATATTTCTCTGTTTTGATGTCGATTTCCATCTGCAATAAAACAAAAACATCAAACTAAAACTTTGTCCAAAACAATAGTCTAAAACAATATTTTCAAACGTACTGTCATTAATGTGTAATTAGTAACGTACCTCCATCTCTTCGTCATCTGAATCATTTTCCTCTTTGATGATACAATCGATGGTCAGATTTCTCTGCACCATAAATTGCTCGATCAAATTGTATATCTTTATTCTCTCCTGATTGGTCCCATCCTGTATTAAATGTTTGGACAATTGAATAGCTGTTATGCCCTGGTAGTTTTTCTTGAGGACCTCAATTGTCGTGTTGTGCAAAAGAAACCGTACAATCGGTTCCGATTGTTCAGCAACCGCAATGTGCAGGATTGAGTTCCCGCTTCGCTTGTCAATCGCGTTGACGTCGCATCCAAAATTGCATAGCGCTGTCACGTACTGCAACCTGTTCATCTTTACGGACATTTGCAGAGCGGTTAGGTCATCTGACAAAAAAAAACAAGTTAATATTCTAATAAACGGTCCAATTTAAAACAAAAATTCATTCTTGTCAAAGTTACATGAGAATTTTGTAATATAAAAAAACAATCCAAACTTAAGGCTCCCGTCTCAATTCAAATGGCGCGCTTTTCTCCAAAGCTTCGAAATAGAAAATGTACCAGATGTATATGGCGCCAATATAACCAAATCTGAATTTATTTCGTATTTACTACATTTGACCGTGCATTTGACGATTTCACGTATGTTTGCGGCGTAGTAGGGGAACCCCGACGCCGTGTCAGTGCTACTACTATAATTGACAGTTCACGTTTCGGTCTTTGTTTTTGATTTATCTCTATAAATTCCTCTGAATTTTAGTGTTCTAGAGTTATAAAGTGTGTGGGAGTTTGTAGTATATGTTTGTATTATATTATTTTTGAGTGGTGATTATATAGTTTCCAGTTATAATAGTTATAAACAGATTTAGTAGGTTAGGTTGTAAACAACTCGTTTGTGTGACGTGTGACAAATACATACATTTTCTGCCCACAATACTAAATTTACCAGTCATTAGTTGAAATAATGGGTCGCTTATCCTATTCTCGAAGGAGTTTTTCGAAAAAGAAGGGCACAAATTTACGAAGTACGGCAGCAAAACTAAGGTGGGCAAGATTTCAAGAGGTTTTACGGTATGTTTTATTTTATACAAATAGGTATGCTATAAATTAAAATATTATTATTTTAGATATGGTGATGTACAGCCGAACTCTCCGGAACCGTTCTCACTGGATACTGTGGAAGATTCTGCTGTGGAGATGCCAGAAAGCAGTGTGAATTTTACTATTGATAATGCGTGGGGAGCAAACGAGGATGTTGAAATGTTTGTTTCTTATTATACACACATGCATATCACTGGAAACGGTGGAAGATTACAGTGACATCTTCCGAAGTGAATAAGAAGTTTTTGTCAAATATTTTGTACAGTTTCTGCAGAGAATAGTGTCATAAGTGTCAAGTATTTGCCCTTTTTCCAGAAAGTTCGTCATGACTTTTCAGTCTGTTAACATGTATAATAGACAGTAAACGTTCATCTGTTATATGTATAATGTAACTGTTCCACTATTCCCCGCGGAAATTATATGTGATGTATGATATATAATTTATATACAGGTGTCCCACTTTTTTCCCACAAAATTATTTTTCAAGTAGTAATTGTCATACTGAGTAAAAAGTTTCATATGAGTTTCGTATTTATTAAAATAATTCATATACAGTAGAGCGTCGATAATCCGAACTAATTGGGACCGAGGGTGGTTCAGATTATTAAATTGTTCGGATTATCAAATATCTAGTATTGGATACAAGCTATAAAACAAAAGCAATATAGGTTTGTAAAAATGAATCGGCAAAAATAGCTTTTTACTCGGTTACTAGGTGATTTATTGTTTTATTATTTATTTTTGGGGCGTTCGGATTACCGGAGTTCGGATTATCGACGCTCTACTGTATATACGTGAGTTGTACAGTTATTGCCTAAACCCTAGTTCCTCCTTCAAAAACCGTCAGGTAAGTATATTATGGAGTACATTAATACAACAAAATACCTACTACAAAAAGAATATTAATCAAATTTTACAAAACAAATTGCAATGAATATATAAGATTCAAATATTTTTTAAAATTTTGCATTCTTGTAATTATAACATGGTCAAAATATTACATAAGAAGTAGTAACAATGTTACAATTAAATATATTACTTATTTGCATTTAACAATGACAAAGAAATTTGTTGTAGACATGTTGCAGATTTATTTACTTGTTTAGTGGGTTCCAAAATTTAGCAAATAATATAATTTCTACTAATATAATATTTATTTCTTAGCAAGTAGCATGCATTTTGTTTGAACGTGGTTTGAACATACTACGTACAAGAAATCGAATAATTTTAGGTACTCAGTAATAACATTAAACTAACTGGAAAACCATAGTAATTTTTAAATACAGGAAACCAATTAAGTTGTCTTCCATATGAGGATATATGTAATTTGCAAATATAAATGATATATTATTGATAATATATTTATAATATACAGGGTGTTCCTAAATATCATGTAAATACCAAAAGGGGTAATTCTTTGGCTTATTTAATGACTAAAAATTCATATAAACATAGGTCCGCAAACGCTTCATTGCCGATCTACAGGGTGTTGAAATATCAAGATTTTTTTAGTTTTTTCTTTATACCTATATAAATGTATTATTACTTTCTATTTGTATAAATATTGAAACTGGAGTCGTTTTGAGTTTTTTAGTTGATGATATAGTACTTTAACAATCGACATATCACATAAAAAAACACTTTAGTAAAATGCGGATTTAGGCCGCGCCATCTAGTTTTGGATACCTGAACTGTCGCTATTGTAATCATTTTTGCCAACTTACTAGAATGCACCAGAATGCAATTCTAGAGAAGTTCGGAAGAAAGTAACTTGTGCTCTTACAGTTAACATTTAATGTACTTTTAAAATATATTACAGCAGACAATAATCAGATGCCACTGCCATCGGAAAGCTTTTCTATATTTGAAGTCCACATTTTTTTAACACTAAAATTTGCATAAATAATCTGCATAAATATTGAAATCCTTTCCGATGGCAGTAGCATAAAGACCTACAGAATCGAATGGTAGCAAGCATTTCACGATTGGCGAAATAATAATAGCGTGAGTTACTTTGGCGTTTTGGGGGTAGGAGACGGGAGGCTTAAATGAGAGATTTAATTTAAAAATGAATAAATTTGCAGGAATTTGGCCTTGACTTTCTGACTGTGATTGGTTTGAAAATTGAAGACGCACATGCCAACTCTTGCTGAAAAGACTTTGACTTGTCGTAAACTTCCCATTTCAAAGCAAAAATTAGTTTTTGTAAAAACATTTTACTGGCATCCCAATGTTCACTGGGTTCTACACAACAAAAACCCATTCAGCACTTAGTGGCTGAACTATGATAACTTTTTATTGTTTAAAAAAACAAAGAAAAACCTACCATTATTTTCTGCGTCAATCTTCAGGCCAAGATGTTTCGATCTGAGGAGCATATCGAGCATTACGATGCTCCGATTGTTCATCACAGCGCAATGCAAGGCAGTGTTACCATCGCTGTCCGCTAAACTCAAGTCGGGGCCGTACTGCAGGATTAATTTCAAGATGTTATGATCATCGGAAGTAATCGCTGTATGTACGACTGTCTCTCCTTTGTTGTTCGGCATGTTTATTATCTGGGACAAGTTTTTCCTTCGCAATACTTCCAGCCAATAATGTACGCGTTTCATGTCTTTATCGATTGTCAGAAGGTGTAATGTACTGCAATGGGAGCATTCGATAATTTAAGAGGAAAAATAACAAAACAAAGAAAGTTAAAATAAAAACAGAAAAAAAAAACAAAAAAAACTTGAAGAACAGGAGGTACTTACTTGTTGCCGATATTGTTTACACGTTCAGAAAATATATTTTTTAACATCATCGGGACCAATTCTGGATTTGGAGACTTTGCTTTAAGCAAGGAGATGAAATCTTTGTATGATTTTGTAGTAATTGCTAGATCTTCTTTAGATAACATAGACTCAGGCCTGCAAGCATAAATTTTTGCTGATTAAAATATGTCCACTAAAAATGGTAGCAAAACAATAACAATAATTTCAAATATACAGAAAAAAAATTCTATTTTCTAAAATCTTGAAATTTGTCGTTGACAGTTTAGGAATAACGATGACAGTCAATTTGAGTACAACGAGTAATCTTCAAACCTTTATAACTTACAAAGAAAATGACTCACAAATTTAATTTTTTTCATGTTACATAGGAAATAATGCAGTAAGTTTACTATAAATTAAAATAGAACCAATGTAAAATAGAGGAAAACTAATACATTTAAGCAAATTCATATTTTTCTGCATTTGCAAATGGAGATTTTTTTTCTTTTCCTTCTGAATATTTAGAAGACGATTGATTGGACGACATCGCCGAGTCGGCGTAACGGGTTGCCTATCCAGATTTGTCTGTCACCCTTGACACGTAAAACGCGGAGGTTTGAAACAGGCCAATAGTAGCGCAATAATCCACGTTGTAATGTTTATCTGAAACGTCAAAAGCAGACCTTGAAGAAACACATTTGACATTCAGCTTGAAATGTTCGTTTTTGCCTAACCATGTTTGACTTAATACTTCAAAACATGAACAATTAGGTTATGTTTACATTTCTTCTTCTTTAAAACCAGGGAATTTGGTGCGGATTTGACGCAATATCACCAGTTTTGTTAGGAACATTTATTTTATTATGGACCAACCAGCGTAACTAACTTCTCTTGGGCAGAGTCCTATATGTCAGGTTTCAAGGTCAAAACTCCGTTATTGGTACTACCGTTGATTGTCAATGAATATAGATAGTCAGCCATGGGTAGTTGGGGCCTTAACATCCAGAGGGCAGGGTTTTTTGCAAGATTCATTCACAAATTATAGCCTTTTCGACTTATATATTTATTATATATTTATGCTCGACCTCAGCTAGTTCGCACCAAGTGCGTGCATAGAACTGTATAAGTCGAAAACGCTATAATTTGTGAATGAATCTTGCAAAAAACCCTGCCCTCTGGATGTTAAGGCCCCAACTAACCCATGGCTGACTATCTATATTCATTGACAATCAACGGTACTACTTTTCAAATAGTGATTTCCTGACCTTGAAAATTGACTAATAAAACAGTTGATAATGCATCAACACCACATCAAAGTTCCTTGCTTTAAAACGAAAATTAGGGATCAGCTTATATCAATGAAGATGTGATGTCTTGCTATCGACAACTGCTCGCTGAACAAAACAGGAAAAGGCAAGACGTTGGATGCCTTCTTCACAAATAACCAAAGTGTCGAAAGAGCAAGAACTCTGTACTCAAACTTTTTTGATTTTCGTGAATGTTTTATGAATAAAAATCGATTATAGCAATAAATAATTATATAATTAATATAATAAAAAAGTATTTAACAATAAATGTTACAAAATAACCCAAAAAAAAACTGATTCTTATTCTCTGTGCCGTTTCACTTATTCCCGTTATTTACATGTTAAGATGACATCATGTACGCTGGAACTTTTTGGAACGTATATTTCTTTGTTATATCTCCCCGCCTATCGCGGGGTTTTACTGCAAACAAAAAGATCATATAAAGCATGGTCCAAAAGTGCTCATTTCCAAAGGATGCTTTATGTTAACAATTGATTTGATTCTTGCGTAAAAAAGTTGACTTAGTTTTAATCGTGTTACTAGATTTTTTCTTCTGTAAGAAATAAAAATGAACAGAAAAAGTAGGTGGCTACCATCAACTTACTTCTTGAACTGTCTCCTTATCCATAAATAGCAGAAAGAAAAACACAAATATTCAAACACTTATTTTTGACAGTTGTAATTCATCACAAGGTGTTTTATTTCGTTTGTGCTAAATGGATAACAGTAAAGAATCTTTATATGAAGAGTTGAAGTAAATAGTGAGCTAAATGCAAAACATAAAAAAATCTGATGTGGCCAGGCACACGACTTTATCATACTATATATAAAATGAATAGTTTAGCTGCATGAGATTCCATTTGATCGAGATCGGTCATATCTGCATTAAAAGAAAACTAGTTAGCCAGGATTTGACAGACATTTTGATGCTGTTGACAGGAGGTATTATCAAAACATCAGCGTTTGACACTACCTGCTGTCATTAGAATGAAAATATCTGTCAAATCCTGGCTAACTAGTTTTATATTAATGCAGACGTGACCGATCTCGATCAAATTTTATCAAATAGAATTTGCACATACAGCTAAACCATTAATTTTACAAAAAAAATAACAGACAAATTACA
Organism: Aphodius sticticus; assembly: GCA_963966075.1. Classification (NCBI taxonomy): domain Eukaryota; kingdom Metazoa; phylum Arthropoda; class Insecta; order Coleoptera; family Scarabaeidae; genus Aphodius; species Aphodius sticticus. The sequence goes on from OZ014513.1 coordinate 33,100,167, forward strand.
CAGAATTTCCTCTACTATTATTTAACTATTTTGACGAAATTACAGAAATGGCGGCTCATCTGCAAAATCCTTGAAAAAGGCTTAGAGGAAACATCCAGTTCCTTTGGACTTGTTGGAACAAAAACTTTTTCAGCAAGTTTGGTCATGAAACTTCTAAATATGAAGTTTCGTCCTGATACCTTTAGTAGTTTCTCCGGAATCGTTACTACAAAAACGGGTACACACACACACACACACAGAAATTTTTTGTACCTTGGTCAAATATGTTCAGGGGACCAAAATACATATTTCCGCTAAAATCTAATAATTTTTTTTCACCACGATTACAATACTTCATAAATTTTTCAAGACTTTTTTTTTATTGATTCTTGTATTGTCACCGAAAATCTGTCCACATCCAAAATTTCAACTCGATTGGGCATTGGTAAGCATGTAAAATATCGATTACAAGATTTGAAAGTAACAAATAACATGTAAAGTTAATACAGCACAACCTCTCTTAACCGGCCACTACGGGATCGCACCCTTGGCCGGATATCAATTTGGCCGGTTAATCCGACCGATACGTAAATGACGTATACATTACAGTACATTAAATAAAAAAAAACCTGATGTGGCCAGGCACATGACTTAATCATATTATTGAGCAATGTTTCCCAACGCAAATGAACGCAAACGCTGATGTTGCGACAATACTGTGAATAGTATGAATATAGGTCTGTTTGCGGTAACAAAATGTACCGTTTGGACACCGTTGGTTATGATGGACCAATACAACCTCTCATTATAATTACCCTACCCTTTCCACACTGATACATCTGCTTCATGGGAACCAACGTTTTTCAAACGGTATTTTCCGTTGCCGCGAACAGACCTCTGAACCCTAAAGCGGAACTTGCATTGCCAACAGAAAAGTTTTTTGTGACAGTCTCTTGAAATTTAGTAAACTTGATCGGGTGGAGTTCACCTGCACTTATAATCTTTTCTAGTTTGGTCACAAACTCACTTGCTGCAGGAGCATCTGCTGACATTTTCTCTCCACAAATGTTTATAAAATTGACTCCATGTCTCTTCTTCCATCTTTCTAACAAGTCAGCATTGACTGCAATGTCATTGTTTTCTTCAAACTTGCGTGCAGAATTATTACTTTTTCTTTAAAAATAGGTCCGGAAATAGGTGTGCCTCTTCTTCGCCCTTGTAAAAACCATTTTGTTTGTTAGGTTTTTCAAAGTTCGCCGCTCTGTAAAAGTGTTTCTGTCTCTATTTGTGTGCAAAAGTCTTCAATAGATTTTCAATTACGACGCCAATTGTTAATTGTGTGCTTCTTCCCACATTCAGTTTCAGTTTACAAATTTTATTTACACTCTCCTTTATCTATTCGTTCGATCACATTTAGTTTTTGTTCGATTGTCACAACAATCCGTTTTCGTTTATCTCATTCATTTTAAAAACAAAACAACACAAAATACAGGTAGGCCTTCAGTACAGTACCACAAAATGCAGGTATAGTCAAATGCAGGTGTTGGGCAAAATTTAGTTGCAATTTATTGCAATTCAAAATTAGCAATAATATTGTGCAATAAATGTGTATTTTTAATTATGATTAAAATTTTGTAATCAACAACTAAAAATACTTACACATTTGATTTTCAATCGCAATTATGTTTTTTAAGTATTGCAAGGCGCGTCAAATAGGCAAGTTGAGACTTGACGCCGAGTCGGGCATTCCGAGAAGTGGCCGGCCGGTTGATCCGAGGCCGGTTAAGAGAGGTTGTACTGTATAAGCGTAGTAAAAACAGTGAATTTGTTCTATTTTATATCTAGCTTGCCAGACACTACTTTTTAAATATCTCGAAACAACAGTTTTAGCACTTAACTCCTTATTGCTTCAACTCGTCATTTGAACTTGCTTTATGTATTTCCGGAAATCTCTTGCCACAAGCAAAATGAGACACCGTGTATTTTAAAATACTTATTTTGAATACAATCACGACAAAAAATATCTATCTCCGATTTATATAATTTACCTCTTAGTTTCCCGTTCAGGCCGCATCTCCTTAGGCGCGTCTGTTGCGGGTAGGTCAAGCGAACCCAGACTTGGTATGGAATTGAAGTTTTGACCGTGCTCCATGAACAATTGATCGAATTCGGCGGAGCCCAGAGTCGGAACGTCGTTCATCTCGAAAAAATCTGGCGTAGGCGCCTGTACCGTCGTAGGGATTCTCACGAAGGACTCCCCGCTACTAGTGTAGCTTTCGCTGGTCGATTCGAAAGCCATGCGGCTTCTCTTCATGCCCGCTTGATAATTCGGGCTGGGAGTGTACTTAAATTCACGGGCCTCGCTCCTGCTCCCATCAGAAGGTCTCTCCAGTTCTATGAAAACACGTACGGAATCCGTTATGTCGGGAAGCCTGTATGGTGGGGTTCTAAAGAAAACATCAAAGAAAATTAAAAAATAGAACAACTTTTACAACTACAACTTTTATACACGCAAGAAAAGTGTATTTCGATTTCTTAAGGCCATTAATGTACAGTAGAACTCCAATTCTCCGGACCTCAATTATCCGGATTCGAGAAAATGTACAATTCTCTTAACTAAAACATTACTTTGTTTAATAGATTTTAGGTTAGAATAGTTAGAATGTTAAATATATTGAGTTACTGGAACTGCTTTTACAACAATATAGCAGAAATGTGATTTTACTGGGAGATATCAACCTCAATCTCTTGGATACAAGTCAAAATGTTACTGACTACAATGAAGTGCTGAAGGTGTATGGGTACAGTATTTTGAATAAAATATCAATTGAGGATGCCACTAGGATTGACGTGTCGAATGATACACATAGCATTATTGATCACATCATATCAAATGTAAAAAAAATACGGTATAAATTGGATACTCATGATACTCCATTATCAGACCATAGATATCTAATACTCAACATAGATACTTCTCTACAAGATATAGAAGAAGATACACAAACATATAAGGTCACAAACTACAAAACGTTTAAATCAATGTTCGCGCAGACTGTTCAACGGAAAAATATTACAGATTTTACTGATTTGATTCACATCATTCAGGATATAAAACAAAAATGCACCAATACAAAGAAGTATAACAGAAAGAATGATTTATGTATTAATGATAATATTACTGATGAGATGAAACAATGAGACAAAAAATACAAATTTATGAAAAAGAACCCCACCAATGAACAAGCAATCATGGACTTCAAGGCAAGTAAGAACACAGTAACAGCACTAATCAGAACAGCAAAGAAGGAATATTATAATAATCTTTTATTTAAAGCTAGTTCCGAAAGAATGACTTGGAAAGTGCTAAATGAAATGATTAAGGGGACTACTAATAATGATGTACAAAAAGAAATCAAGATTGTTGTTGATGATGTAGAAATAATTGATAATGAAGTTGTTGCAAATAAATTCAATACACATTTTTCAGAACAGGTTACGGATGTGTTGACACATAGCCACCACGATCCAGCAAACTTATTGTATGTACCATTGAATTTATCCAAATAATAGCAACTATATAGCTGATTTGTAACGATGGATTCCGGAAATCCCGCAATGTATAAGTGCACATTATCGCAGTTATGAAGTTGTAACACATGGTCCCTTACATGGAATATACAAGCACACATTTCCGTAGTCTACTTTTAGCTTTTGTTGTGATCTGTAGTGCCATTTTGAAATTCTTTAGTCATTAAATTGTGGAGTGATTGCGCGAAAAAGAAAAAGTCTTGTTTTAACCGCGAAGGAGAAAATGATAATCGTTGATCGTCTAGCAAAAGGTGAATCTGCGAATAAGTTTGACGATGAATATGGTGTCAGAACTTGAACGATTTCAAAAAAATACTGATTCATACAAAAATGTATTTCAAAATTGAAAATGAAGACGGAAGTTCTTGTAGAAATCTAGGAAAGGACCTGTAAATGATAAAGTTGAGCATGCGGTTTACATATGGTTTGTACAAAAACGTTTGCAAGGCCAGCCGATATCTGGACCTGTACTTTTAGAAAATGCGTTATTGTTTAATAAAAATTTATGAGGGGATTCGCAATTCCAGGCAAGATAATGTTGGCTTAGAAATTTTAAAGAAAGGCACGGAATTTGTGAGTTTGAAATTTACGGCAAAAAAATGTCTGCCGACAAGCAGATACATTAGTTTCAGAATGTACAATAAAAAACTTTCAGGATAATTCGATAAAGATTTTATCTACAATGCGGATGAAGCTGGTTTGTACTGGAAAGCCCTGCCAAGAAGAACAGTGGTTAAAAAAACAACTTGTGGCACCTGGCTATAAGAGCAAAGATTGTCTTATTATGAAAAATCCAGTTATCCGGATTTTTGATTATCCGGATCGGGTCTGGTCCCAATTAATCCGGATCATTGGAGTTCTACTGTACTTTGTTTCTAGCGTGGGACACCCTGTATGTATAATTAATATATAATAATTCATTTAAGATTGAGATTTTTGTTTTTCTTTCACTGAAAACTTTGACTTACTTAAACGCTATAGCGTACTGATGATGAACGTCAAGATCGTTAAATTTCCCATATGCTTCCCATATTTCATTCTCACCAGCATCGAGTTCAAAGAATCTAATTTTGATATTTTCTGAAAAGAAAAGCCAATGTTAGTAATGAGCAAAAAATATATATATTTGCCGTGTCCACTTCCTGAATATACCTACCTACTTCATAACTCTCCTAATACAGTAGAGCGTCGATAATCCGGTAGTCCGAACGTTCGCTAATCCGAACGCCCCAAAAACAAATAATAAAACAATAAATCACTGAGTAACCGAGTGAAAAGCTATTTTTGTCGATTCTTTTTACAAAAATATATTACTTTTGTTTTATAGCTTGTATCCAATACTCGATATTTGATAATCCGAACAATTTGATAATCCGAACCACCCTCAGTCCTAATTAGTTCGGATTATCGACGCTCTACTGTACTGTCTACATATTTAAAGAAAACTACTATGCCATCAATTTTCTAACCTATCTCAGACTAATGTACACATTTTTGTACTTGCTAATCATTCATATTTGACACAAACGTCCACAATAATAGGGTGGTTCAAATTGGCTTCTTTTATTTAGAAAGCAACGATCCCCCCAAATCGTTGCCAAATCCAAAAAAATCTGATGTGGCCAGGCACATGACTTTATCATACTATATATAAAATTAATAGTTTAGCTGCATGAGATTCTATTTGATCGAGATCGGCTATGTCTGCATTAAAATAAAACTAGTAGAACTAGACAAATATCTCGATTAAAGCTGCGTTCGGATATTGTACTCCGTTGACAGCGGGTACACCGTCCAAATGACAGTTACGTGTTATTGGGTGTAAAAAGTGTAACGGTGTTCAATATCCGAACGCAGCCTATATTGACAGTAGCATTTTCAAGACATTAGCGTTTGACACTAGCTACTGTCATTAGAATCAAAATAATCTGACATATCCTGGCTACTAGTTTTAAAGCAGTACGCCCGATCTCGATGAAATAGAATTTGCTCATGCGGCTAAACTATAAATTCTACCAAAAAATGTCATATACATAAATTATGGAAAATTTCCTCTCCTTTAATTTATTATTTAACTATTTTGACGACATTACACAAATAGCGGCTCATTTGCAAAATCTTCGAAAAGTGCTATGAGTAAACCACCAGTTCCTTTGGACCCTTTTCAACAGAAAGCTTTTCAGCTCTAAGTTTGGTTATAAAACTTCTAAATATGAAGTTTCGTCCCGATACCATTAGTAGTTTCTCCGGAATCGTCTCCACAAAAACGGGTACACACACACACACACATACACATACACACACACACACACACACACACACACACACACACACACACACACACCCACACAGACATTTTTTTGTACCTTGGTAAAAAATGTTCAGGGGACCCAAAAAGACATATTTCCGCTAAAATCTCAAAAAATTTTTTTGGCATGATTACAATACTTTACATACTGCGTATGATAAAGTAAAAAAATCTGATGTGGCCAGGCACATGACTTTATCATACTACATATAAAATTAATAGTTTAGCTACATGAGACTCTATTTGATCGTGATCGGCCTTGTCTGCATTAAAATAAAACTACTAGCACTAGACAGATATGTCGATTAAAGCTGCGTTCGGATACCGTACTCCGTTGACACCGGGTACACTGTCCAAATGACACTTACGTGTTATTGGGTGTAAAAAGTGTAATGCAATATGCGAATGCAGCTTATATTGACAGGAGCTATTGCCAAAACATTAGCGTTTGACACCAAGACTACCTACTGTCATTAGAATCAAAAAATCTCACAAATCCTGGCTACTAGTTTTCATGCAGTACGACCGATCTCGTAGAAATAGAATTTGCTCATGCAGCTAAACTATTGATTGTACCAAAAAATGTCATAGTGATAAATGATTCAGAATTTCCTCATCTTTAATTTATTATTTAACTATTTCGACGAAATTCCAGAAATGGCGGCTTATTTGCAAAATCTTTCAAAAATGCTAAGACTAAACCTCCAGTTCCTTTGGACCCTTTTCAACAGAAAGCTTTTCAGCTCTAAGTTTGGTTATGAAACTTCTAAATATGAAGTTTCGTCCCGATACCTTTAGTGTTTCTCCGGAATCGTCGCCACAAAAAACGGGTACACACACACACACACACACACACAGACATTTTTTTGTACCTTGGTAAAAAATGTTCAGGGGACCCAAAAAGACATATTTCCGCTAAAATCTCAAAAATTTTTTTTGGCACGATTACAATACTTTACATACTGCGTATGATAAAGTAAAAAGTGGACACGTATTTTTTCTTTTTTCGAAATTTTGATTCTTAATGGTGCCTGTCGAGGCCTCAAATTTACATAAGAAAATGCATGGGAAAAAGACATTTTTTGGTATTTTTCAAATAATTGTTCGGGGTTTGGGAAAACTTAAGACTAAAGTTATAGGACTTGCAGAGGACTTTCCAAGGAAGAATTTGACCTATCATACATATGGATTTGATGCCCCCAACCCACCCCCACAGTGCCCTGAAAACTACTCTTTAATGAAAAAATGTAGATTCTTCAGAAAATTGACCCTCCTAATTATTTCAATCTCTTTTTTCTCATAGAAATCATTATTATACGTGTAGTGGGATGTTTATAAACATTTGTCAGTTAATTTCCATTTGTTTAAACAAATTTTATTTGTTTAAATAATTCGTTTTTCTCGAACATCCGTCTGAATTCTGTTCTCTGAGTTCGAAATGGCAGTTTATTATCTTAGAGTGCCACTATTCATTAAAAATATTCCTCCTATTGTTTAAACAATAAATTATTATTTATTTTCAACTTTTTTCTAATTATGCTAGAAAATTCAGCTTTTTTGAGAAATTAACCTATAAATTTCATGTTCGAGATATCTTGCCTATATTATCTAATAAACCCACATTTGTTTAAACAAATCCCATTTGTTTAAACAATTCTTTTTTTGCAATTCAACTAAAATTATTTTTTCTAGATCGGTCTGGCTAACTGTTATTCTCAAGTGACATCATTTATATGTTGGATGATTTCCATTGTTTAAATACTAAAATATTATTCGTTTTCAATATTTCATCAAATTAGACTACAGGGAACAGTTTCCAGACAGCAACAAATCAACATTATCTTGCGACACACAGTGGTAGGAAATAAGAATAACAAATGCAGAAAGAAATATGTTTAATAAAATTGGTTGACTTAGGAAATTTAATACTTTTAAAAGAAATGTACTCCCCAATTCCCCGAAAAAAAGGATTTTAAATCAATTCAATTTTTTTTAATAAATGATATTGAAAGCGAATATTATTTTACTTAATAATGATTTGAACTAGGTCCCAGGTCCCTGGTTCACATCCAGGTTGTGGCTGTAATTTTTAATTTATTTTAAAATTTACATACCACCTGTATATCACCGTTATGCATTTGAATAATATTTTACTAGTTAGACAATGGAAATTATCCCAAAATATAAATGATGTCACTTGACAATAACAGTTGACCAGACTGATTAAAAAATGAAAAAAAATTGTTTAAACAAATGAAATTTGTTTAAACAAATATGGATTTTTTTTTTTAGTTTTTTCAGACGTTTGGTTGTGTTATTTTGTGGTTATTATGTTTACATACTCATCTATTGCGGAATATCTCTTTTTTTAGTTAGTTATTACTAGAAATGTATTAAATGTTACTTATGTTAAATAGTTATAGCTACGGTTTTTTTTATTTGGAAATGTATTTCTTTGGTTTGCCCTGTTATTAGTGTAAACTGTTGGGCATTAAATAAATATTATTATTATTATTATTTAATAACATAGGCAAGATACCTCGAAAATTAAATTTATAAATTAATTTCACAAAAAAGCTGACTTCTACCATAATTAGAACAACAGTTAAAAATTAATAATCATTGATTGTTTAAACAATAGAATGTCACTCTAAGATTATAAACTGTCATTTCGAACTCAGAAAACAGATGTTCGACGGAGTTTCGAGAAAAGCGAATTATTTAAACAAATGGACTTTGTTTAAACAAATGGAAATTACCTGACAAATGTTTATAAACGTTCAACTAGATTTATAGTAATGATTTCTATGAGAAAGAAGAGAATGAAGTGATTAGAAGGGTACATTTTCTGAAGAATGTACATTTTTCATTTAACGGTAGTTTTCAGGGCACTGTGGGGGTGGGTTGGGGGCGTCAAAGCCATATGTATAATAGCTCAAATTCTTCATTGGAAAGTCCTCTAGAAGTACTATAACTTTAATTTTAAGTTTTCCCAAACCCCGAACAATTATTCGAAAAATACCAAGAAATGTCTTTTTCCCATGCATTTTCTTATGTAAATTTGAGGCCTCGACAGGCACCATTAAGAATCAAAATTTCGAAAAAAGAAAAAATACGTGTCCACTTTTTTTGGATTTGGAAACGATTTGGGGGGATCGTTGTTTTCTATCATCACAAAAATTTTTCCAATGCATTTTTGAACCACAATACAGAACAATATTTAATTACATATAGAAAAAAATCCTGAGGAAGTGCAAAATGCAAAAACAATAAAATTAAAAAAAAAGTTTTCTACACGTTTTTTCCTGACAACACCTGAGGAGCTCGCATAGTTTAAGAGATACAAAAACACATAAATTTAGACAAAAACACTGCTCTATTGTCCAAAAATAAATCTAAGTTATAGAATTTGAAAATCAGCAAACATTTTCTATTGTCCGTACATATTTCCTTGTATTTATAATTCTTCTCAGACACCAATGTAACTGACCATTTAAAATGAAGAAACATCAAGATATTGTTTATAGAAATACACTGACCGGCAAAATTAAGGAACGTTTAAACCAATTTAGCTGAACTTTGATGCTAAATAACTTTAAAATTTTAAAAAGAATTGTTACAGTTGATCTAAGTTTGAGATACCCCGTGGAGTAACTAAGTATCTTATATCAATTCTTAACATTTTATTTTATGAATTTCATCTCAATATCTGAATTTTAGTAGAATTAACTTCTTATCGTTATCTCTTCTCTGGCCCCTAATTATTGGCATCTAATCATTACAGGGGGACCTACAGCACGAGCTCAATTAATTAAACAACTCCGATTTCCAAAGAAAGATTTTAGCCTTAAAACTAGTACTAATCTCAAAAAGTCAATATAATAATGTGCCTTCATTGACTCTGCACAAAATAACAATAAAAGAAAATTAACAACATTTGTATGCACAGGTATTGCTAGCCGAAGACTTGGGTCCTCCGTTTTGTTTCTGACAGACATTGTAGTTTAAAATGATAAAAAGAAATCGGACATTAATTACATAAAGTATAAAAAAATGAGTGACTTACTTTTGGTAACTTTTTCGACAAACATGAAGATTTCCCGTAATCCTTTTGCAGGACTGCTGCTATGGTCCAATCTCACAATTTTCAATTCTCCGGTTAGGGCACTCTCTGTGAAATAAAAAAAAAACAATTAAAAAAACTAATAAATAAATAAACTAAAAAAGCTAAAGTTTTGCATATCTTGTTAATATTTTTTTCGGATAAGTTCTGATATACACAGTATATGGGTCCTAAATTTTATTAGTGTATAAAATATAACACTTCTGGATCACCTGTGGCATTTTTCTACCCAATAAAAAGGGTTTTGCAGGAGGTGTTTCCATGGAAACGAAAGGAATAATTATTTCTGCAAATAGCAGAGGTTCTCAAAAAGTGGCTAACGTCCATTTCGTTTATACAAATTAAATTGAAAATTACATTGTAGCATAAATACATCAACGGTACCACTTACTGAGGTTGTTGATAGCATGGGAGTAAATAGGCTCACAAATGGGATGCAAAATACCATCCGAATTCTCAATGAAGGCGTCAAAACGTAAACAAACAATATTTAGATTGATTGATTTACTCTCCTCTTCAGCTTCTCTCTTAATCTAGAAATAAACCGAACAAAAATCAGTTAATTTGTAGTTATTGATTATACGTTTTAATTTATTAAAAAACATACCTCCACATCTTCAGCTGTAGTTAACTCTCTAAACTTCTTTTCATCACGAGCAACTTTCTCCTTTTTCAGTAACCGTTTCTTCATCTTTAGAACATCTACGAGGTGTTTTTTTGCCGTATGAATTATTCCCATTGAATGGAAACATGCCTCGTAATTCTCAGCCGAGGTAACGATCAGCCTATGGGGATCGTCGATCTCTTCATTGTCTTGCTTTTTTACCAAACGATGTGCATGCGGTTGTCTTTCGGAAGAGTTGTTGTGTTGGTATAATGAACAACGCACCACAGCTCTTCCTTCGAAGTTTTGCAGCTAGATTTATAGAACATAATATTTATTTGTGTGAGTCAGTGTAAATTTATAAACAGAGATAACAAAAGCTTAGTCACTTAATGCTTGTGAAACTTTGTTAAAAAAAATCTAATTTGTTGATCATATGATAGATAGAATAATAAGTACAAATCATGTGTTCCAAATTATACTAGTTTTTTTAGAATTAACTGTGGTTCTATTTTTTTTATTTGTTCTTAAATTTCTATACTTTTTTATTATGACTATTGTCTATACTTTTACGAATATTTGATAAAATAATATGAAGGAATTCCATGAAATAATTAATGTTAATGGCATTGAAAAAGACAGAATAAAGAATGAGTTTGAAACCATTTTAAAGTTACTAGAGGTGAATGAATTGTGAGCTATAAATTCGTTAAAATGAACCGTGTTCTGACCTAAAAAGCTAGATAACATGCGCAGAAGCCTTGGTGCCGCAGTCAAATCTGGTAACATAGTCAAACATAATATTGCTTAAAATCCCCAGAAAACACGCATTCCATGTAAAATTACCAATTTCGGCTTTAATCATGAAGTATTCTGTATCTACGTATCCCAACTCAAGGAAGCTTGCCGCGGGTGTACCTGTTTTTATGTACTTTGGAAAATTTGCTGAACTGTCCTAACCTAAAAACACAGTAGGTATTTTGGATTTCATGTTCGCTTCCATATAATTATTCAGTTTTCAATGAATGCATGTCATTCTCACACTTATCTTTTATCAATTACATTTCATTTGATACTAATTAGGCTTTTTACAAAGCACAGTTGCCAACTTAATTTAGTCCTGGGTGGTCCTGGGAGAAATGCGCGCTCACATCGTCAGATCAAAAACCAGAACGAGAAACGTCTATTGTCTCTCAGCAACAATGATAACCTTTTATGGTTTTATACCGTAAGATAGAGTGAAAAAGTTGAGTTCTTTTTTTTAGATTTCAAGAATATGTTCGGCTGCATCCGATTAATGAAAACGTTTAAAATCAAACTTTAAGCTTATGCAATGGATTGAGGCATTTGAATTATGATTTATGTATTCAGTTTACAATTATCAATTTATTGAATTATTTATTCTTATGAGAGTATTAGTGATACTGTTATGTCTACAGAAATGTTAGAATTTCTACAGTACACCACATTTCTACCTTGTTTTTGGTATCTGTAGTAATTGGAACATCCCCATTAACTTCTTCCTTAACACGCCCCGAAATAGATAAAAAGAACAGGCGATTTAGCTGGCTAAGGCGTTAGACCACTACAACCAACCCAAGGACTCATTAATATTCATTTAAATAATTTAGAACATTACGTAAACAAATAATAAAAATTTTTAACAATTTTTGACAGGTACTAAAAAAACTAATTCTTGGATGATCATAAAATGTTCGTTGTGTAATTCATATTGCAACTTTTATATATGGAAGAAGAAACTGTGTAAACTGTACAATATTAGTAACACTTCAAACCGTTCTCCTGCTAAATGACGAATTGTCGAATTTTGAGAGTAAATTTTCTTGCAAATAGGAAACTCAGTATGTTTGCAATACGTCATGAAATGATGACACATCTGCACTGTTTTGCACTGCACTTTTTAACGATTCTAACGTTGTTTTTACGTCAATACTGAGCAGTAATGATGAGAAAAGTAATAACTTTTAACATATTTTCAAGTCGGCAAATTGTTGGGAGATTTAAAAGAAACTACACTATATTTTTTTATGGGACATTGGTGGGGGCTGGATTTTTTTCTAATTCTGATAGATTTTCTAAAAATCTTTGTCAGGTGCTGTTGGTATAATGAAGTTTCAAAAAAATCTCAAAAGAATGCCGTCATTTTTAATGTCGTCATTTTAAGCGATCAGAACGAAGTTACAAACTAAGTATTCTTATCTACCTTTTAGTCCGAAGCAGCAAAATTAAAAAAAAAAAGATTTGTTATAAACTTTACCTTTACTGTAGGATATGTTTGCTTCCGAGTTTTATCGGAAGTGAACCCCGTAAGACTCCCATGCGTTCCCGCCATTTCAGATTTGTATCTAAACCGAAATTTATCCGTCGGTTGTTCCACAATGACCAAGCATGGCTGTTTTTGATCTAAAATGAAAAACCACTTGTAAAACCAAATATATCTGTATTCATTTAGCACTTACCCATATTAAAATCTGTATTTATATTATAATACGTATGCTGCGGTCCCATATTGTATGTATTGGAACATCCTGGCGATAGAGGGTTCATCATAATGTACTGCGGCGAGGGATTCATGTTATACATCTGCGGCGAGTCCTCATTCGACGATGGAGGAGTCAACGTATATGGATAAGAGTTCATATCTGTGAACGGGAACACACGTTAGCCTCAAAACGTACAACAAAAACAGTTTACGGTGTCTTGAAAAATCACTATCGGACTTAAATCCACTGCACAATGCTTATTTAGGACACAACACGCCCATAGATTTTCCTTACCGCTCGTTATATTATTATTGTAGAACATTGTCTGGCTCATATTGACCAACAATAGGGATAACCTAACTTTTGGAACTGATTTGAGCGTTCGGAATACTGAAGTTTCGATCGTTGCACAAAATTCGGTATTGCGATAATGTGAAACTGGCAGTTGTCTGACGGCGCACAACGAAATGTACTTACCAGTATGTGAAAAATAACGTCATGCAGGTTATTCCCCGTTTTGTATGATGTGGGAAATGGCGGTGTCAGAAGGGGCAGGGGAGATGCAAAAATCCCCAGCTTGTTTATCGGATGACTAACGTCGCACATTTTGTTATCGAATTGGATATAAACGCTATTTTTATTGATAAAAATTGATATAAAAACTAAAAATCTATCTAGCCCATGATAATGTTATTAATTGTCGTGATACATCCGTTAAAATAATAGTGTACTTTTTAAACCTCCATTATGTTCCAACCTGTTGTCTTTGTTATCTCATTACTACGCGTTAGTTCGAATACAATGAGTTATTACGTAAAACCTGTATTTATTACTGGCATATTTGTAATTACTAACATATACAATAATACACTACCTAGTTCATGGAAATACGAAATTGTTTATACATTTAAATGTTCCTATTTTCTTCGTGAATTTGATTAAAATTAATGAAAGATTCCACTCTAATTATCTCCTAAAATAGCTGATTTTAAGGTATTAAATAACACATGAAAACATGAAATGGGCATAAAATAGAGGCATTAGAACCATGCTATTTTGAACCGAATGGTAAAAGATACACCCATAAAAAAAAGAGTAATATATGTCTTTTGTATTTTTAGTTTTGCACATATAGATTATTCTTGTTATTGTTAACGTAGTCCATGTCTCTATTGAATTTACAAGGTTTAAAATGACTAATTACCATATCGTTTCAAGGTCCGCGTCACACCCGCAGTTGGAAGCACTGTCACAAGCCAACAAAAATGATTTATGGTGGCGAACCTGATCTTCAAATTCAAATACAGCGTGTACAAAAAGAAACAGAACTCATCTATATCTTGTACTCTGGAAAGTTAACAAGGAAACAATCCAAATAAAAGTTTTAAGAAGTGACTTAAGCTACAAACTTGAAGTTATTCGTTTGAAAATTGTGAGTATGATTTGAAATTTTTCACATTCAGAAAGTGTTTATATTCGGGAATTATTCACATTTCGGAAAATCTTTGCTCAAGGTATATATAACATAGAAAATAAATCTTTTTCGCTGGTAATTTGGTACCTATATGCCTAATTCTCAGATAATAGGGGCTTCTACTTCTGACCTAAAACGCTAGACAGCATGCGCAGAAGACTTGCCGCCGCTGTCAAATCTGGTAACATAATATTGAAATCATAATATTAAAATCCCTGGAAAGCACGCGTTCCAAGCAAAATTACCAATTTCGGCTTTAATCATGAAGTATTCTGTACCTACGTGTCCCAACTGAAGGAAGCTTGCCGCAGCTGTACCTGTTTTTATGTACTTTGGAAAGTTTGCTGAACTGTCCTAACCTAAAAACACAGTAGGTGTTTTGGTTTTCATGTTCACTTGCATATAATTATTTAGTTTTCAATGAATGCATATCATTCTCACACCTATCTTTTCTTAATTACATTTCATTTGATACTATAATAATTAGGCTTTTACAAAGCAGTTGCCAACTTAATTTCGTCCTGGGGGGAAATGCGCGCGCACACCGTGAGCATCAAAGACCAGAAGTAGACACGTCTATTATCTATTAGTTTCTCAGAGACAGAAAATATATACACTCAAAAAGTACCCAAAAGCACGACCCGCCACTGATTTTATCAATCATTTTAATACGTCTTTGGATATTCTACGCCACTGCCTATTAGATACTTGGAGAGAAACCGAGCTTTTTGTATCACAATAATAATAATTACAAATAAACATAATACTAATACTCGCAGCAATTATATTATCTAGGTATAAAAATTCTTTGTTAATTTGACTTATGTAGTGCCACCTTGACTAACGCTATAACAAATATGTGGAGCGACGTGATTGGCCGGCTCAGTAAGAGCGGTCGAGCAGTCTCCGACTATCCATGAAATCCGTCCAGCCGGTTTGTTTACTACATACGGACTAATTTCAATATTATACGTTATTAATTCGTTTTGATTTGAGTGATAAATGTGACCAATATGTGTATTGGAGTCCCTAGCAACGATTTGAGATGTTCAACGCACACAATCTCCCCAAAATGGTGAGATTTTCTGAGTATTTTTATTGCTGATTCTTCCGATATTGCAAACAACCGGTATCTTGACGTTTAGCGCTGCCAACATTAACTTGATATAATATTACGTTCTCAGTGGTTCTATTATTTTAGATTAGGAGTTATTCTATTGTTATACCGTGTGTTTTCGCTATTTTTGCGAGGGAATTTCGAGTTTTTTTGAATAAAATTACGTTTTGAGGTGGTTAGAGGTTAAATTATATCTATCGCACATAGGTAGTTTACTTCACGGACAAATTGAGCATATTACAGCTTTTAGCCCTGAAATTTTGGTTCTACTTCGGAAAAATTCAAATCCAGCTGGAAACATCTTTGGTTGGGCATTAAGAATAACGTGCAAAATGTCCCCATCGATACCGTGTCTGCGTTGCGAGTTATTCAAGCCAGGATTTGAGATATTTTCATTCTAATGACAGTATGTAGTGTCAAACACTGATGTTTTGACAATACCTACTGTCAATAGTATCAAAATATCTGTCAAATCCTGGCTAACTAGTTTTATTTTACTGCAGACATGACCGACCTCGATCAAATAGAATCTCATGCAGCTAAACTATTAATTTTATATATAGTATGATAAAGTCATGTGCCTGGCCACATAAGATTTTGTGTTAAACATTAAAAATGTTATTTTGGTTTGTATTTCATTTAGCCAACCAAGTATCATCCTAGGGATTATTTAGTCATAGATTCGTATAAATGAACTTATTTTATATACAAGTCGTATTGTATACACATACAATAAAGTTACAAAATATCTAAAAATGGTATATTATTACGGCATGCTTCTTCTTCTATGGAATTACTCTATATCCTATTTAGAACAGGACTGAGATATAAAAACTTAGGTGGAGATGTTGATAAATAGGTATACAAAATTAGTAGGCAAAATTACGATAAAAAAATACTTACACAATGCGACAAATAGTTTATTATCGAGAGTAGGCACATAACATTGGCAATTACTGACGAGGAATACTTACAAAAAAAAATTATTTTAACGAGACTACATAATTCACTTATACATTACAAAACATAGTTTTTCCAGACGATAACAAATGACACAAGTTACATCAATCTTTTATAGTACATTTATTTTATTGTATTCCATATAATTTACAGACATCAGTCTCATTTATTACAAGTTATTACTTACTTACTAGGATATAAATTCTTTTGCACCCAGTATTAATATAAATTTGAGGTTACATACTATACATTCAGTTTATGCACAATATTTATATACTTTACGTGTATCTGCTTTATATTATAAAGCTATTTAACACACGTTACGTCCTAGACATGACCGCGTCACATATAGACAGTTATAAACAATAAATAAACTACTTTGTTTCTTGGAGTTTGAGGTTTGCTTCTTGGACTTTGAGTTTCAAAGCTGCGTACACATTCCTCAGCTTCTCGTTTGCTGGTACACCGCTGTGCGCAAGCTTTCGTTTCTTCTCTGTGCGTGGAGTTGTTGGCCGAAGATTTCTATGCTCCAATAGTTTGTGTTTTGTTAATAACGAATAAGTTTTAAACTTCTCACTGCACGATAGACACTTTTTGTCACCGTCCTCTGTGTCTTTCGTATCTTTCTCCCCTTTCGTGGGTTGGTCAGTTGAGGCTTGGTGTTTCTCTTGCTCTTCTGTCTTCTTCGACATTTTCGGCGACATTATGCACGCTAAAATTAGGCGAAAACTAGTAACACAACCAAAGCTGTGAACCAAAGCGTGTTTGAATAAAACAGTTGTGTGAGTTGAATTCTGAATTAACTAACTTCACACGGTTGATATGCGGCTGACGGATCAGTGGTGCCAACGTCTACATTAAAATTATCATGCGAGCTCTTGAATCGTGTTTGAGTTCAACCATCGAGGTCTATCTATGTAAATTCAAGAAATGCACTTTCTCGAAATTCAAAGCTCAATTGAGGACATCAAACGAGAGATATTGGAGAAGCTTTCTAAATAATGCATTTCAGTATTTTTCCCGTGTAAGGGCCGAAAATGGGAATATAGCCATTCATTCGGGTCGTAAAACAGCATTTTTAGCGTCCGTCAGATCACCCCGCCAGTTTTCGCAAAACAATCTGAATTTTTTTGAGGATTTAGTCCTAATTTGTACTATTTTGTACCACTAATCCCCGAATTTGTACCTCAAAGGATCACCTCGATATCGGCATTTCTAATTCTTAGCGTCAGCTCAGCCCGCCACATGGAAAACCATGTGGGAGTGTAATTTTCATATCGATGATTATCTTGGTATTTAGTACCCAATTTGTACTATGTATTTTGTACCACCAAGCTCGAAATTTGTACCTCAAAGCTTCACCGTTATATCGCCGTTTCAATTTTTTACCGTCAGTTCAGCCCGCCAATTTTTGTTCTCATTAGGAAAGCCATGTAGGAGTGTCATTTTCAAATCGATGATATCCTAATATTTAGTACCAAATCTCTAATATTTTGTACCACCAAGGTCCAAATTCGTACCTCAAAGGATTGCCCTTATATCGTTTAAGTTTCCAATTTTTTTACCGTCAGTTCAGCCCGCCAATTTTTACTTTCACTAGGAAAACCAGGTAGGAGTGTCATTTTCAAATCGATAATTATCCTAATATTTAGTACCAAATCTGTACTATTTTGTACCGCGAAGGTTCAAATTCGTACCTCAAAGGATCACCATTATCTGGGCGTTTTCAATTTTTTAGCTCACCACATTATACTTTTATTAGAAATCCATGTAGGAGTACAATTTTCAAGCCAGCAACTATCCTAATATTTAGTACCAAATGTGAACTATTTTGCACCGCCAAGCTACAAATTTGTAGCTCAAAGGACAACCCTTATATCGACGTTTCCATTTTTTTAGCGTCAGTTCAGCCCGCCACTTTATACTTTCATTGGGAAAGCATTGTTGCTGTACAATTTTCAGTAATAATATAACAAGAGAGTGAGAATAAATTGAAAATAATTTGACAGATTGTTTGAAAACTTGTTGCCAGGCAATAGTCACGAGAGCCCGCAGTGCGGGCTCGAGTGGCTATTGCCAAATGGCAACAAGTTTGAACAAAATCTGTCAAATTATTTTCTAATTTATGGAACTCTCGAGTTATATTTGACTAGATTATTTTTTGATTCACAAATTTTTACAATAAAAAAGATCAATAAAACTATCATAAAATTATTGAAAAATTTAATTTAATTAATTATTACTTACAATATATGAAAATATCGTTGACACATTGTGAATATATTAAAAGAATTAACAATTTAAATTAGTACAATGAAAAACGCAATTATTAAAAATATTTCGAGACTCATTATTTATTGAGGATTTGGAATTGCTTGTTATATTAAGTGTTTCCTCCTGCGTATTTTCTCTAAGATTATTTATTATATTTGAATGATGTTCTTGGTTCAATTGTAAGTATGGTTTAATCGAACTTGCAGAATTATGACCAGTGACCTTGATTAGTTCTTGTTCTCCTACACCAGCTTTTGAAAGGTTACTTACTGCACTTGATCTGGCAGAATGGTTAGTTATTTTTTTAGTAACTGTGTCTAGACCTACTTTTTCTGCGGATTCTTTCATCCATTTTGAAATGGAATTTATTCCCACAGGAACGTTTTTATACCAAAAACCATGAGTTTGCCAAGCCGGATTTGGAGTAAGAAACAAGCCTTCGGTTTTAATATTTTCTTCACGTTTACTCATTAGTTTTTCAAAAAGACGAACAGGGCAAATATCTGGGTTATTTATGTTTGGAGTCAACCATTTACTATTAGCGCACCTTTGTGCTCCACCCTGTGCAGTTTCTGTAAAGATGGGATTGTATTCAATGCGGCCAGTATTTAATCTTTTTATGTCGGTTTCTTTTTTAAAATAATGAACTAAACATTTCGTAGCTTCTCCTCCCCTCCAAGCTAGTTCATACGATGCAACGTGAAAAAACTTTCTTTGCAATCCACAAGGTGTATCTTCGTCCCAATAGTTAAAAATTTGCAACAATTCTGTATTAGAAAGTGCCACAGAACTTTGTTTGTGCTTTTCAGGATGTTTTTGTAAAAATTTTCTTTTTGCATCTCTTGCATTCCGAGCATTTCTGAATTCTGTATCATGGAAAGGATCAAAGGACCTGTTATACTTATTAAAGTAAAGTTCTTGAACTAATTTTGCCGTTTTATTCCACATTGTCTTTATTACTGCTTCTTTATAATCATTTCCGTCTTTTCTTTTCATGTTATAAGCCCAATCTTTTAAAATCAATGCCAGAGTAGCTGTTGTAGTAGATTGATCCAGAATATAATTTCTTTCTTTGGTGAAGGTCTTAAATTGTCTCCATATAGACTGATTACTTATTAGAGTATTTTTCGAAGTAGTTTCTAAAATCTTCTGCATTAGAAAAGGTACTAAACCGATGACTTTCACCCATTTCGCGTTGACACAATTAAGTAATTATTTTGACAAGTATCTGACAGTTGCTAGGCAAATAAAAGCTACAGTGATTATTCCCGAGAATAATCACAAGAGATTTATTCCCACTATAATAATGACATAATTGGTTGACACTTACCCTTGTGACAAATAAAGAAGCATTTCATTGGTTTTAAGAAACGTCAAAAAATAATCAAGCTAACGACTATCCTAATATTTAGTACCAAATCTGTACTATTTTATACCAGAAAGTTCCAAATTCGTACCTGAATGGTTCACACTTATATCGGCGTTTCCAATTCTTTGTGGCAGCTGAGGCCGCCATTTTGAAGAAAACGGCGTATGAGCATTAGTTTTTAATCAAAGTTTATCGCAATATTTACTCAATTTTTGCTACTTCCTACAACCAAACTCGAAATCTGTACTTCAAAACTTCACCATTTTCTAGAGGGTTAAAGTTGCACTTCCGGTAGTTTTGTATTATTAATAACTACTTCTCCGGTTGGTGGATTTCGGTCAAACTTTACACAAATAGCTATAACAATGGGCTCTAAACACAGACACACAACCCTAATTTGTTTTCTTGACAGAGCCCCAGCAGGGGTTTTAAGTTTAACTTCCCGTATTTTTACAACATTATTATCTAATAATTCGGTAGATGAATTTTGATCTTACTGTAGTAAGCTGGACTTTACAATCGATATTAAATAATAGTCTACGTCTCAGAAATTGTACCTCAAAGTATCACCGAATTTTTACTGGGATAAAGTTTCGTAATCACACTAATTCCTATTATTGTTATTTCTAGTAATAAATACTAGACACACATCTGAATTTAAACATTACCCTGATTATATCGACATTTCAATTTTTAGCGTCGGTTCAGCCTGCCCATTTATCTTTCTTTAGGACAGCCATGTAGGAGTGTCATTTTGAAATCGATGATTATCCTAATATTCAGTACCAAATTTGTACTATTTTGTACCACCAAGCTCCAAATTTGTACCTCAAAGGACTACCCCTATATTGACGTTTCCAATTATTTATTTGCTGCAGCTGAAGTCGCCATTCTTTTTGAAAACGGCGTATGTGCATTAGTTTTTTTATCAAAGTTTATCATATATTTAGTAGGTACCTAATTTGTACTACTTCCTACCACCAAACACGAAATCTGTACCTCAGACCCTACCTCAGACATTCATCCTTTTCTAGGAGGTTAAACTTGCACTTCCGGTATTCTTATAATATTAATAACTACTACTTAGCAACCAAACTTCAAACTTTAAATAGTTATTACAATGGGTTCTAAATACATGCTAAATACTGCCACATAAGGTAATTTTTTTTCTTGAAAGATATGATAGGGGGCAAATCAGGGGTTTTCAAATTAACTTTCAACATTCAGGGCCGCGTTTACCGGTAGGCAAAATAGGCATGCGCCTAGGGCCCGGCGAAAAGGAGGCCCAGAAGGGGCCCCTTCTGGACCCCCGTCGCACAAATCGCCTTTCTAGATTGGTTTGTATATTGTAGTATATTATTCAAGTTTTATAAAACGTAAATTGGCGCACGAGTTGTTTTGTTGTTTTGCCTAAATGGAACGAGTGCGTCTATACGTCTTAAAAGTCGTGGTAAATTCCATAGTTTTCTACTTTGCGACATTAATTTTACATACATTTAAAAACATGCGGTTATCATCTTACAATTTAGAGTAGTTTTATCTTCAAGAGTTGGTAGTTGTGGTAAAACTGACAAATACGATTGAGGCGAGCCAATAGCGATTGAGATGTCAGCATATTTGACGTTTGGAATCTTGGAAAACTAAAAGTTACTATAAGCTAGTTCCCTAGTGTTTTCTTAACGACAACGAAAGCGGTTTCGTTATGAGTTTGTAACGAACGAAAAGTAGCAAAATATCTAATTTAAAAATTTGTTTTTATTTATTTTTAAGACAAGATAACACACGCTCACATTAATGTTTTTGATAGAAACCAGCAAAACATAAATAACAAAACATTTATTAACATTATATTAATATTGAAGAAATAAATACTTTTAATTACATTGCACTACTTGTACATTGGCAAATAAATATCACAAATTTTTCGACGGATTCTATCCCTTCACTTGTTCACTTACAGGAGCACAATAATTAATTTGTGGTCTGTTTAAAAAGGATGCCATTTCTCTAGGTAGCTAGTCCATAGGTCCATAGTTGTTGCCATAGATTAGGAAAATATCGGACCTGCAAACAAAGTAGTATTGAATAAATTAGAAGCATTATAAATGAGAAGAAATTCTAAAATAAGTGTAAATCTACTTTAGAAAAATGTCTCCACCAAGATAAATGTGATTATGTGATTTCAAAAATACAATTCTATATGTTCTTAATTATAAATCAATCTCTTAGAAAAAGACATTGCACATCCTATCTATTTGAACTCATAAAAACAATATACATAAAGAACTATGTTCATGATGGATACCGTGCCATTCAGTGACATACCGATTAAACATAACTAATTCAGTTCTGTTCTGCATTAAACGTTTACCCAGTTATTCTAGTTTAAATTTAGCCACAACAAAATTTTTACAAAATTCCAAGTGAACTGTTTTACTTGCAAACCAAATACTCAAATATATCCACAAATATATCCATTTTCTATAGGTTTGCACGATTGTGTATCCTCTAATCATTTCAACTTCCTTCTGTTTTTTATCGTTTCTTGTATTGTTCTGGCACTTTGTTTTTTGTTGTACTTGTTCTGTAAGAACAAGTTATTCATTTTTTTCTAATTCGTACGTCGTAGAGTTGAACATCACAGAATAGGAAAAGACAAAGATTCCGTTTGACATCACTAACAGCAACGCATTGGGCTAACTTTAAGAAGTGCTCCAAAGAAACATAATGCGGTGGATGATCTACTAGACCAGGGCTTCTCAAACTTTTTTCATCGGCGACCCACTTGTACCCCACACAATTTTCCACGACCCCACTCAAAATTATAACTGCAATTTACTACTAACAGTCTTACTTATTATTTTATCTTTTGTTAGTAGTAAAAGTTATATATTATTTACTTTTCAATTTTGCCAACAAAGGGATTTTGAATCCAATCTGATTTATTGTGATCCCATTCCGGCACTAAGTATTTCTTCTAGATTTCTTTCTAGACCAAATGCTCAATTAACAAAAGTCTACTTAACTAAATCAAAGCTCAACTCAGTATCGACAAGAAAATGCTCAGGATATGACAACATTTTAAAAGAGTTATCTTCCATTTAAGCTTCCATATATATTTTTTTTATAAACGCCTGAATTTTGTCTTGTGTTCTTTACTTCCCCTTGGAGAGACATATTTAGAGCGATTAGTTTCGAAAATGAGTTAAGATAAAATAATTTACATACACAATTTTCGTTATGAAACAAATTCTCATATTCTGAATTATTTTCAGAAAGAAATAACATATTTAATTTTTTAATGCCAATAGCAGCCTCAACACTTGCGCCTTTGACAGTTACGGCACTTCTGTATGAAGCAGAAGTGTGCTCAAATCGGAAGCCATATCTTAGCTTAAATAAATTTGCAAGGAAACGACTACTAGGTGCACGATTTATAATGAAATTTATTACCTTAACTGCATCTTTTAATACGGCATTTAAATCACTACAATTCGTTTAGCCGCATGTGCCTTTCGATGATTCATGCAATGAGTTAAAAAAACAAAAAACTTTAGCATGGAATCCAGATATGTATGTGTCTTTAGTCTTGTCATTGCCGCTGCACCGTCTGTACAAACTCCAACACAGTTATTCCATTCTAGGCCTACTTCCTCGAAAAAATATTTAACATTTTGGAAAATTGCCCCACCTGTTGTACACTCTTGGAATTAAGTAAGTTCTATAAATATTTTAGCAGTGTGTCGATGATACATCCAAGTACAAGTTTTTTGTTATTCTGGTCGACCGCTCGGCCGCTAAGTGCAAAAAATGGTCCGTTTACGCTTCAACTGGTATATCGGAAATTTATTATTTGCGAAACCTTGTTGGAATGCTTTGAATTGGTTTATAATGATTTATATGTTTCTATTTATTAGCTTAATGTGTAATTAATTAATGTAATTCATACATTGCAATGTAGTTGTGTTTTTATTAAATATGACGTTAATTTTATATTAATAAACAGTTTTCGATTACATGAAATGAATATCTCATTTCAAGATATTGCATACAACACAACAAATTATACTTACAACCTTATTGCATCTAATAGCTTTTTTTGTGTTAATAAATACAAAAATCAATTTGTTGTTGTCAATATTTTTACCTTTTAGGTTATTTCAGAACTGACATATGTATTAACATTTATTCACAAAATAGAAATAAATTAAAATTAAATTGCTTTAAATTTGTCTTTATGGTAATTTGTTAATTGTGATTTACTGGTGCTTTCGAGATATTTAGCTTCAACGATATTTTGCAGTGTTTAACTTAATAAACAGAAAGGAGTATGTATTTTGTATAGCATGAATGTATCATTACTATTTTTTTATATTATTATTTTGTATTTACTTTACAGCAATATGTTTCAAATATCTGACAACTGAAAATAATGACAATTATGTATATCACTAATTTACAAAAATGTTTGGAAATTTACGACGAAAAATTTTCGACGAATTTTGATGTAAATGTAAATAATGTTATAATTATTATTTAAAAAAAAAAATAAACTAAAATATACGACCATCTAAAAGAACATTTATACAACATAAAAATTATTTCATCAAATTTGGCCTGGGATGAGTATAAATTGTGTTGGTAACGGGTATATAATTTCCCAAAAGGAGACGCTTCAGAAAGAAAAGTTGTTGGTTTCTCTTACGTATAGCTTTTAGTGCATATTAATTACTCACAATCATATGCAATAAACGGTATACGTAAGAGAAACCAACATCTTGACGATTTGAACCAGGGACCTTTGCGTCGCTAGCACAATGCTATCCCATCTGAGCTATTGACATTTTGCTAGCGACGCAAAGGGCCTTGGTTCAAATCCAGGTTGTGGCTGTAATTTTTGATATATTTAAGATTTTCATCCCGCCTGTATGTTACCATATTATTAACTTATAATATTACTTTGAGAAAGTATGTCGTTAAACATTTTCAGTTATAGTTTATATTGTTTGGAAATTAAAAAGACCTTCATTTTTAATGTATATGCATTTTAGCTAACCTTACAGTAAACAATTCATAAGTCAAAATGTTACTTTTAACTTATTATCGTTGTTAATCCACGCCTCTTAATTTATTTAGAAAACAAATTAAGAAATAAAATTTCCAATAATGTTCCAGCTAATATATAGTAAATGAAAAATGTGTGCTTATTGAACTGGAACTATATTACAATAAAACTTCTGTAGAGCTCTTTGAAATATTAACAAAAAAAGAAAAAAAAAATAAATTAGTTATCAAACACTGCAAAACCAAAAATGAAACACAATAAATACATATTACAACAATAAAAAATTATTAATTATAAGTAAAATTTTAATAATTTGTCTTAACAAATGAACAAAAGAAAATAGCAAAATGTTTTGTTTTCTTTTCTAGAAAGTAGAAAGTAATATGTTTCATATGGTCTTATTGGTTTTCTCTGTTCCTTCTGAAGTTGGAGCCGTTTAAAATAAGATATTGTTAATAATTCAAACGGCTGTAACTTTTTCATGAATTGAAAAAGTAATTTACTTTCTGAAAAGAATTGTTTTGCGGAAGAAACGTGGGACAGCCTGTCGATATTGCTATAATTTATATTATTTTGGTTGTCAAGCATGTATTAGATGTCATGAAAGATAATTGAACATTAACTGCTGTAAAGTAAATACAGATATAAAATTTCCATTGTCCTTCATACAAAATACTCGTCCTAAATGCAAATTTAAATTAAATTTAGAGAATTTATTTACATTTAGTGAATATATTTTAATATTACAATTCTGAAATAGTCTATATTTAGTGATAATCCTTGGCATCAAGTTGATTTGCGCATTTACTTACTTACTTACTTAAGCCCGTCATCCTACTGCTGGGCAAAG
The DNA here is from genome assembly GCA_963966075.1 of Aphodius sticticus. Lineage (NCBI taxonomy): Eukaryota > Metazoa > Arthropoda > Insecta > Coleoptera > Scarabaeidae > Aphodius > Aphodius sticticus. The sequence continues at coordinate 33,126,385 of OZ014513.1, forward strand.
GCATTTACTTGCGTAATTAATATGTGTATTAGTTAACATAAATTTATATAATGTGTCATGATATTACGCTATATCTTAAAATGAGCTTTTGGTATCATATTATCAAACATGTTTATTAATATTATTATAAAAGTAATTCTATATTTAATTAAATGCATTACCTACTCGTAAACTTAACTGTAGTGATCATATTTCAATGTATTTGTATTTGTATTTCCTCTTTTATGCTAAATGTATAATATGCTCACATTTGTTAATACTGGATGATCCAGGTACTGCAGAATCTACAGATTTCACAATATTATTTCTAGGTTTAGCAGTTGACAGATTAACCACCCATCCATCACAAACATATAATGGAAGCCAATAACTGCTCTGATAGATAATCATTGCACCATAGAACAACTTTGTACACGCAAGAGGAATTTCTAAGATACCTCCCTCCGCATTCGTAGTTCGTACTTGCACGAACTGTACAAATATGTCACAACGTTCGTAAGCGCGCCCCAGCGATTCCGACTCGTATGGTATGCCAGGACCCAGCATGATGCACACCTTTGCCAACGTTTCTCTGGACACCAGACACCTCTATGATTTGTTTCAGATGTTACCGCGACCCCCAAAAATTTTTACGCGACCCCCCGATGAGTCGCGACCCACACTTTGAGAAGCCCTGTACTAGACCATTACTAGACCTTCACTCCCATGTATAAACAATGACTGGGTTGCATTTTTATTATTACATTAAATTTACCATTTTACCATTTTTCCATTTCCCCCTCAAACCAGATGGCGAAGTTATACCTATGGCATCAGGGCTGATGTCATAGGTATGGTACTGATGCCATAGTGTCTTTCCTTTAGTGTACTTATAAATTTCGTATGTTTTTTAAAGGTGATATTTGTTCAGTTTTAGTATGTTATATGCTGTTGATTCACTGCATTGGGTGTGAGAAGCACCCAATGCAGTGAATTATCCTAGAAATGGTTGAATGGTCAATTTGGTTGTCCGGGTGTCTTGAAAATATCACCAACATCGAGATAATCGCTTCCTGTAGATGGATAACTACTATTATAAACATATCCAAAGTCATTAATATTAATTGAATTAAAGGTAAGTCACACTCCTGTATTGGTTATTGTATGATCTATTATTATCTACAGGGTGAAATATCAATTTCGCATCAAGAAAATGAGTAATTTTGCGCTAGTTCTAAATAAACATTAGTTATCCTACCAAAATAAAAAAAATGTAAAAAACGTATTCAAATCCCTAAAAAATAGATTAAAATGGACCTTTTAGGATCACTGGCAAATAATATGATAAAAGTAAAAACTTAAAAAAAAAAACAAAAAAAGAAAAATTTGGTGATAGGTGGCTGTGACTTCATATTTGAATATAATTTTTACTTCTAAACAACATTTCCAAATAAAGTTTATCGATAATAATGAAAATAAAGGTACTTTACTTTTATCACATATTCATATATTCTGAATCGCTCGGTATATGACACCGAAATTTATATATTTGACTATTGCAGTTTTGGTTTCATACATGCATAATAAAAAAAAATTTCCATATGATGCGGACTTTTCTGGACACACTGTATAATGCACTGTATAGTAAGTCTGATAGCGAGCAAAACACTTGCTCATTGAATCACCTCATCCTTCAAATTTAAATCTTTTTCTGTATACTTTTAAATTAACACGTTGACGTCGGCACATTTACAATTTCAGAATAGATAGGCAACGTCACGGCACGACACGGCACGTGACGTCAAAAAATTCTGTTCGAGACTATTCTTTTCTTGACGGTCGGTAACGTTGACGGTCCATGACGTTCCGTATAGTGTGAACGTTACCATACAAAATGCATTTAACAATATTTTGACGTTACGTTGCCGTTCTCTGGCGTGACGTGACGTTCCGTATATAGTGCGAATTGACTTTAAACCGCCTATATAGAATAAAATATTGAGAAAACATTACCATATCTGCGGTACGTATAAAAACTAGTGTCGTCGATATCAATCTTCATCTTCCTTGCCTTCTTATACTCTGATATTACATACGCCAAACAAATAAAGAACAGGATTAAAGCAAGTAATGCTTCAATACCATGCATCATCAGGAAATAGTCCTTTATAACACTGCTCATCATTTGCTTAACTGGGTCTTTATTGCTATTGTAGACCATGATCCATGCAAGATTGTTGCAAATTGCAATTAATAATGCAAGCAATCCTGGAATTAGCAGCATATATACTCGTAGGGCCAGACCAACAAATGTGGGCAAGCACGGGATAATATATACGCCATGCATGCCCAAGTTAATAGCACTTCCTCTTGTGTATTCTAAGGTGAGAGTGTATATGTATATACCAAGATTGGCGGATGCACCGCCGAAGAACAAGATAGTGAATATTATACCAGCTATAATTAAACCTTTGTTTCTAACTGCCATCTCTTATACGTGATTTGACAGACTTTCATAAACAATTAAATGTATTTATTTTCAAAATAATCTCCTAGGGTACCGTAAGGTGTGGGTACATCTGGGGCATGAATACTAAATCTACAAGGATTGCTGGTTTTTAGGTTTTTGACGATGAACGCATTTCGCGTCATCATCCCTGGTGCCCTGGGTTACCGCCATACACACATTTCAAGCTGAAAATGTCAAATGTGTTTTTTCAAGGTCTGCTTTTGACGTTTCAGATAAACACAGTCACAACGTGGCTTATTGCGCTATGATTGGTCTGTTTGAAATTTCCGCGGTTTGACGTGTCAAGTGTGACAGTTTAAACAAATCTGGGTAGGCAACCCGATACACCGACTCGCCAATATCGTGCGATCCATCGAGTTTATATGACTAGAGGGCGCGTGACGGGCTCTGTTTGTGGCCAAAGATAATAAGGTCGAAAGTCGTATATTTTCTCGTTCCCAATGTAACGCACCAATGAGCGGTCAGATTAAACTGGCGGCTATATGCCAAATTTGAATTAGGTAGTCGCGTATGGCGTGAAAGTTAACCTCACAAAATAAAAATCCTTTTCTGTTTTTGAATGTACATACATTTGTAGTACCTGTTATAATTATGACATTTGTTAAAAAAGCAATTAAACCATCCAAGAGCAATTAATTCGCTATTCCAGTTCTCTACAAAAATCTTTTTGAGTGACGTTTGTTCAACTTTTATATAGTAACAACAGAATCCATTTTTTTATAGGTTTGGACAAAATGTATTCTCGCGTGTAAGATTTTATTTGTTTCTGTATAGCTTGACCAGCGAGTAGTTGCATCGAGAGCGTTGCGCAGTACTCACGTCACGTACTCATTATATTTACGCTCTGCGCACCGCTGTCGAGTCAAGTTTAAGTTGGTTGTACTATACATGATTTGTTTATTTTCTTTAATACGAATATGGGTAATAAACTACAAGCAAAATACAACTTATAATAGGAAAATATTTTATTTGAACATAATTTAACCACTGGTTTTTAAACAAAATGGTCTTGGTGTAAGAATTACGTACTCGTTTTTCTGATTCTAACAACATGGTTTTACACAAATAATATGCTCCATTAATGTTGATAAATTACACACTTTTTGTCTTAATCGCATGTTGTAACGAGACAATTGGCGAATTCGAGCAATTTTCTTGCTTATGGTAGTTCTTGCTAATGCTAAAACTGCCCGTGCTTGAGGAGACGAAGATAAGTCTGAAGTATGTACGTCACCCATATATCGAGGATTGTACCTACAAGAAAGTAACGTTAAAATATACCTAAAACAAAGTTACATATTACATAAATTTTCTCCTTTTTCTTGGCAGTGGTGAAGCATGTTCCGTTGGTGTTGCGCTGTGTGGCACTTTCAAAGCTCGTAGCCGTGGCAGTGATTGTTGACTCTGTGTGTCCACTAGTGTCTGCTACAACTGCATCGCTCATACTATCTGTGTCCGTATTTTCATTTGGTAGATCACTCGTAACAAAAATACTTGGCACCGCACTACGGGAGAGTTATGGTCTTCCGTCTTTTCCCAGTTTATAATCGCTATTAGAAAAGTGTCTTGAACACAACACAGTTGTTTTAAAACCCCGACTTTTTATAGGTATAGCTTCAATCCGAGCTTGTTTTGAGTCTTGAACTGTTGGAAATCTACGAGAAGGTATATGTTATAATTTAATATTACTGTATTGCGGTAATAAAGGTCATACCTGTGACACGTTATATTTTTTGATGCTGCCTTTTTACAAAAGCAGCAGTTTCGCCCCATTGTTAGTAAGAGGTAACAAATTATTTGTTACCTCTTAACCATCCAAGGTACCATCTACATGCAGTCATGCATCTACATAGGTAAACAAACTCATAACCTCGATGTAAACATATGTTCAAAATAATGGCGGTATCTAGCATCTGTGCGCATGCGCGAACAATGTGCACGAGAATCTACACGAAATTCGACCTTATTGACAAGGTATGTTGGGCCAAAACAAGCCAATGCATTGGGATAGGCCGTACTCCGTCTAGTTATAGATGGTCTAAGGTGCGATCATTGTTTCGTGTGTCCCGACAATTTGACAATGAACGCGTGTGACGTCATACTGCTGGTAACATTGGAAGATATGCATCAATCAGTGGCGTAGCGTAGTAGGGGCGTGGGGGGGGCGGCACTTTTAGGGGGCGGCAAATCTCATCTAAAAAAAATTTGGACCATTTCATTTCATATTTTTTTCGCACTTACGATACGGGGCGATTGAAATAAGCACGGAATTTGTCATTACTAATAGCGTATATAATATTATATTAATTATATATATTATAATTCAATCTAGGGAAACCATTGCTAACTTTTGGTTTTCATATGGGCGCCATGTTTGGTTTTAACATTGTAGGTGGTCTTTTCTTCAGTTTCAATTGTGATGCATCACACTTGTTGTTTAGCTGGAAATTTTAGATAAATGTTAGTATTTTGTTTGCTTTTGCAAAGATTGATTCGGAGCTAGAATTAACGATTCTTGTGGCACATATGTTTAAAGCAACCCTTTTCATTCTTTGCGTTCATGTAGTTAGTTAAAGAAAATAGCCCATTATTTGTGCTACAATACGTGAATCAGAAGCAAGAATCGTCATTAAAAATGTTAAAATCATGCATGGCGTCCACAGAAAGGCAAAAGTTGGCCATTGTTTATCCATCTTCTTTAAAGATAACTCAAGTACCTACGCAAATGGATGTGTCGTGCCTGAAATGGTGCACATTCATGCCTAGTAACATAGCATTGGATTGAAATGTCATATTATTGCGAATATGGTGTCTTCACAATATAATCTATATAACCTTCTAACCTTCACAATATAAGCTTTTCGGGTCTTAAGTTGAGAGAAATAATTGAATTGACTAAATCTTATTGGAAATACGAGTAACTGAATCTTTGTACCGTTTCTTTTTTGCCTAAACCACTGCAAGTCTACAAGTCAGTTAAAGGACAATAAAAGGCCGCTCAGTGTGCGATAAGACTATCAAATATGATGCAAGGTTCTGAGACAAAAGGCATTGTCCTATGGAATTACAATATTTTCCGTATGTTATGTCAATCATCACATTTTTCCAAATTTACGAAGTTTTAATTCAATCATCCATACATACCTACGTGTAGTGATTGTTAAATTACTGAACTTTATTGACAAATTGTATTGTCCACTTAAATTATTAAAATTTATTGTGAAATCGAAGCTGGAAGATCAGGGTTGTTATAAAAACTTTTTTTTTTATTTTAAACAAAACAAACATGTTTTCTTTTTATAAAATGATGTTTTTTTTTTAACGAAACATTGTTTTACACTTAAAAAACATGTTTTAAACATGAAATAAAACATGTTTTAAATCACAAAAAAAAACATGTTTTAAACAAAGAATAAAACTTGTTTTAAACATGTTCTAAATCACGCAATTATTTTATTTTTAGGCGTTTTAATCGGCGTCTTTTCATTCCTTATTTTACTTGCTACCACTGATATTGTATTACTATATTTTATGAAGAACGACAAAAACTGTTCAAATTTCGGTAGTTTAAAAAATGTTTAAAACAATAATTTAACACTAAATATTTGTGTTAAAACTGTTTTAAACATAACAACCCTGTGGAAGAAAGTCTGCCCAATATTATAATTATGCTCCGAATATTTCTTACAATTGCCATAAACAATGCCAGCTGTAAGAGGAGTTTTTCAAAATTGAAATTAATCAAAAATTATGTAAAATCAACATTTGTAAACCGAACAATACACAATATAATAGTTCTTTGGAATTACTGTATATTTTTAGTATTTTAAATTGAAATCCCTAAATAAGGGGGCGGCGAAACTTTCCTCCGCCCCGGGCGGATGACACCCACGCTACGCCACTGGGATCAATAGAGATTGAGCTAATCCTTGTAAGATTCTAATATCCTTGACATATACCAACGAAAGAATGTCCCAACCAGAGCGAAATTTTAATTTTGAGTTTTTTTTTGAGAAAATAGTTTGATTTCGTCATAAAGTAGACATGTGGGAAGTATCTATAGAAAAATATATCTGATTAATGTCCTCCTCGAATTTTCTCGCTTGTTTGCGTACTTTTGACGACCTTTCCAATTACGGTTTTGACAGGCATATGAAACAAGACAGATTACCTACCTTAATACATACAGGGTTAGTCAAAATTACCGGAACACCTAAATAATTTCCCAACCGTACACAATTTAAAAAAAAAATCCAACAAAAGTTGGTAACATATTGGTTTTCAAATAGATCAGCCTATATATTTTAACATTTTTTTAATACTAAAGATTAATTCTAAGAATTTTCAGTAGGAACCATGTTTTTATACCCCCCACATTTACTGTGGTGAGGGTATTTTGAGTTTACCACAACATTTGTGACACCACTAAGGAGGCGTGACAGATTTAGACTTATATAACGGGTGCTCTAAAATGACCCAGGACAGGTTGAATTTCCCGCCACAGTTTTGAACTTATTTAGTGTTACTAAGATGGTATGCGTGCACGATACAGGTATGATCACTGTCAGATACCATAGTGAACTCGTCAGTAAGGGTTGCGTTCCTCTGCAACAATATTTCATCTTTTTTCTCAATTAATTTGTTATTGGGTTCTTGAAGAGTGTTTCTAAAAATACATAATATTAAGGATTTTTCATTATTCTGGTAAGTTCATCCAGTTTTGTTAAATTAAGAGAATAAACCCCTTTACAAGACGGAACACCCACGCCACTGGACCAAAATAACAGCTGTCATTTGCAACCATTGCCAACATCACAATTATTCAAATTGGCGGGAAATTCAACCTGTCCTCAGTCATTTTAGATCGCTGTGTATATGTATTTGATCAGCATTGAAAACTGAATCGATTTTGTTATGTCCGTCCGTCTGTGTACACGATAACTGCCGTAATTTTGGAATAATTGATCTGAAATTTGGTATACAAGCTTATCTCTTAAAAAGTAAGGACAAGTTCGTGAATGGGCAAAATCAGTTCCCTTGTTTTTTTTTTAATATTTTACAGTGGGGGGTATTTTAACTTAAGCACGGGTGAAGATAATATTCTTACTAGTTATAAAATGCATCATAATTGAGTTATAAACAATTAATAAAAATTGGTGAACATTACCGGACTATCTAAATAATTCTCAACACAAAAAATTTCAAAATATTTTACAAACAAAAGTTTGTTGCGTATATCATGTCTCGTTTAAATATATTTTCAATATACAGGTTCATTTTATTATGGAAATTTGCTAACCTTTTCGTTTTCTAATAGAGCACCCGCATATTACAATTTTTAAGTTTAATTTTAAGATTTTTTGTAGGATCATTATTTGTTTATCAAATGCACCAATTTTGAGTTATAAGCAATTAATCAAAACTCCTGAACTTCAAATTAAGAATATTTTCCAGGTGCATTCACATTTATTTTAATTTGGCAGTTTGAACATTTAATTTAATTTTATCTACTACTCACATATAATAAGTCTATTGCATACGTATCTATGACTATATATTATAATACCCATTATGATACACGCCAATGATTATAATGACACTAGCGTTATGACCGTTCGTTCAAATAAAGACTTCATCGTTATACAACGCTAGTGTCAAAATCTGTCAAAATCTACGTGGATGACAGTTATGTGAGAGTTCGCCTCGCCATCATTATTGACAAATACATATAAATATTTGATATAAAATTTAGAATTTATGAGTAGATAAAACGTCGTATTCGACTAGCACACAACGGATATAAATCGCGAGCATGAAGTTTATACGCGAGCCGTGTGTAAACATGCGAGTTATGTGCTCGTCAAATAATATACTATTTTTTAATTGTTTTGTTGATTTTGCTTGAATTTTTATTTGTATTCCGTTTGGTTAAAATAAAAGTTTATGATTTTTGATTAATTGCTTATAACTCAAAAGTGATGCATTTTATAAAAAAAAATGATTCCCACAAAGAATTCTTGGAATTAATCTAAGAATTAAAAAGTCTAAAAATAGATAAAGTGGTCTATTTGAAAAAGAAAAGTTTACCAAGTTTCCATAATAAAATAAACATCCTGTGTATTAAAAATTGAAAAATGTTGCAACTAAGACTTGTTGCACGCATCCTGTAGACGTAAATTACTGCAAAACACAGGACCTCACTATCTCTATCTCTCTCAGTGCTGTACTAATATTGGTTTTACTATAACAATCTTGCTCAAAGATGAATTGGATAATAAATTAACCTTACAACAACTTTTTACCTGCTGTAGTTCACTCTGGAGAATTTTTGAAATTCCAATTCAACTGCTGAAATGTTGCGATTTGACTTTATGTGGCATCGCCAAGACCTATTTTCGCTTCTAATTAACACCTAACAATGGTCTTGCTTTTTTTTCTAGTACACACGTCCAACGGATAAGATATCGGAGAATTTTCGCGTACGCTCTGAAAGACTTTAATTTTAGCCGTGTTAACGGCTCGGAGTCAGTCTAGCACGCGTAACCGCTTCGTTGAGAACGATCGTACCAAGCGTCGTTAGTCCACACTAAGCCCAGCTAGAAGCCAGACACGCGTGTTTTTCCGCTGATTAAAAAAGAAGCAGGCTAGCCTAACAGCAAACCAGTGCAACCGCGATCGAATTCGGGGGTTTCCGCGACAGATCCGCAACTGAGGAGCAAAGATGGCGGACACGGTAGAAGAGACCTACGAGGAAACGGAAACGGAAGTACGGCGCAAAATCGTCCGGAAGAGTATGCGGATACAAGAAGTAAGTGCCAGAAAAAATAAAAAATACGAGAAAAAATTGTAGAATCGCGCACGTTTCGACATACACACAACGGTCAGCGAAGGCTTTGCATAACACGTTTAATGACGATTCGCACGAAAATAGATCATAGTGCGCTCTGACGTGCTCAAAATCCGAGAAAAAACGCTAGAGAAACAACCGAGAAGTTAATGAAAACATCGGATATTGTAGTACCTAATCGCGAACCAAAATTTACGGATCTAACCATAACCTAGCTTATTTGACAGTTATAGCAAACTAACATAGTTTTCATTTTAAGTAATTGTCTTTATTAGCTATGATAATATTAACTGAAAATTGTTATTTATCTATGGAGGTAAAACCCTTACAAAGTACCTCTATAATATGTATGTATCTGCGACTGATACAATTATTATAATTTGTTTTGAGGTTAGGAGTATGAGATTTATGTTGGCATATGTATATTGTATAATTTTAAAATACAATTATTCACTATTTTTTTAGAATTATGTTGACGTTTCCGAATTTGTTCCAACATAACCAAACTTTTAATCCCCTAACCTAAAACAAAAAAGTATTTACCACTTTTGGTTATGAGTATTATTTTGAACCAGGGAAAATGGAACGCTACAAATTTTCAATTACTTGCATTTCAACATTTTCTGTTGATTTTTGGCAATATTGTTTCTATTTTCGTTTTTGCAAAGTGTGTTGGAACTAAAATCAACATCTGGTTTTTATTGAACCAAAATTATGACAAAATTACACTGCTTGTTTGTTGGTCAGGTCTTGGCTGTTCGTTTTTTTTTCTTGCAAAAATGACATCGTCAACTGAAAAACTTTTAGAAAAATAAAACTACTAGTAACACAATTTATTCAGATTGACAGGCTAATATTGGAAGCGCTCTTTATTTCCAATTTTTCAATACCAGTTTTATAAAATTAAACGATTACACTGTTGCCCAATCGCTACTGTTGTGACAGCTTTGATATTTTGTAAATCATGGTAAACTTAAGAATACCAAACAAGCCAACACGTGCCGTATAATTTTAGGTTCTTGACATCTTGCCTTGTCTGTATGACAATGGTTTGACAGAAAAAACATATTTTTCTAGCATGTCATCTTTGGGTTTTACAGGATGTCCCAGCAACAAAGTACATTAATGGGCTTAGGATATCGAAATTAATTAATATGTTTTTCTACTTTACGTTCGTTATAAACTCATAACGACACCGCTTTCGGTGTCATAAAAACACTAGATCAGAAACTTCTAGTAACTTTTAGTTTTCCAAGATTGATGATATTGACATCAAGTGTCAAATAAGGCTGACATCTCAATGGCTATTGGATCGCCTCAATCCTATTTGTGAATTTTACCACAATTACCAACTGTTGAAAATAAAATTACTCTAGATTGTAAGACGACAACCGCAATTTTCGAAATTTATATAAAATTAATATCGCAAAGTAGAAAAAATAGTATATAACACTCGTTTTATAAGACGTATTGACGCACTCGTTCCATTTGGGCACTTATAAAACTTGTATTATAATATACTATATCTAAACTGCAGATAATGCTTTTATATTTGAGGTTACAGAATATTATATCGTTTGACAGCTGTCAAACCGAAACTATTGTCAAACTCAATTTGCAATGCATTTTTGGGTTATTTATTGACGTTAATACTAACGTATTCGTGCACGTATTCACTATAATATACATACATTCATTCGCATGGATAATAACAATAATATTTTATATATGTTGTTATAACTTTTATTGCTTGAATAATGTTTGAATTTGGCGCCAAGGTTTTTAGTCTTGCTAAAGTGGCCACATGGAACTTGTATTGTTGACAATGGTAGGTCAACCAATGGTAGGACAAGTATAGGTGACAAGCGTGTTATCAACATACCAATAGTTTTCTGTGGCGGCAAATTCAAACTATCTTCAATTATTTAAAATCACTCTGTGATGTTTTCGACGTTTTTGTTTGAGATTCAACCAGGGCATGTTTCCTAATCATCGCCGTGTTAGAAATAGGTATTGTTTCATTTTAAAAGAAACATCTGACGTTGAATTTACACGAATTATGTGGTTTTTCGGCTGTCATGTTAGCGTTCATATGTAATTGATACCTACTTTTCTAGATCTGTATTTACGCCACATCGGCATTCCAAAATCGTTAATTTTAGCTATGTTGTTTACAATTAACGTTACAAATTATCGTCACGTGTCAATAGAATTCAATCATGCGTAGAAAGTTCTTGCTGACTTTTTACAAAAGTTTGTTTTTGGTTTAGGTTAAATTATAAACTGCATCCAATGATTTTACGAAGTTATATATATATTTATAGGAAAATTATTAATAAAGATTTTGGGCTATACGAAAATGTGCGAACCAGGTTTGTATAAAATTTCCGAATAGCTGTTTTCACTTTGGTCACGTGTTTCAAAATATACAAGCAATGTGGTGACATTGTTGGCCAATAAAAAATTTGGATGAATGCCTTGAAAATGTTGTCTATTCATAGTTGCTTTGGCGCCAAATATTTTTAAAGAAAGTGCGCTACTTTATACAGTTTGATTTATGTATATTGAATTTATCTATATTATTGTGGAGATTCTAAAATTTGTAATGCACTGCAAACGTTTGAACTGTTGATTTACACTAAGGCTTTTTTCGGTAACAACATTGTATTACAGTGAAAATATAAATGTTTATAGTTAAGAAAATAGGAAAAAATACCTTTAAAAGGATGTATATAATCTCTCTCTCTCTCTCTCACTCTCTCTCTCTCTCTCTCTCTCTCTCTCTCTCTCTATATATATATATATATATATATATATATATATAACAGTGTGGCCCCCGATGGACCTAACTATACCTATAATTGACGTAATTTTTAATTTCTCGAGAAAAAGTCATTCTTTATAAAGAGTTTTGGATGTCCTAAAAAGTCGAAAGCCATTGTTAATAATTTGATTTAACATACAGGATGGTTAGAAACACGAAAATGTTAAATTAGCCGAAGAGTAAACTATCGGTTTTTCGGAATTAGAAAAAAAATGTTATAGGTAAAAGTTTTATATTTTATTTTTTTTAACAAAGTAATTTAACAAGACATTACTCCTACAGCTACACATTTGTCCAATCTTCTTCTAAACTCCCGATATACCAAATCAATTGTTTCTTCATTTATTTCGTCTACTGCTTCCCTAATTTTTAATTTTAGAATGTCTACATTATCATGAAAATTATTCGCACACACCTTCTGTTTTAAACAACCCCACAGAAAAAAAATCAAGCGGCGTTAAATCAGGTGAACATGGTGGCCATCCTATAGTGCCGAATCGTCCAATCCACTTATTTGGAAAATGTCTGTTCAACCAATCCCTGACTTGACATGCGCTATGAGCAGGACAACCGTCGTGTTGATAGTGTAGTGAACACCTGAGCTGTAAGTTGATTTCGTTCAAAGTAGGTAGCAAAAAATTTTCCAACGTATCAGCTTAAGTGTTTTGGTTTACAGTACCGTCAAAAAGTATGGTCCAATTATTTTCTTGTAATAAAACCCACACAATTCACTTTTTTATATTCTTTTGGTTGTAATACGGAAATTTGAATTTTCTAGAGACCTATATCTGCAATTCTGTGAACTAACAACTCCATTTGTGGTAAACGTCGCTTCGTCAGAGAAAATAATTTTTCTGTAGAAAAATCTATCGACCATAATTCGTTCTCTCATTAATAGGCAAAATTCTAATCGACGAGCTTCATCTCCTTCTACTAAAGTGTGTATCAGTACTGGTTTATAAGGATGCAATTTTTGATTTGAAAAGATCCTTTGCAGGTGGCTTTTACTGATGTTCAAGTCTCGTGATCTTTGCCACAAAGATTTTTTTGGGCAAGTGTTCACGGAATCAATAACTAACATACCTCCTGCAACATCTTCGCCATTTCGCTTTTTTTTCTTGATATTTTTCAAGTCTCCTGTTGCATGAAATGTTTTAATCAATTCACGAACACAATTGACAGAAACGTATACCTCAGGGTATTTTCTGTTAAAAACTTCAATAGCACGGCGGTACGATACCTCACCTATGCCGTAACAAAGAACTAAAACCCTTTGCTCTAAAGTCAACATACTTTCAATTAGCTTCTATGAACAAATTGCTTGGATACGCTGTTACTACTGTCAACTGATCAATCATAATTGTGGTCTCTAAATTTTTTGTTCACCTCTATGTAATGTGTTTTCACTGGTCCGAGATGTATAATTTGAAATAGAACATTCAAGTTTGATATTTGAGCATAAAATTAATTTAAATTAACATTTTTAATTTAAATCCGAAAAACCGATAGTTTATGTATGTTAAATTAAATATTAACAATGGCTTTCGACTTTTTAGGACATCCAAAACTCTTTATAAAGAATGAGTTTTTCTTGAGAAATTAAAAATTACGTCCATTATAGGTATAGTTAGGTCCATCGGGGGACACACTGTATATATATTCTAGAAATTTGATGTACGCCATTAGAGTAATACTAAATACACCAGAACTGTGACGTATAATACAACCTATCCTCAGCCATTTCTGATCACCCTGTACATGCCCGGAACAGTCAAATAATGAGATTTTAGGAGTCGTTGAGGAATATCTCCTTACTGCCTTTTGTTTCAACAATATTTACACATAAAAACCTTTTTTTCTTACTGTACCTTTTGTTGAATTTCATTTTTGGTCCATTCTTAGAAACCTTTGTGTGCTGTTCTTTCCTAAAAAGGAAACGACAGGGTTGGAATGCTTTTAGTGTGAATTTAGGCGTAGACAGTGGATGTGTATTTTTGGTACAATGCACCCTATGCGCAGTTACAGCAATGTTTGTACAGGATTCTATTTTTATTTCCACTTTCACATTCATGTGGCATTTAGAGCATAATATTTCCTGGCGCTTTTAAGATTTGAAAGCGTATGTTGAAATAGAAAAACACAATTATGCTCTAATAGATTTTGTAACACTATAAAAAAACTATATACAGGTTGTCTAATAACCAGACGTCAATATTTTAACGACCAGAATACCTAATCTTGACTTTACTCAAAATCTTACAGTTTTAGATATATTGGTACTTTTTACTGTCTGGTTTCTGATTCTGTTTTTGCCACCAAATATAACCAAAGATGTTTCCATTACAGTTTCCATAAGAAGACCGTAACTTCTCACGAAAAAGAATGTTCATTTACTGATTTATGTATTTCATATTTCCGGCACTCAACTTTGACCGTTAGATTTGCGTATATTTTAACATATTTTACATAGATTTTAAAATGGCCCAACGCTTACCATATATTATGAAATTACAGTACTTTTTGTGTAAAATTTGAAAAATATGCAAAATTACAGTGATATTGTTGTAAATTCTCTGGAGTATGTATGTGGAATATGTGAATTCTGTAAAAACAATACAACAATATAGCTGCTATCAAATAACATTAATAATAGGTCTTTTAATTACCTACAATTTGAGGTATGATAGAAATTTATGCAAACAGTTTTGGAGAAGTTATAAACACTTTTCTGTGGAAAGTGATTGAAATACGTTAGCTATAGGAACGTACATTATTGCGATTTAGGGGGGGGGGGGGCAAGACTCTGAACGTCATGGGAATATTAAGTCTCTTAATTACCTACAATTTGAGGTATGATAGAAATTTATGCAAACATTTTTGCAGAAGTTATAACCATTTTCCTGTGGAAACTGATTGAAATACGTTAGCTATAGGAATGAACATTATCGCGATTTAGCGGGGGCAAAACTCCGAACGTCATAGGGATATTAGGTCTTTTAATTACCTACAATTTGAGGTATGATAGAAATTTATGCAAACATTTTTGCAGAAGTTATAAACATTTTTCTTTGGAAACTGATTGAAATACGTTAGGTATACAAACGAACATTATCGCGATTTAGGGGCGGGGGCAAAACTCCGAACGTCATAGGGATAATAGGTTTCTTAATTACCTACAATTTGTGGTATGATAGAAATTTATGCAAACATATTTGCAGTTATTTTGCAGTTATAAACATTTTTCTGTGGAAACTGATTGAAATACGTTAGCTATAGGAACGAACATTATCGCGATTTAGGGGGGGGGGGGGGCAAAACTCTGAACGTCATAGGGATAATAGGTTTCTTAATTACCTACAATTTGTGGTATGATAGAAATTTATGCAAACATATTTGCAGTTATTTTGCAGTTATAAACATTTTTCTGTGGAAACTGATTGAAATACGTTAGCTATAGGAACGAACATTATCGCGATTTAGGGGGGCAAAACTCTGAACGCCATAGGGATATTATGTCTCTTAATTCCCTACAATTTGAGGTATGATAGAAATTTATGCAAACATTTTTGCAGGTTATAAACATTTTTCTGTGGAAACTGATTGAAATACGTTAGCTATAGGAACGAACATTATCGCGATTTAGGGGGGCAAAACTCTGAACGCCATAGGGATATTATGTCTCTTAATTCCCTACAATTTGAGGTATGATAGAAATTTATGCAAACATTTTTGCAGGTTATAAACATTTTTCTGTGGAAACTGATTGAGATACGTTACCTGTAGGAACGAACATTATCGCGATTTAGGGGGGGGGGGCAAAACTCTGAACGTCATAGGGATATTAGGTATCTTAGTTACCTACAATTTGAGGTATGATAGAAATTTATGCAAACATTTTTGCAGAAGTTATAAACATTTTTCTGTGGAAACTGATTGAAATACGTTAGCTATAGGAACGTACATTATTGCGATTTAGGGAGGGGGGCCAAAACTCTGAACGTCATAGGAATATTAGGTCTCTTAATTACCTACAATTTGAGGTATGATAGAAATTTATGCAAACATTTTTGCAGAAGTTATAAACATTTTTCTGTGGAAACTGATTGAAATATGTTAGGTATACAAACGAACATTATCGCGATTTGGGGGCGCAAAACTCCGAACGTCATATGGATATTAGGTCTCTTAATTACCTACAATTTGAGGTATGATAGAAGTTTATGCAAACTTTTTTGCAGAAGTTATAAAAATTTTTCTGTGGAAACTGATTGAAATTCGCTAGCTATAGGAACGAACAACATCGCGATTTAGGGATTGAAATACGTGTCTTAATTACCTACAATTTGAGGTATTATACAGCATTTTTGTTGAAGTTGATTACATTCATGTTCTGTAACTTTGCAAATATTTCGTTCTGTGTATAAACTTGTTAGTTCTTTACAATTCCTTCAAAAGTTACAGTACTTACAATGTTTTGCAAAGGAAGGAAAAATAAAATACAAATTAATTAATGCGAAAATCGAAGAATGTAAATAGTAAATTCTTCGGTGTCCAATAAGGTGTCGATTGATAAAAAATTCACGTGGTAGTCCTTATTAATTCTTTTATTTAATGGTCGCTACAAGTTTCGCGTCTAACTAGACGCTTCTTCAGGCGCTGGGCGTCACCCTAAGCCTAGACTTAAGGCCTGCGCCTGAAGAAGCGTCTAGTTAGACGCGAAACATGTAGCGACCATTAATTCTTACCACTAATTCTTTTTTTTTTTCAAATCAAACAATGTGTAAATGAAGAAAAAACACAATAGATATCCATAACAATAATAAAAGTAAATAAATTTAAGTAAACAATTCAAAATAATAAAAATAAATTAATTAAACAAATGAACGAAAAACAAAACACATGAACAAAACAATGTTTTTGTAAATTTGTTTCTCTAACTACAAGTAAATGCCATTCTGAGTAAAAAGTTTCATGTCGACTCATTGGGTTTTTCAATTCCTAATGAAGTTAGAGCCGTTTAAAATACATTTTTGCTATTATTTCAAACGGCTGTAACATTTCAAGGAACAAAGAAAACAAATAATGCCATTTTCAGGCCATTTTTTGTTGCTCTGTGTGAGTCTAGTGAAATAAAGGCTTAACTACTGAATGTTCAGTTCTCTAAATCACTGGTCTGTATATAAATTGATGCGCTCAGATGTGTACGTTCGCAATATGTTAGAGACAATTTCTGGACCACCTGCACAAAATTATGTATTTAGGAGCGCCAAATAAACATTTTAGTCGTACGCAACCCACTGTCGATAAATTTCGAGTGAAAAATCGGCCGAGATCTGCTCCGCTCAAATAAAACCGACGAAAATTTGGCACCGATACAACAAACATCATGTACACATACACAGATTTAACACGCACACAGGCTCAAAGACAGAGGACCGAAGTTGGTGCCTAGCCGGTGCACATGAGAAAAAGGCGATCTAAATTGATCGATATTAATGTATTTTTAGATCGGGATACAACGATTGGCTGGACGGGCAAAAAATCGCGTTTAAGTTTCACTTTCGATGTTGGGCCAGGACAAAAGCCGGCGTAGCGTAATCAGGACATCGTTAGTGTCTTTAAAAATACTTGGCGTCACTTGTACTACACCTATTAACTGTCTGTCGACCATTGGCCTGCTTGGAAGCAACGCTTTATTCTGAAATATGTATACGGTTACCGAGGAGTTTCCAGCCAGTGCACAGTAGCTATGTTCTCATAAAAATATCAGATCTTAGAATATACCAACTGAATAATGAGGTGGAGGTAGTTTACAGGCCATTGTATGTCTGCTGTAGGATGTTTGTTTGTTTGTAAACCTGCTGAGCTGTCTTAGATGATAAGGTTTAGGAGTTGCGATCTACAATGTGTCAATTATTCGTTACTTAGTATTCGTTACAAATACTCGACTATAAAGTATTCGTTACTCAACACACACCTCAGTGAACCTAATTCAGACAGTGCTTCTAAATCAGACACTTGTGGTACATTATTCCGACAAATATAAACAGTATAAGTATAAGACAAGTATAAGTAAATATTAAGTGTTTTAAATATTGCTAAATCAGCTTTATTATTAAGAAATGTTAAACATTTATATTTTACCATTTTTAATGAAACACAGTATAAAATAAGTCCTTAGTATTCTTCAGTCTGCCCTTTTTACCTCATCTGTATTTTAATGTTTCTTTCATCTGGAATTTTTAGTGTTTTGGCTCTGCATTCTAATCGTTCCTTTTTCGCTTCCTTTCTTATTACTCTAGAATGATTTTCTTTTGTGCTTTCTTCTTTTTTATTAACAAATACCAACAAAAATAAAAATAATCGTCAAGCATTAGATAATAATGTTACAGAAGTACATTAATGCCAAAATCGCTACTCTCTGCTGCTAGTGTAATAATTAGGGATTATTGATGTCCGTAATGCCGACACTCGTGTCGGAATTTGGACAAAATGCGTACAATTAATTGTCATATAGCAAACGATGTAAAATATGTTATTTTCTTGTGTAAAGACAGCAATAGAGCCATAAGTATTACTTCTAACCATGTACACAATTCCGACACACATGTCTGATTTACGGACGTGCTATATTTACATGTACCTAGTTCCGACACCCCTAAATTTGTAAATAATAGTAGTTAAAAGAGTAGTACACCGTATTATTATCAAAATATAAAGCATTTTTAGTCAGCCTAAATAGATATTATTAGAATTTTTTTAATTACTGTTATCCTGTAGCGATGTAAAAAGAAGTCGAATTGCAGTTACCCTATAAGGAGAAATCAACTGTTAGCATAACACTCAATTATTAAGATCAGTCAAACTTTTAGGTTGCGTTCTGACCATTAGAACATTGGTAGAATAAGAAACGATTGTGGGTTGATAAGTGTAATGTCAAATCAACAAACCGGATGTGCTAAAATGAAGTTCATTGTTGCAGATTTCTTACTTTATCCAACCAAACAGAAATATGTCGGAATTTAGGACAGTGGCTGAATTTTGGGCGTTTACCTTATTCTCACTTTTAAAAACTATTATATTCTCCTGACGTATATGACGCTGCATGTTTCCGTTTTAAAAATTGCAAAGCCGTTTGAACTCTTGGAAAATTTGTTGTGGTAAAAAAATAATCAAAACCAGTTTACGTAAGTCATTGAACATTAAAACTAAAATTGCAAAATTTTACTTGAAACTCTGTATTTTTTTTACAAACAATCAGATATTTGGACGAATCAAAAACACAAAATTGCTCCTGTTTTAGAACTGGTCTGTTGCAAATCTAACCAAGTTAGACAATTGCAAACTTAACCAACATAGACAACCAAAACATCACGTTGCTTCTTGCGGTATAACAGCTGTAGGATGCTATTTTTTCAAAATTGCAAACAATAATGACAATCTTGAGAAATTTATTTACAATATCCCGAAAGAAACACACGATCGGTATAATATAACAAAAGTAATTTAACTTTAGATGCAAACAGAGTCAATTTCATATTCCCCACTAATAACCATGTCGGTTATTTGTTCACAATTTGTTTTTAGATAATAAGTGTTATTCCTTTCATATAAAATTTTATTTAATAGTTTTGTTCCTTAAAATTTTACAGCAGTTTTCAATATTAACAAATCTGTATTTTAAACGGTTCTAACTTGCAAAGGAAATGAAAAAAAAAGGCGTCAAAAACGAAACATTTTGCATTACTTTCCAGGTATACTGTTAATTTTTTGGGCTATGTTTGGGTCTTCCTCTAGTTTTTGACCCAAATAATATATGTAAATGTTGATGCTCTCTTTCATAAAGCACATTTTAGTTAGATACAATCCTGTTTACACTAAACATATTATTTATCATTCCCATTCATGTCCAGACTGTGGCCCAGTGGTAGAGCGCTTGGCTATCTTGTAAAACATTTTATCGATTTTTATCGTCGTTTGTTCTTATAATTTACCCGCCAAGCTGTTAACTCACTGGCGGGTAAAAAGTTCTTTGTTGTTGGTTTTTATTAGTTAATTTCGGATAAGCGCCCACGGCGCAAGGCACCGTATTTTAAATTTTATTTGAAAATATGTTTGTTCATGTTGTGCTTAATGGTATTTAATAAAAATTTGTTAATGCTTAATGTTAATGCTTAATGCTTAATGCTTAATGCTTGGCTATCAGTCTGGGGGTCGTGAGTTCGAACCTCACGACCTGCTTTCAGAGTAAAGGTTTTTCTGTGGTTTTCCTTTACTTCTCGGCGAATGCTGAAAGCCAAACAACTTAAGAAGGAAGTCCAACAGCTGATCGACAGCAGCTCGGCAGTTTTTGATGAGTTTGGAAAATCAGTCGAGAATTGGTCTTTGCGTGGGGATGTGGACGTTTTAGCTAAAGCTACTTAGGAACAAGATAGACTTCGCCGACGTGCGGTCAACATTATATGATCTAACGTCTTTAACGCTGTTTCAATTTATTTTTGCACACGTAAGCAGGCTGTCTAGTGATTTTACAACGCTTACCAACATAACATGGTAACTCTAAAAATTACAGTGATAAATTGTTGACACAACCGTGACATAACCTATGTGGAGAATGTGAGATATTTATCATATATTGATATGATAAATAACTTCAACATTTGTCTACGGTTTATGAAGTGATATCTGCAAAAACAGAAGTACTATGAATACACGCACACGTACTATGAATAGGTGGAATATTTGAAAATGTATTGAGATTATGCGCCCATATACATTTATACTTCCTAAAAAACAAACCCCGTACCAATAACTTTGGTCACAGATTACTGCCTCTTGGTACGATAGATTATGCACTCATTTCTCAGCCGATAATACACTTATGCCTAGCTACTGAAAAACAAATACATATCGACCCATTCAACGAAGACTATCGTAACTAACGAACTAAATGTAGTTACTATACAAGGTCTATAAAGTAGTAAGGTTATCCAGAAACGAGATTTCTCAGTTTGAGGGGTAAAGGGAGATCGTGACGTCACTAGAGTCGGGCGCTGCCACCAATTTGAATGCTTATTTCGTTGTATGATTTAGGTTAAGTAGGTGCATAATTATATTGAAAAAATAAATGCATCTTTATTGTGATCATTTTTAAATGATTAGGATGGAAAATAAATGATGAATGTGATTATCACAACATGCTATTTCAATAATTTGTTAATAATGCTGAATAAGTACATTAGTATGTAATGTATGTCCGATTAAAGAAATGTGTTGTGCTAAACCAGGTCTCTGCAGTTGGAATCAAAATTTAGCAGAAATTCAGTGAGTGGAGTCAACCTACAAACAAAGTCAAGAGCCGGAGTCGAAGGTGGTATAACGGCAACCACATATTTTTGCAACCATGCAAATTGGGGGTTGAAACACTAAAATTATCAGGAATTGAAGTCGAATGTTTGGTTTACCGACAGATAAATAAATAGAAAAACTATAACTAAACCAGTATTGGTAGTATTGGTACAACTTGCTTATTAAACCACTCATTGGCTTGTCTCGATTACAACATTTGGTTAGAACATACGTACAAAGAAAAAATAAAAATTCAGTAAGAAGCTTTATTGTACAAATTTTCTCATGTTTGTTGTAATTTTATTTTTAATATCGGCTACTCTTCGTTAAATATTTAGATTTTTTTTGCTGTTGAAAAGTAAAATTTAAAAAAATTTATCCGTACATATATTCTTTGCTCGACAAAAGCTTTCAAAACTATGGTATCAATAATTGGATCTTGTTTTAAAAGTTCTCTTCTTAATTTACTGCTAATTCTTTTCGAATTATTAATCCCATCCCCCGTAAGTCTTTCGAACTTGCTAATTCATTTTATTAAACAAGCGTTTAAATTCTTCCGACGGATTTCTTAGGCCGTCAAAAGATAAATGACGTATCCAGGATGGAAGGGAGTATGGGTGCTCTTGCTGGTCTTCGTATGAGTAATGTCCCAATTGTGGATGAGTTCTGCTTTAAACTTTGATCACGTGGAAAAGTAAAATATGATATTGTTAATCCAATGTTGAAATGTTATACCTCATACCGCAACCCGGTACGGAGCAAACCATAGGCATCTAAAATTGATACATGATTTAGAATAATGTAATTTCCAATATAAATTAATATCTTACCTTTACTAACTTAATTACATAAAATACTACACTAATAAAACTACCAATAACGTAAAACTATCAACTATTGAATATAACAATATAAACGCAGAATAACGATTAAACACGAACAAAAGCAACCTTTCTAATTCACTAAAAAACCTATAACGAGCTGAGCTGGCAATAATTAAACGTATCTTTGAACAAACTTAACGGGCGATGCAAGCGACGTGATGCGAACTGCTAAGTGGCCTGGACTCTAGTGACGTCACGAATATAGAGCATATAGGGATCTGAGGGGGGTATATAAAGTGGACTATAGGAAACATAGCAAGCTGGATAACCTCTCTCTTTATAGACCTTGGTTACTATAGTCTTTGTTGCATGGGTCGATATTACATACATATGTAGGTACATCAACAGCACAGTGATCTGATGACGTATAAGAAAAACAAAACACTTAATAAGTTATTCTTTATTTACCAATTTGTAATTTATATATTATTTATAAAAGACAATTAGATAACATAAGCTTTATAATATTATATAGCTTTATTAATATTATATTATAATATCAAAATCACAAAAATGTTGATCCTCGCTATCATCAGACCACACGCATACGAGTCTTAATGCTTGTTCCATTCTTCGGGGCTAATTGCAAAACTATCTGCGGTTTGTTGTCTTAAACGTAATTCTCCATACACTTTGCACTTGAGAAGAAAAACATCTGGAGTCAGTGGTTGACAAGTCGACTATGTCCCATTATACATTTCTCATATAATAATGTTATAGACGTCTTCCTGTAATATTACCAAAGAATTTGATAAAAAATCGGTAAAAAAATCGGTAAAATTTAGTAATCACATCTCTTGTCTAGAAATCCTCTTCGATCAACAAAATAGTACGTAAGGATTTTGATTCCTCGTAATGTGATTTGAATCCAATTACAAAACCCGTAATAGGCTTCTGCATCATACCATACTTGGAGCTTGAATTCTCTGGTTGTAGAATGGATAAAACAGCACTGTTTATATGTATATTCTGCTAACTAACCTAACAAATGACATGGAAATTTTAAAAAACAATAGTATACTTCTTTAGGCACAAACCTGATCGATGTCTGATATAATAGTAGAATATTTATGTAATCTCTTAATTTCGATTAGAATACTTCTTTGTGCAGTGTCCCCAAGTTTTCTACATTTTCAGATTATATCGGATTTGTAGGTTAGAACTCTCGAAATCTGTCCCAGTAAATATAAATGTGAATTTTAGCGAGTAACAGCCTTTTTTTGTGGTATATGGTAGATAGAGATAGACCTATTACTATTATCGTCGTCTAATGACGACTAGTTCTCGAGAACATCGTAGATGGACACACTGTTCAGACTCGAACATAGATGGAAAAATTGGGAAAATACGACGCCGATTCTTCAAAGGTGTGGCTTTATTTCTTTTCATTTATTGGATTTTTTTCAAATTGTACATTGACGTAAAGTGGAACTACCGCGGCAAATCGCAAAAATACATAATTGAAATGTTATTCCTGAAATTAGGATATTACCCGTCCTCCAATTTTACATCTATCTTTGAGCAGCAATTGTTTAAAATTGGTTATGGGTATAATAAATATGGAACTTTGGCGCACTAGAATAGTTAATTCAGATTGTTGTCATCTTATAAGATGCTATCATTATTCAATAATTAACCCACAGGAGCATTGAACAGTTTGAATAATTGGACCAATAGGGGACCACCAGAAGTGACCTGAAGTTAGGCTGAACCAGCCTCTTAAGACGTGCCACAGACGCGGGCCATAGTAATGATAATTCGGGCCTGCCGATGCCCCCGTAGTGGCGAAAGCTGTTGTTGGGGGATGTTAAGGCGTGGATTATTATTATTATTATCATGGTTTTGTGTTGGTCACAGGAAGGTCTCCTCTATAAACACTGTTAAGTTTCTGCGTCTTGGTGTGACGTCACCAATCAGTCGGCAGCAATTTAATCTTGGTGATATAAATAGAACGCATAAGTAAACACGCGTTTTCCTATATCCAGGAAAACAATAGGCGTTTTCGTAGTGTTTCCGTATTTAGATTCCTCGAAGCTGTTGAATGTAACAACTACCGGCTGCTTCCGAATAATGCGTTGCTTCACGTAGTAAACAATAAAAACCCTTGCTTTTGATTTGAAATATGTGACCCCGCACGAGAGGATCGCCCTAACTGCCATCTCTCGTTTCGATAATATTCACTCCTGTGTTTGAACGCCCATAACTCTAAAGTCTTAAGCTATTGGACAGGAAAAATTGAATCAAAGTATGGCATACTCCTGAATCATTTTTACATAAGTTGTATGACTGTCAAAATTGTTTGCCTCTCGGTGTAAACATGAGCGCGAGAGAAGTGAAAAAAGTACCCGATTTTTGCAGTTTTAAATTTTTTTAAAATTTTTGTTAACTAACACTATTCAATTGCGTTGGGTACACGCGAAGTGAAACACTGTGTAACATCTGCTAGTGCTAGTATTGCAATGAAGATCGTTCATGAAAATTTCTATTGGGTACTTTGCAATTGATGGTTACTGATTTGGTCCGGCAATTACACAGAGGATTTCAACTAGATTGTCTGCTTTCAGTATAATCAAACGTGTAATGCTTTGCGGTAATTATGCCAAAGACACTAAACAACTCGGAGAACAGCTGTGCCATTTTAGTATATACAGTTTCTTTAAATTGCCCACAATGGAAAACATCCTCTTGTTTGGTACGTGATTAACCTAGAAGTTTAATTCAATTACAGCTCACAACAACTAAACGATGCAAAAAATATATTCGTATATACAGTGTCCCACACTAACTTGGACACAAATGGGAATTATTTTTATTACCAATTTTTCAGAAAATTTTATTTCAGTAAAAAGTTTAGGTTATGTCTTAAACCTAAAATGCAAACCTCAAGATATAATTAGCCGCTTGCGTATACCGGGTGTTACAAAATTAAGAAAACGACTAAGTACCTTTATTTTTAAAGAGACGCAAAAATATTATTTTAAAAAGGTATTTAGAATCACTTTCGTAAGATTTTTTTAATCACAAGCTAATATTTTTATCACGCTTTTATAAAGTAAAAAAAAATTAGTGTTAGAAAACTAACTAAACAACACACCCTAACATTTAACTTTTATGACTGACAACAGAAAGGAATAAAAGCTAACGACAACAAGCAACAAAAACATTAATTTATTTTTTAAAATATTAAAAATACATTCTAATATTTTGTTTTAATGAATAAAGAATTGGGATAAAATACTAAAAGTAATTTTATTTTTTTAAATTTTTTTATTAACAACACATCACATGACAATATTTTACTCAATGTGGCCTCGTCCATTTCCAATGCATAATCTTGGACGTTTGTTCATCTCTTTATGCACATTTCTTAGCATTTGAGGATTTATGTTGTGGATGCAGTTTTCGATTACATTTGTGGGATGTTTAACGTCTCTAAAGGGCCGTTGTGCGTGTTGCTTTAATGTGTCCCAAAGAAAAAAATCCATTGGGGCAAGGTCGGGCTACCTCGCAGGCCATTCAAATGTCATCCTATTCATCGGTTTGGAAAACTTTCGTCTAACCACAATCTCACTGGTACTGTTGAGTGAACGGGTGCGCCATCTTGCTGAAAGAACATATTTCCCCGAATATCTAAAGGCAGATTGTCCAAATATTCGAAAAGAATGTTTGCAACATTTCCAAATATCCTTGGGAGTTTAAAGTTTCGCCAAAAAATACAGGGCCGACAATATGTTCGTTTAATACCCTGCACCAGACATTAACTTTGAACGAATACTGGTTTCGACATTCAATTTTCAAATTTGGAGGTTCTTGCGCCCACCATCTACAATTTTGCGAACTAATAGTAGGTACCGCTGTAAGTGAAGGTTGCCTCGTCAGAATCAAGCATGTTTTTTGAGAAATGTGCATCATCTTCTACGTTGCCTTGAAACCAAAGAGAAAAATTCAACCGTGCATAAAGGTCTCTATCTTGTAATGTATGAACAAAACGGCGTTTGTATGCTTTAAATTAGTGTTTTGTTTCAAGATTCTCCTAATCGAACGTTCTGACATTTCTGCTGTTTCTTGTCTATGTCCACGACGTACAAAAGACTATTCAGGCAATTTTCTTCATTTGTTGCACTTCTGCGCGATACGTTTTTCTTTTTGTCAATGGACCCAGTTCACCCAGTTAAACCTTTTAATGACTTTCGCTACTGTTAAATAATTTAATTGTTTCGTTGGGTGCCTTCCGTTAAAAATGATAGCAGTTTCCCGACAAGTGTGATGATTGTGTATTAACACAATTTCAATCCTTTCTTGCAAACTCAGTACCATGCATCGTCAGTTCTGAAATTCTACACGCTTTAAAAATGTAAACGTATTGAGGTGACTAAATTTGCAACTAGCGCAACTATTGTTGGTTATGTCACACTAACAATTGTGGTCTCGTTGACGTTGCTAGGAAACACTAGTCAAGTAAAATATTTGATACTTTTTTATGTGCTAAAGGATTATAAAGTAACATTTTAGATCTTAGATACCGGGACGAAAACAGCTTCTTTTTGTGCCCTAGGGCAATAAAGATTCTTTTTGCGCCCTAAGGCAATAAGGATTGCCATGGTTATAGGTCAAATATATCAAATATTTGTCATTCAAATTGTAAATTTTAAATCGTCAATGTCAATTATTGGCTATTAAGGTTATAAGTTTGACAATAATTGATTGTCTGTATTGACACTCATCAATGTCAATTATTGGCGATTAACGTTAAGTTTGACAAGTAACTGACTGTATTGTCACTCAACTACGAATTCTTTGTATTGTTATTCAGCTCCGTAGATACGCATGTCACCTGATAACGTCAAAATATTTATTAATATTATTCAAACGGAGGAACAAAACCAATGTAGGACATAAAATTTTGTATGTACCTCGGGCATTACTTGATGTTTAGACCCTCGGGCGACTTTTTAAACTGTCACCCTCAGGGCATAAACATCCGTCAAATGCCCTTGGTACATAAATAACTATTACGCGTCAAAATTAGTGTACTCAGATCGCAGTCTATTTAACATATGTTTAAAAACGCATCCAAAACATCAACCCTTGAAATGATCCGAAATGTGCATACGGAGATAAAAAGATTTGATATTATGCATTGAAAATGAAAGAGGCAAGATGGAGTAAAATGTTAGATTGTGTAGTAAATGTTTTGATAATAAATTCCTGTTTGTAATACTATTAGTATTTTTGTTTTTGCGTTTTCTCTTGGTCAGTTATGTTTAAATGAATGAAATGTTAAACTCTGTTGTTTTTTAGTATGGATTTTATTTTTTTTAGTTTAGAAAATTGATAAAAATGTAAGCTCGTGATTAAAAAAATCTTACGACCTTCGTATTTGATACCTTATAATGTCTCTAAATACACAAAAATTTTCCCATTTGTGTCCAAGTTAGTGCCGGAGACTGTATACTTTTATCTACTTTTATAGGTTTTTACCTGTTATACAAAATTCAGATAATTTTCATCGAGTACACAGAATATGTTCGTTAATTGGTGGCTGTTAGAGTAATAGATGAACCGTTTTCAAATAGCTGGCTTAAAACTGTCACTGCTTTGATGCATGCTCAAAGACGTTAGAAATAGAACGTAGCTTTTGGTTTTCCAAGAATCGCGCAAACGTGAATAACATTTACAATAAATTGGTGAATGTGGGCAGCTTGCATTTTCATTAAGAACACAGAAACGAAAATGATCAATATTTCTGTTTAGCGTTGGGTTATGCTCACGCAGTTCCAAAAAATGTGACGCACTTGACGTTTGACGTAACTTTAATTAATGTCTTATATTCTTTAAACCAGTGGGCCGATTTTTATTATTTTTTTATTTATTGGTAGGGATATTTCTTTGTCTTCAAAGCAAATAAAAACGTGGAAATTTATTAAATGTATCCTGGATTGTAAAAACAATAACTAGCAGTGTTTTAAATATGTAATATTGGCTTACGTTTAAATGCGTTTGTAGTCATTTCGAATAGATCGCAGGTACTTTTGGCGCATTGCCAAGTATCTTAATTGAGATTAAATAGATTACAGGACGCGTCCAGTAGTACCAACGGTGTAATTACTGTTGTTCATGCTATTCTACCGTCGTCCACGGTGTCCATCATCTTGATGAACACAGACGTTGTACCGTAAGAACATAGCTGCATTTCTTAGCTGATCGTGTGCCGCCTATATTGGATTTGCTTGGCCAACCAACCACAATTTGAAGAATTGCTTTAACTTTTACTGATCTCTATCGGTATTTTTATTATCGAAAATCAAGCAAGCGTACCAAGCGCATGGATTTATGGAAATTAGTGGGTTTGTTTTATAAATCCGTGGCACATGCACAAAAGAAAGTTAAATTACGGTGTATCTTATGAAATATTACGGTAATTTGGTAGTCGTATATGTATGTATAATAATAATTTCTATCCTACTTTGCTTGTATATGCACATACAACTAAATTATAGAAATGCCTGTATTCCAAACAACAGTCTTATTGATATATTGACTCTTTTGCAACAGAAATATTTTATTGGCAACCCAAAGTGTCATTCCATGCCGTCACTAATGACGTATTTTCCGCCTGTTGCGGAGCCAGAAAAATACTTATACCATGAGTAATGCTAGGTGCAAAGTGCAACTTCGAAAATAATTTTTTCTTCTATGAATTATCAATTTTTACTTATAATAATCTTTTATTCTATTATCTATTATTAACTTTGTATCTCTTTGCCTTTTTTTTCGTGTCGTGTTTATTAAAAGAACGTCTGCCGGATTTCCTGGCCAATACTCAATTCTATTGTTTTTCTTAAATTTTTGATTTTTACAGATTTGTCATATTTTTGCCATTTTTTCGACGTACATCAAAATGACCCTTCTCTATGTTGCCATGCATAATAGAAAGAAAACATAGCGTACCTATACCCTATTCACGATAAGAACATAGTAGTGGGGGGTGCAAACTGAGCCCGATTTACACTGGAGCAATATGCTGTCAATAGCGGCAAATTGAAAGGTTATGTCACGACAATGGTGTGCCATACGGTCATACCTCGCACCGCTGATTTGTCAATTAGCGATCGTTATGTAATGTAGTGCGTTATATTAAAACGTTATATTAAGTCTGCTGTCTTTTGTTAAATGTTAGTACACAATAAACACTTAATGATATCAATAACGAATAACAAACAAAGCAATAAGACACTAAAAAAGGAATAAAATATCACTGTTTATTCTCGTATATCTCTACGAGCAGCAATTTGCTCCGACAGCAGTTCTCGAAGCGTCCTCACACGTCTTCCGTTATATTACTGTTTAAAAAAGTAAAAGAAAACACGAAAAGTTTGTCATTTGATAAATAGGAATTCCTTATTTCATTCGCTTGTAGATGGTTCAGTATCAGACCACAAATCTGATGATCCTGTATTGCTTGTTATAATAAACTCTTCCAAAATATCTTCAACAGTATTGTCCAGTTGATATAATTTGTTTCCTTCGCTAAAGGTGCTCTTACACTACGCCACTTTTCGTATTGCGCAAGTTAAAAAATAGCGCAATTCTTGTATTGCAATGTGTGAACAACGCTGCAACTATAAATATTGCGACACTTTCAGTACAGGGCGCAACTTTTAAAGTTGCGTACAGCTAAAATGTTGCTGCGTGTAAACAGGTACAAACACGGTACTAGCGCCACACAGAAATGGACCGACGTGTTGGTCCACTTCCACTTTAGTGGCGCAACATTTAGTAGATGTATATACGGTAGTGTTGGTTAAACATCGATAGTTGGCGTGTCCGATAGTTACCGTTAAAACTATCGATAACTATCGAACTTCAACAAAGTAAAAACTTATTAAATTGATATTTTGTAAATAAAGGATGCTAACCGATAAATACTAATTCTCTAAACAGAAAAGAACATAAATAAATATTTATTATTTCAACATACAATGTTAACAACAGAAACAAGTTAAAATAAATCCTTCTTCTCTAAAAAGAATTTCGAATAAATATGTCATTCTAAAAAAAAACAGATAGATAAATATTTCAATAAATATTCCAACTAAAATCCTCGTAAATAAACAACTGATTTTATATTTTCCGCATAATGCTCATTTAGCAAAATTTTCTTTCTTGTTAAAATAATTCCCAACCCAAGACGAGACTTTTTGTTCGAATAATTTTTTTACGATCGTAAAAAATGACATTGATGGGAATGTTAGGTTAAACTTAAAATGAAATTTCTCTACATTTAAATCCTCCTATCAGTCTTGGGGACTTTCTCCTGTAGGTTCGACAAAATATGCAATAATACGCGGCAAAGTTAAAATTTCAATAAGAGCCTTTTTCTACAAAGGCGGCCTTGAATAGCTCATTAACATTAGCTCATAACACGCAGCTGCTCAAGTCCTGTCATCGGCATCAGAATCTGAATCCATTTTTTATGGATTCACTATCGCCGCTTTAAACTTAATGAGGCAGAATATAAACAAAACCACTACAAGTACGAGGGAGCGCAGTCGTTCCGTGAGCAATTCTTGACATCCGACGTGCCACTTTTACAAGTTGCAGCAATGAAAAGTGGCGTGTACTGTGTGAATAGCCTCGCAACTTAAAAATGTGTGGCTGCCACTTGGCGCTGGCGCTAGTCGAAAGTAGCGCAACTTTTGACTGATTTTATCTCACGTGTGAACACAACATGCCATTTCATAGTGTCGCAATAGAATCTCGCGCAACAAAAGTGGCTACGTGTAAGAGCACCTTAACTACATGTTTGATGCAAGCTTTCCAACGTTCCGCATTTGCAACTTCCAAACCCTCAAGAAGCAGAGTTTTTACCTCCGGCAACTTAAATGTTTTATTGTTTGCGGCGACATGATGTTTAACTTGGGCCCAAATTAATTCAATTGGGTTTAAATCGCAGTGATATGGCAATCGTAAGATTTTGCGACCACTTTCCTCCACTAAGTGATCGATTACATAGTTGACTGGGTTATCACTTGTATACTTTTTTGCCATATCTACAAGTTCTACTTTCAACATATTGTTATCTACGGTTACGCCTTTTGACATAAGTCATTCTATTATCATTCCCTTTTCGCCAAGTGTTGTTTGGTACTTTATCCATCTTCACGGAATGGTAAGGAGCATTATCCATTACAATTACACATCCAGGCTCAAGTCGTGGCAACATATTTCTCATCCATTCCGTGAAGACGTCGCTGTTCATGTCTTTGTGGTAGTCGCCAGTCTTTTCTGATTCAAATAACGGAAGGCCGTTATCTACAAAACTTGCTTCCGGGCCGATGTGTAGAACAATAAGACGTTTTCCTTTTCCAGAAGGATCTGTTATACCTCGTGATAACCTACGAACAAATGCTTGTCGAGCGCTTGTTATAGTAGTATCTTTCTAGACCTTTGGATTTGTGTGACCAGCATTAACCCATGTCTCATCTAAGTAATTATCCATTAAGACATTATCCTGTCTTTCAATTGAAATACTTTTCCTGCTTCGGTTCTCCCATTTAAATCCCAACATACACAATATTTTCCACAAAGTTGTTCGCTTCACCGTAGGTATGAAATCATCTGCTTCAATAGCCTATACAAATTTCCACTTAATTTCAATATTACATAAATAATCATATCATTACCGTTAACACTTTGGAAATAGTTGGTAATTCATTGTTAAAATAGAAAGAATGAACATGTCGCCTAATTAATTTGTCTGTAATTCATCCAATTTGTCGTAAGTGTTTTCCCGTTTACGTTTTTTGGTTGGAGAACGTAATACTCCAGAAGTGCCATTTTCCTTTACAATGACCCACATTGTTGATTCTCCAATACCTACAAGCTTCGAAGCTAATTTTACAGAATCTGACTTCGAATTTCCAGGTTCACGACTGTACTCGAGATATGCATTGTAGGCCATCAGCCGTTGTCCACTGCGAATGGGCTTTCCTTGCGGATTTTTTGATGAACCAGCCTGCATTCCCTCATCCATATTAGCACTATTAAATATCATCGTAAAACATTAGCAACAAATATTATTGGAGTTTTATTTGAATCGATTGGTGAAAATAAATTCGAAAGACTGCAAAATACTCCGAACACAACAACTAGAACACAACGAAAATCTTGAATCTGACGCAAATGACATGACGTTTCAATATTCAAGTGACATACGCGCTGGTGTAAATTTGGTTCAAGTTTCAGCCAATCACAAGCCGCAAATTATAGCCCTATCTTATCCAACGCTTTATTCTGAAAGTGAATAGAGTATAGTGTCCAGTATGGCCCAACTATTACTCCATTTAGTTTAGTCATTTTAGATTTTGATTCAAAAATTGAAATGCAGTCGATGAAACTGATATCAATCGATAGCTTATGATTCTTGTAATATCATATTAAAATAGAAGAAAGGTAATTTATCGGGCAATTCCGTCAATACGAAGAAGCAACCGTAGACACGTGTTTCGGACTATTAGTCTTCATCAGTACGGTATAGCCAAGGAGCAATTTGGACACTCAATGGAAAAATACTCAAATGGAGACCATAAAGGGGGTGACCAATGTCGCCAATTTGGCACTTCAGTCCCAACATCTTCAGGATTCGAAGACAAGAAGTGATGGTCTCCATTTGCGTGTTTTTCCATTGACTAATAGGCCGAAACACGTTAACCAGGTTTCCTATATATTAAAATGTTTAGAATCATAGTTAATAGGAACATTTTTAATTAACGAAAAACCATTGAAAAATTGTGTTTCACAGATAGACCTGGCAATAGAGACAAAAATAGTATCATCAAGCCGACGGTCCCAGGTCACGTGGAACAGTCCGTAGATGAATTGTGATGTTTTCGACTCGCAAATATCATTACTTAATTTGTTATAAACAAAAAACGTCAAAAAATCGTGATTTTTTTCGTTTTTCGCTTGTAAAAGCTGACCCGATGGAGCAATCTTGATGCTTTCAACAGATGAATTGTAGAGAATGAAAAGACGAAAAAAATAAACCCTACAGGGACTCGATCGCATTAAAATTAACGGAGGAAATGCGAAAAAACCGGACAAATCTGCGTTTCTTAAAAAGTTCATAACTCCGCCATTTTCAAAGTAGTCGCGCAGGCTTTTCGCGACAAAGTAGCGATTGGTGGGTACTTTGAGTGTGCATAACCCCGGCTTTGTGCGATGATTAGTTTTTGCACAATTGCGATTGGAATTTTTTTATGCAATTTGGTTTGGCGAGCCTGGATGCGTCGGAGGTGGTCCGATTTTAATTTTTTTAACGCGTTTATAAGTAGAAGTATTGTGCTACAAAACGTCTATTCTGATTTTGCGTTAAAATGTTGCGAAATAGGCGAAAAATAAATGCAAACATAAGTCTGCTACAGTGTGGTATTTCTATATTTGCGATTAAGTGAGTGAGATTTGATGAATGAATTAATGTCTTAGACCAGGCAATAGAGATTTTTTTTGTGACAAAAATAGTATCAGCAAGCCGACGGTCCCAGGTCACATATTACATATTATATTATACGGTTGTTATACTGTTAATATTGATAATTACATATCTGTAATTTAGACTAAGGTAAGGTTTCTGTTTGAATTAATTTTACTTATTTTTTATTATTACACTCATAGTCAACATAACCTTTCTCTTGTCCCATCATCAGGCTGTCAAAAAAAAGAAAACAACTTATAAAATACTAAAACTGAATATTTCATCACATTACCTATCAGACAAACAAGTTTTTTCGTTCAATATTTTTCGAGAGAGTGAAGATAAAAATAGCAAACGGAAGAATATTCGATTCAGCTTCTCGCGGTGGATATTTGTTTCTTTACCGCGTTTATTATAATCCAACGCCTGTTTATATTTTTAAGTCTGCCGGTTTCTTGGCGATCTCTACCTTTGTGACCTATATATTGACCTATAATACCGGCTACTAAAGACTATCAAGGTTAGCCGAGGCGCCTACAAATCTGTAGCTGACCGACACACACGATGATAAAGTTATTTCGATCGGAATCTTGGTGCAAATTCAAGTTTTTATTGCCTAGGATGCCTAGGTTAATGTTGCGAAAGTGTTGACAAACGTCTGTTAGCATACAGGGTGTCCCAAGATACAGGCCTGAAGAAATTTAAATACATACCTACTGGTTATTCCATCATGGCATACACAAACTTATTTTCTTTTTAAATGCAACACTAGGTATACTATTGCTGTTTTTTAAGACATTAAGATTTTAATCATTTTGTCAACAATTTTCATTTTGCTGTTATCACCTGTTGAGACCTGTTGATCAATGCCAAAAAAGTGCATTTTTAACAAAAATATTCTGAAGTAACTAATAAGGATAAGAAATAAGAGACTAGACTGTAAAAGTATCATACTTTTAGATAGTTATAATTGAGGTCTATCGTCAATAGTTAAAAAGTTATTTAATTGGACAATATTATAATCTATGTAGTTAGGTTCCGTGTAACTACTAAAAAATATAAAAATTTCTCCATATCACCACCCTTTCTACAAAAATTTATATTTAAGGTGCGCTTTCATTAGTGCTAATGGAAGTGGTAGCAGATGCCATTATAGTATTTCTAATAGAAAATTGCTAGTGACTCATGTTTATGTACATGCAAAATAATATGTGTCACTATCACGATATGTGAGAAATACTATAATTTCGTATGCTACCATCGCCATTACCTACCATTACCACCAATCGGAACGCACCTTAATACGGGGAAAGC
The DNA here is from genome assembly GCA_963966075.1 of Aphodius sticticus. Classification (NCBI taxonomy): domain Eukaryota; kingdom Metazoa; phylum Arthropoda; class Insecta; order Coleoptera; family Scarabaeidae; genus Aphodius; species Aphodius sticticus. The sequence goes on from OZ014513.1 coordinate 33,161,587, forward strand.
TACATAAATAAGAACAAAACTTGATTTCAGATTTTGAATATACCTACATATTCTTTTTTGTAACCAAATAATAACTTTTATAACAAAGGTTCACATGGTAAAACTAAAAATAAAAACATATTCTTAACAAAACCAATAATATAACAACAAACAATAATATAACAAAAGCTGATTTGGAATATAATAGTATATTATTATACAAGTTTTATAAGACGTCAAATTGGCGCACGAGTTGTTTTGGGCACGACGAGCGTAGCGAGGAGTGCCCAAATGGAACGAGTGCGCCAATACGTCTTATAAAACGTGTGTAATATACTTTTTTTTCTACTTTGCGTCATTAATTTTATATAAATTTAGAAATTGTGGTTACTATATTGCGCTAAATTAGAATCTAGGGTATTTCGCGGGTACCACGTGGCTGCACTGTAGTAACTGTCAACTTCGTTAAGGATGAAATCTATGAGATGAAATCTTGACAAAATCTAATTGTGAATAAAATTACTCTACTTTAGCCTACAAGTTTGAATAAATATTCAGCGAGGTCTCAACGATGATCATAATGGAGCTTGGGGCAACGCTTTTAACCCTACTGTGATAAATATATGAAACTTAACCTAAAAAGTCAACAACTTTAATAGTGGTTTTATAAGTATAATAATCAGAATAGATGTGTTTGGCGGTGACTGATTAGTTACTTCGAAGAACAAGAACTTACTAAAGAATTGTTTTAACACCTAACGTTTAATAGCGGTGTCTACCTAATTCCGCTACGTAGCCGTTGCGGCTTATATATTTACAAGCACTTATAATTGAAACCCAATTTTAATTTTGGCAAAGTAGTTTATTAGAATAAATTATACTTAGTAAAATTACATGTGATGGAGGTAATACAAATATGTTGCACACAACCAGAACTAAGACGAAGTCGAAAGCGACGGACAAAAATGAATACGAATTGAGCCGAACAGAATTCGGTCCAAAATGTTACCGAAAACTTATACGTTACATAAACTAAGAAATCCTCTACACTTTAAATGTACTATAGCTTCATACGTGTATGCTGATAAACCATTGATTGCGCATATACAATCTCGTAGCAGTAATTAAAATCATTCATAACTACGATGTAGGTTTGATCTTCGCATAATACCTTATTAAAGTAAATGTGGTCCTTGAATTATATCTGAAAAGGGGATTTGATGTTTAGTTGAAAAGAATGATAACGATCACTTACCAGAGTCGTAAAACATCACCGAAAACGTTATGCTGGCGTATTTTGATGAACACAGCAAAACTAAGAAAGCCACAACCTTTGGCCATACTATAGCAGGCTACACGCATGTTTAAATATGTATAGAATATTGATATTTCGCAGTTTATGCGATTGCAAGAGATTAAAAAGAGGCAGTGTGTGGTTATGTATTGTACGTTTGACATTTGGCATTTGATATCAATGTGTACCAATCCTGGCAATCTTAGACAAAAATGTTACTGTTTTCGGTGTTACAATGTGTTAATTGTAACACCGAAAACAGTGTTACAATGTGTGCATTGTGAATGCAAAGTAGAAAATAGTATATTATTATACAAGTTTTATAAGACGTCAAATTGGCGCACGAGTTGTTTTGGGCACGACGAGCGTAGCGAGGAGTGCCCAAATGAAACGAGTGCACCAATACGTCTTATAAAACGAGTGTAATATACTATTTTTTCTACTTTGCGTCATTAATTTTATATAAGTTTAGAAATTGTGGTTACTATATCGCGCTAAATTAGAATCTAGGGTATTTTGCGGGTACCGCGTGGCAGCACTGTAGTAACTGTCAACTTCGTTAAGGATGAGATCGATGAAATAAAATCATAACAAAATATAATTGTGAATAATTTTACTCTACTTTAGCCTACAAGTTTTAATAAATATTCAGCGAGGTCGCAACGATGATCATAATGGAGATTGGACCAACACTTTTAACCTTACTGTGATAAATACATGAAACTTAACCTAAAAAAATACAACTTTAAAATACTGGTTTCATAAGAATAATAATCAGAATAGAAGTGTTTGGCGGTGACTGATTAGTTACTTCGAAGAACAAGAACTTACTAAAGAATTGTTATAACGCTTAACGTTTAATACCGGTGTCTACCTAATTCCGCTACGTAGCCGTTGCGGCTTATATATTTACAAGCACTTATAATTGAAACCCAATTCTAATTTCGGCAAAGTAGTTTATTAGAATAAATTATACTTAGTAAAATTACATGTGATGGAGGTAATACAAATATGTTGCACACAACCAGAACTAAGACGAAGTCGAAAGCGACGGACAAAAACAAATACAAATTGAACCGAGCATCCAAACGTCCAAAATATTACCGAAAACTTATACGTTATATAAACTAAGAAATCCTCTACACTTTAAATGTACTACAGCTTCGTACTTTAATGCTGATAAACCATTTATTGCGCATATACAATCTCGCAGCATTAATTAAAATCGTTCATATCTACGATGTAGGTTTGATCTTCGCATAATACCTTATTAAAGTAAATGTGGTCCTTGAATTATATCTGAAAAGGGGATTTGATGTTTAGTTGAAAAGAATGATAACGATCACTTACCAGAGTCGTAAAACATCACCGAAAACGTCATGCTGGCGTAATTTGATGAACACAGCAAACTAAGAAAGCCCCAGTCCGTTGGCCATACTATAGCAGGCTACACCCATGTTTAAATATGTATAGAATATTGATATTGCGCAGTATATGTGATTGCAAGCGATTAAGAAGATGCAGTGTGTGGTTATGTTGGGTTATGTATTGTACGTTTGACATATGGCATTTGATATCACTGTGTACCAATCAGACAAAAATGTTACTGTTTTCGGTATTACAATGTGTTAATTGTAACACCGAAAACAGTGTTACAATGTGTGCATTGTGAATGCAAAGTAGAAAAATATTTTTTTGGCACTATTACAGATAAAGAATCGTTATGAAAGTTTTGGCCCATCTGAAAAAAATCTGATGTGGCCAGCAGGGCTGTGGAGTCGGAGTCGTGGAGTTCAGACAAATTTCGGAGTCGGAGTCGGAAAAAATGTACCGACTTCGACTCAGAGTCCAGGTTTGATTTTTGTAGAAAGAGAAAACATTAGAGATGGACGTTGCCTCAGTAGACAGTAAACAAATAAAACTTAACATTCTATTAGGTCTTTGACAAAGTACCTACCTACATACCTACTTGTGTAAATAATAAAATTACATAACACACTGTTCAAGCGAAAGTGAAGACGATTAACAAAAGTAATCCGGCAGAAATTTGAAAAAGGTAATTTGAACAAAAGATTTTAAATGAGATTGAGAAAGTAAGGCCGTAGTTAAATGTAGTAATAATCATTTATCCAGATTACCTGTTGCAGCCATAATTATGCTGCTTTGACGTCAGCTTTGTAAATAATTAAAAATTATGTCAGGGCATCCTTGCAGGATGGTTGGAGCTATTCTGTTCCTGACAGCAATTTTATAAACGTATTTTGCATTTAATTCTATTTTTATTAAAATGAATTTTATTTTGTATTATACACTATGTCTTATGGGTGATTTTGTTATTATTAGAGATAGAAGGTCGGTTAAATGGACTAAGTAGTGCCGATTTGTATATTCTCTGGAGAAAACAATTAAATACTTAATGATGTCAGAGATATTTTGAATAAACAAATTACAGAAAGAAATTACCTATGTATTATAATGGGGTATTCCGGTGTTTTTGAAATTGTCATTTTTTACAAAGTATGGGTGCTACTGTTTGGTACTTCACAAGTAAAATATCAAACATTGTTTTAAATTAAGAGAAATCGTTGTTTGAAGTTTGAATTAGGATTGGTCTTTGTGACGTCACAAAGACCGCTCAAAGTGAGCGACTTGACAACGTTGCTATATCTAGGGTGCACGTAGTAAATTTTTGTCTTCTGTTGTGTCAACGTTTAGAATCGCTCGTTTGTTGACACGCTTTGGTTATTGAGGTTATATCAAACACTTGGTCAAAATGTATAAACTCCAACGCCGACATTGTTCTGTGCCGGGCTGTAACAGCAGTAGAACAGTAACTCCTGATAAGATTTTCTTTACATTGCCGACTAGCGAGATGAGAGATGTTTGGCTTCAAGTTTCAATGATGAAATCATCTCTCAAAAAAGTTACCTTTATTCGTTGTCAAACAACAGGGTCGCCAACCGTCAACTTGGCCGATCAGTTGTTCGAGAGCTGTCCGCTGTTGCCACCGCTACTAGGGATCGGTAATCATCGTGTATTTCCGAGGGTGGTCGGTGAATTCAAACAAAATGCACTTTTAATTGCAATTATCTTATAGAAAAACTAAATCAAAAAGCTCATAGCTTTACTATATGAATCCTCATAAATTGTACAATAGGTTAAACCGAATATCTGCTTAAATTTTGACATGACCGGAATACCCTATTATGTGGTCATAACTTTTTTATTTGTGGTCCGATCAGTAGGCCTTTTTGCATCTTATAGGCCGTGTTTTATTTACAATTAGATTTGCAGTTTAAATATGTTTTGCTTATGGTTTCAGCATTTGTTTGTGAGTAATTGGATATGCACAAGCCATATGGTTAATACAATGAGATACAATACTAGAATATAAATTTAATTTATTAATTTTTTTCTTTTTTCCTGGTAGTGCTTTTGTTTTCATAGCAAATTGAATGTTGCTCGGTTGTATTACTCTGCGTCAAATTTATGATTACTTACATATGTAAGATTTTTATTACACATAATTATTTGAACATATTTTTGTATGCAATTTCTCTGGAGTCGGAGTCGGCCCACGAAAAATATCTGGAGTCGAAGTCGGACTCGGAGTCGAGAATTTTTTTACCGACTCCGCAGCCCTGGTGGCCAGGCATATGACTTTATCATACTATGTAGGTATATATAAAATTACTAGTAAATGAGATTCTATTTGATCGAGATCGGTCGTATCTGCATTAAATAAAACTAGTTAGCCCGGATTTGACAGATATTTTGATACTATTGACAGTAGGTATTGTCAAAACATTAGCGTTTGACACTACCTACTGTCATTAGAATGAAAATATCTGTCAAACCCTTGCTAACTAGTTTTATATTAATGCAGACACGACCGATCTCGATCAAATAGAATTTGCTCACACAGCTTAACTATTAATTTTTATATATATTAGACATAAATTATACATCATTTCCTCTACTTTAATTTATTATTTGACTATTTTGACGAAATTACAGAAATGACCGCATATTTGCAAAATCCTCGAAAAAGGCTTGGAGGAAACATCCAGTTCCTTTGGACTCGTATGACAAAGTAAAAAAAAATACAAATTTTTGTTTATTTTTCTGCAACTCGACTTTTTCCCGAACTCGATTTTTATTTTCCTTGACCTAGTTTACTGGAAAATAAGTATTAAACTTGTTTATTAGAGAGTTGCTATGAGTTTTTTTATATCCGAAGCTACGTCATCATTGATGTTTAATGCGCTTTCTTCAATTAAACCTTCGACTTCTGGCAATAAACTACATTTATTTTCATTCAACTCGATTTTTTATTATTGCGTTAATTTTATCTTTAACAGTATTCATTCAACTTTCCAAAAATATTAGCCAAATATGCTAACCGGGCCATCCGCAGTTCGTGAAAGAAACAATTTTTGGATTCGAAATTAGCGTCTCCAAGGAAAACTCGAACTTTTGATTTCAAGCTCGAAGACACGACTCAAAACTTTACATCTTTAGAGCCATCTAACATCGGACTGTCTCAAGATTGTCTCACCTGACATAATATTGAAAACATTCGTGAATTTAACTCTCGATTTTTAATAAAATTGATAACTTTTACTGCTTGATCCTTGAGTGTTTTTAGTCTTTCTGGTAAGGTAAACATCCCACATTCAGACAGGTTAAGGAATTTGTGTTACATTTTTAACTGTAGAATTTATATTTATGTGGTGCCAATGACTATGTCAACTTTTTTGAACCAAATATTTCTTTCTAAAGATATCTGGCTATTCATTTTTAAAGAAAATGTATAATAGTTATGTAATTTATATTATATTCTATAAGTTTAACAATTTTCCCTAATTCCTACACTAAGCGTATATTTTGATCAGAAATCCGACACCTCAGTGAACCTAATTCAGACAGTGATCCTAAATCAGACACTTGTGGTACATTATTCCGACAAATATAAACATTCAAGTAGATAGTAAGTTTTTTTAAATATTGTTACATAAGATTTATCATTAAGAAATGAAAAACATTTATGTTTTATCATTTCTAATGAAACAGTTTAAAATAAGTCCTTAGTCTTCTTCAGTCTGCCCTCTACCTCATCTGTATTTTAATGTTTCTTGCATCTGGAATTTTTAGTGTTCTCTTTTTCTTGGCGCAGCTTTTTATTCTGTCCCTTTTTCGCTTCCTTTCTTATTTCTCTGGAATGATTTTCTTTTGTGCCTCCTTCTTTTTTATTAACAAATATTCTCTCCAAGCATTGTAAGCTCTAATTGTATATCAATATTGATACTGACTTTAAAGTGAACATGAGAAACGAAATAACAAATTACGAAGCCATGCAAATTTTGAGTGTAGTCATTTTTTATGATCACGATGGTACGATCCTGGTACGATACGGGTTGTGCCGTATAATGGATCGTGTGTGGAACGCTTAACCGGCACCATCACGATGAACAAATCTTGAAAATCTATTTTTCGGCACGATCAATTTAAATAATGAATACGACATAACATTTACACAATTTATATAGACTGCGTTTCAGCTGCAACAATGTGGAAATCAGGTCCTAGGATGCGTTAGGACCTCGTTAATTTTCGATTTGTTGTACAGGTTTAAAATTACGTACGCATTAGGTAAACACACGTCAAGCTGGTGGAATAATAAACCAATTGGATACTACAAATAATACCAATCTATCGCATCCCGTATGTTTAATCTACCTCGGTTTCAGAACAAAAAGATCAAAAGCTGGTACAGAAATATGTTACACACAATCAAATAAAATATATGAATTTGTAAGATTCTATCATGTTAGCACAATCTGTGATTTTTTTTTTGTAATAGAGGGAATAGGGTATTTGACTGTATTAAAAATATGGCTTGTATTATAGTCATCCTAATAGATTACAGTTTAAGAAAACTATTTGTTATTACTTTTCAAAAACAATATGCTTTACTTCTATTAAAAACCAAAATTAAAATAAAATTATATTCACGTCCTATCACGTGATTGAAAACGCTCTGTAATTGGCTCAGTCTTCAGTGACGTCATTCGTTAGTACGCTTAGAGCGCGTTCGGTTTGTCAGGGTAGGGTATGGGGAGAGCAATGCTCAGATAACCTGGGTCGGATGTCTCTCTCTTATATGCATATAAACGCCGTATGACGTTAGTCCGCCTATTATGCAGCAAGTCACTCTCACCGTACCCTACCCGATTATCCGAACGCACTCTTATGCTTCGCCCGTTTGAATTTAATAGCACTAAAGTGCCATGTAAGCATAACTTTGTAGGTTAGGTTAGCCCTAACCTTAAGCTGTCAGATCAGATCAGATAATACCTGGTTCGAAAATACGATAGATAACTTATTCTAGTCAGTTTTACTTATGTCGAAGTAATCTTCACAACAAAAGACACTCACAGACAAAGGTATTGGCCGCTATTTATTTCATTTGGATTTCTACGAGCCAACCACTTTCTTCGCAGTTTCAAATCTTGCGGAACAGCTACAAATAGTTTATCCGGAGTTTTTATTGACGTATTTCTGCATTGTGGATTTATACACCATTTATAACCCATTTTTATGTTGAAATTGTGAAAACAACACATACAACACAATTACCAAACGGCGACGATGCCGATGCTGACAGATCATATGGGCCGCTTTGACATCTACTATCGTGTGACGTCACACAACACAAAGTATCGTTTTGGCGGGACTTTTTGTGATTCAGTTTTTAACGCTGATTTTTATGAACCATTGATGAAATAATTCCGAAAAATAATGCGTTTACAATGTAGAGTGAAGGAATAAACACACTAAGATGGTTTTCCAATAATAGTCAAATACCCTATTGGAACTGGAGCTCTTTCATATCGTTTTTTCAAAGTTTTTTTGATATTAGATTAAGATCTAATGTTGATCTTCTTGGTTTATATTTACTAATAATGTAGTATTCTAATAACAAATAATGCAATTTATTTCCTTTAAGTTATTTTTATCTTATATGCATTAAATCAAATCGAATGATTGTTTTGCTGGATGTCACGGTGAGTTTCCATTGTATTCATTCGGAAATAACACGCAAAACAGTATTCAAAATAGTATAATATTCATCGTTTCTAAAGTTGGCTCGTAGCCAATGGAAAATCAAAATATTCACATAATATATAATATTGATTCAAGTCACCCTGTGTCTGCATCACGGGACTCTGCAGTCCCATCACTTATATTTGAATAGTTTATTTATAAGCGCTGCAAAACATTTTCAATCGCCACAACCTGAGTGCTGAAAATTGCTGCAGTCAGCTCCATGATGCACATCTAATAAAAACGCAGTAAATACTTTAACGATCTTTCAATTTTTATCAAAGGCCTACGTCCAGTCCAAACAAAATTCGATCGTAAACGTTTGGTGGAATTGTAAATCTTTTCCGTTATGGCGGAGCGACAACAACTTCCGTGTGAAAATACTCCGAAATAGATCAACAGATTTGAACTGTTCTAGCCTTCCTATATATTGGCTCGTCGCTTCTGGCCTCCAATAAGCAAAAAAGAACTGCTAGCTGTCGCAAAGCGTTTAGTTTTGTTCGAGAACATTTGAATTTTGGCGGTAAACTTTCTATAAATACTAAGTGTTAGTTAAATGTTATTAGAATTACAATTAATGTGAAAAAGTAATCTGATTTCATTTATACGTGACTGCAAAGATATACAGTGTGTCCAGGAAAGTCCGCATCGTATGGAATTTTTTTTTATTATCCATTTCTCAGAAAATTTTATTCTTTATAAAAGTTGGCGGCTTGTATGAAACCAAAACGGCAATAGTCAAATATGTAAATTTCAGTGCCATATACCGAGCGATTCAGAATATATGAATTTGTGATAAGAGTAAAGTACCTTTATTTTCATTATTATCGATAAAGTTTATTTTGAAATGTTGTTAATTTTTACTTTTATGACAAATATTAGTCAATGCCAGTGATCCTAAAACGTCCATTTTAATCTATTTTTTAGAAATTTGAATACAATTTTTACATTTTTTTATTAGTTTGGTATGATAACTAATGTTTATTTAGAACTAGCGCAAATATACTCATTTTCATGATGCAAAGTTGATATTTCACCCTGTAGAATAGATCATAGATCATACAATAACTAATGGATATGTTTATAATAGTAGTTATCCATCTACAGCAAGCGATTATCTCGATGCTGGTGATATTTTCAATTCAAGACACCCCGACAGCCAAATTGCCCATGCAACCATTTCTAGGACAATCAGAAAATTCAAGCAGACTGGGTCTGTTGAAAATCTCTTTAAGAAAAATCACAAAAAATTGTATTGCCGAAAATAAGGAAACAAGTTTACCAGTGTTGCAAGCGCTAATTGAGCATAGAACGACTTCGGTTCGACAAATTGCTTCTCACACCCAATGCAGTAAATCAACAGCGCAGATAACATACTCAAACTGAACCAATATCACCAAAAACATGCGAAATTTATAAGTACACTAAAGGAAAGACACTATGGCATCAGTACCATACCTATGACATCAGACCTGATGCCATAGGTATGACTTCGCCATCTGGTTTGAGGGGAAAATCGAAGAGGACAGAATTTTTTTGTTATGGACAGACGAGGCAACATTTACGTCAAATGGCAATGTTTCTTCACAAAATGGCCGTTGGTGGACCCAAGAAAACCCGAATTGTACGATAGAATGCCGATATCAGTGCCATTTTAAGACCAATGTACTGTGCGGTATTTTGAACAATCAAATTACTGGGCCCTTTTTTTCGTCCAAATTTAAATGTAGAATTATATCTTCAGTTCCTGAACAGCCTGTTAACACCTTTTTTTTTTTTAAACACCGTTAAGAACTTTTTAAACCAGAAATTAGACCACCGTTGGATAGGTAGAAAAATTGGGAATCGAGATATTGGCTGCCTAGATTCCCCGACTTTCAGATTTATTTTTATTAGCTCAAGTAGAAAGTACATAAACAATGACCATTTAGACTTAGAGGAAGCTATACAACATTGCATCCAAAGGCATTCCACGGAATTTTCTAAATAATACTGCCGATGATTTTTCTCGAGGAATGTGTTTATGCATAGAACGGGAGAGACACTACACAGAGACATGATGATGACGTAGATGAAAAATATCAATTTCGTACCCAGATAATGAGTAATGTTGCGATAATTCTAAATAAACATTACTTATCATACCAAAATTACAAAAATATAAATAATTTAATCAAATTTCAAAAAAATAGATTCAAAGGAAGCTTTCAGTACCAATCACTGGCATTTACTACTCACAAGAGTTTGAAAAAGGTATGTGCGTGTGACTTGAAATTTCAATATAAATTTTACTTTTAAAGAACATCTCCAAGCCAAGTTTATCGATAATAATGAAGTCATACTAGATGCCATAGTCTCTTGCCTTTAGCTTAGTTGTTATTTTGGTTTATAAAGGTAATATTTGTTCAGTTTTTGTATGTTATGTGCTGTTTGATGCTGTTGATTTACTGGATTGGGTGTGAGAAGCAATTTGTCGAGCCGAAGTCGTTCTATGCTCGTTTGTTATTACCGTTTGCTTAATTAAAGTATTTAGTGTATTAAAATGAACTTTATTAAAAAGAAATGACAAATGACAAGGTACCTAAAGTAAAGTACATACAGTGTTTCCCAAAAGTAACGGATAAATTCAATAAAACCTTAAATAAAAATATTTCAGAAAAATGCTCTGACACGTCGATTTTTATTTTTAAATTACTATCCTGACATACACTTTTCAGCCCCCCACCCCTTAGCCCCTAAGGGGTGGCAACCCCAACTTTAAAAATTCAAATAGCAAAGTACCCCTTGCGATACCTCAATTGATAGATTTTTTTATTCTGAATACAACGAAAAAAAGATTATCAAAATCAGTTGATAAATAACCGCGATATTTACCAAAATGTATTCAAAGACGAACGTCAATATTCGAGTAAGCGCTGTTGAAGCGGGCATAGCAATATCGTTCAAACAATTGCAACTTGTTTTTACTTATGTCAAACACAATTCCGATTCTTCGTCATTGAAGAAATAGTTGCAAAATGAGATTTACAGAAACCGAAAGAATCGAAGTTTTAATGATTGGGTTTGGAGATAGAAGCCGGACGCATGACGAAGTTCGTGTTTTGTTCAATGAAACGCACCCGGACCGTCCGCCAATATCGGAATCTACAGTAAGTCGAATCGAAAACAAATTTCGCGATCTCGGTCATGTACGGGATAAGCCTAAGGCAGGACGTCCATTGGCCTTAATTGAAAACCGACAATTGGATGCTATTTTAATGGTGCAAGAAAATCATTCAACCCTTGCGGAGGTCGCTTCACAAGTTAGTGCGTCAAAAAGCACAGTGTCCAGATTATTTCGAAAACACAAATTTCACCCGTATGAAGTGCACTTGGTACAAAAATTGTCCGATGATGACTTTGGTCGACGAGTGCAGTTTTGTGAGACAATGATGGAACCCTCTAATGAAAATCCTTGCTTAATTAGAAACATCGTTTTTTTCTGTTGAGGCAACATTTTGTCTGAATGACACCGCCAATAAACAAAATTGCCGTTCCTGGGCTCGTCAAAATCCGCATTGGATGGTGGAAGCGAACACACAATATCCTCAAAACCTTAATGTGTGGGCTGGTGTGGTGGGTTCTAGAATTATTGGAACAAATTTTTCGACGGAGCACTGAATGGTGAACGTTATCTGAACTTTCTACGAAATGAACTACTACCTACTTTAGCGGTGTTGTTTCCCAACGCAGAAGATCCTGATAGACACAAGGACAGAATTTGGTTACAGCAAGACGGTGCGCCTCCACATTATGCGCGACAAGTTCGAGAATACCTCGATCAAGTATTTCCTAATCCAAATATTTTCAAATTTCCTAATGAATTGGTAGATGAAGGCTTATTGAATGGCCAGCAAGATCGCCAGATTTAACCCCACTAGATTATTTTCTTTGGAGCTATTTAAAAAGTAAAGTTTATTTTAATAGACCTGTAAATATTGAGGCGTTAAAGGAAAGAATTCCTGCAGTAATTCACTTAATGACTCCAGGAATGTTCGAAAACTCGAAATAAAATGTTAGAAAATGTTCAACAAGCGTGTGGGGATAGATTAGGGCATTGTCTCGTCGTTAACGCGCAGCACTTTGACAATTAATTAAGGATTAGTTAATTAAATTTTGTTATTCCCCAATTTCGTGTATAAATAAATTTTGATAAATATCGCCGTTATTTATCAACCGATTTCGATAATTTTTTTTTCTTTGTATTGAGATTAAAAAGTCTATCAATTGAGGTATCGCAAGGGGTACTTTGCTATTTGAATTTTTAAAGTTGTGGTTACCACCCCTTAGGGGTGAAGGGGTGGGGGGCTGAAAAGTGTATATTAGGATAGTAAGTTAAAAGGAAAAATCGACGTGTCGGAGCATTTTTCTCAAATATTTTTATTTAAGGTTTTATAGAATTTATCCGTTACCTTTGGGAAGCACTGTATAACGCAATTTTTGTATTCGTAATCGAAATATAATATAACGGCGTCATTGATATGAGTATTCCAATATATCATATTTTTCGTTCGTCCTTTTCTTCCAGCTATAATCATCATGTTAACATCATGTTGTATATCTATATTTGTATAAAAGGCGTGACGGAGTGGTGGAATATATTCCAACGATGTGATTAGGTTTCTGTATTTTTATTTTGATTGATGTTTTACTCAAAGGCGTATAAAAAGCCGGAAAGACGAACTTCCAACTTTTGAGGTTTAATATTACTAATAAATTTGTATTTTTTGGGATGATAGGGCTCAAAAAAAGGGTGTTCTTTGTTAGGCCTTTTTTAATGTTCAATATTTCGCCAATTCTTGTTGGCTTCTTAAAGAACTAACATTTTTTTTGTATGCCATGAATTTGCGGTCGGACACCGAAACTTGAGCAACATCTACAGCTTTTTATTGAATTTGGATTACAATGACTCAAGGGTTTTTAATGATACAGCTGTCGGTGTGAGCGATTTAAGCGAGCTGTCTTTTTTTTAAGTGTTGTTTGTTTTTGACTAATTTATTGATTTCTGTTAATAATTCGTTTTTGCACTAGTCTGTTTTGTAATGTACCTTATGATTTTTAATTTTTATTGTGCGGGTTTTCTCAAAGTATTTTGTTGTCGTTGTATGGAATTTTTGCGATATTCCATTGGGTCAGGTTAGCGGTTTTCAGTTTTTTGAGCGAAAGAGTTGTTCCGATGTCCACAGCCTTCAGTTTAGTTTGAGTGTCCGTAACCTCTGTGTGTGCATTCTGTTTAGTTCGTTGCAATGTTATTAACGTCCATGCTTACGCTGTGTTTTAAGGCCATTCATTAGGTGTGTAGTATGTACAATCCGCTTTTAACATGTTTTGTTGTTTGTCAATTGTGTGTTAAATTTTTAGTTCTTGAAGAAGCCAACAAGAATTGGCGAAATATTGAACATTAAAAAAGGTCTAACAAAGAACACCCTTTTCTTGAGCCCTATCATCCCAAAAAATACAAATTTATTAGTGTACAATCAGGGGCAAAAAAGTTTCACATTGGATTTAATATTACTGTTTAGAGTAGTTTAGACTATTCTTGTATCCAAACGCGTCTTTCGCTTTTATAATAAACGAAATAACAAATTGCTCTCCACTTTGTATCTTCGGTATCATTTTTAGGGTCCTTTATTATTTCATAAAATAATAATAATAATAATAATAATAATAATAATAAATTCTTTATTTGTCGTATGAACTGTTCCAGATATTGACAATTGTCAGTTACATTGTAGAAAGCCTTATTCTAGATATAAAAATGGTAAAAAAGAGTAGACATCGTCTTTGGTCATATTATACATACAAAATTTATTGATTTACCTCTTATTACGATCTCCCAATCTACACAATGTGACAAAAACTTCAGGAACTTGCCTTTTCTTTCTCAAAGAAACCAAAACTACTGTCACACTCCATGTATGTATGTCCAGGTTCAAGGAACTTAACCGATATAACTTAATCTCTGTTATATGACTACTCGAACTGAATAATTTTCATTTTTGACGTGTGCAGGTATTGCTGTATGCAACAATGTTTAGTAAAATATACTTTAGAAGTGGTTAATAAGGGTGACGGCAGTGCGTATTGCAAATCAAAACAAGTAACAATATGTTTAGAGTTTTTGTTTTTAGTAATATCAGAACTCATGTTACTTTATGTGACACTATTTAACCACTAGTAAACATGCTAGGAAGTAGCAACAACATTAACGCTTTATGACACTAGCGCGGACGCTATCATTTGACTTATCTCTCGTATACTGTTGGAAGTAATAGGGTTTAAGGTCCACTTGAATCCTTATAGCACTAACACTATTAGCAAATTTTTGAATAGAATTTTAAAGACCACATAAATATGGTACTTAGGGAGACTAAATTTACATGAATTTTTTTCCCCCAAAACAGGGTATCATTTAAGTGTAGTATACTGTACTTAACTCATTTTTTTTAAACTTCACTTAATCCCTTTGACTTCCAAGCACCTCAATTGGAGGTTTACTCTTAGCATTATCCAATAATTTTACAAATGAGCCGCCATTTCAGGAATATCATCAAAATAGTTAAATAATAAATTAAAGTAGAGGAAATTTTGTATAATTTATGTCTCTGTGACATTTTTTGGTAAAATTAATAGTTTAACTGCATGTGCAAATTCTATTTCATCGAGATCGCTCGAACTGAATTAAAACTTATAGTTAGCCAGGATTTGACAGATATTTTGATTCTATTGACAGTATTGTCACCACATCAGCGTTTGACACTGGTGTACAGTATGATCAAGTATGGTAAAGTCATGTGTCAGGCTACATCAGATTTTTAATTAATTAATCGTTTTGTAAAGTGACATTTCTATTTCTTTTATGTCTATTCCTAATTGTTCTTGTATTTCTATTTCTAGTTGCTCTAAAAGGTCCATTTTATACTTTTCTTGCATTTGTGGATTAATTTTGTCTCACTGAAATTAATACAGTGCCCTGTATCTAATCTATGTTAATATAAATTTGACGAAGATCTGCTTTTATGTTCCGCTATTAGTTTGGCTAACTTCCTTCTGGTTTAACCGACATAAAGTACATTACTGTTTGTGGCAGTTGAATTTGCACCGAACGTTTTCAAAAATAAAGTTTGGATCAAATAAGAACAAATTAAATTGTAATTTTCTAAACAGAGAAAATTCAGAATTTCCTAAAAAGCGGGACATTTTAAAACAAATTGTAAAATGTCCGATTTATTTGTGAGCTTTTGCAAACAAAAATCGCCAAACTAACGACGCAAAAAAAGCATTACATATGGTATGATGTTCAAATGTGTACTGAAACTAAACAGAATCTTTCATCGCTTATACCTACAAACTGACGTCTACCTCGATGAAATATGAACGTAAGAATACATTCATAACGCACAAAACAATATTTATTTTTGTCACCGTCTTTTTTTTTCCGCCGTGTCGTCGTATGTGTTAATAAAACCGCAAAATTACTCTTAAACTTACAGACTTATGAAGTAAAACGTCCGGCTTTTGAATTTAAGATAACTGAAGTGGCCGAACAACAGCTAAAAATAAGCTACTATAATGTTGGTTAGTGACGTGCGTCTGTTGCACTGTCTTTGTCTACACTCCCAAATAACCAGAAGGTCGCAAAACGTATTTTCAAATGATATTTACCAAAACAAACTGCAAATAGGATGTTTATCGTTGCGCATTTTATATGCAATTTGACATTTTCGGTATATACGTTCAATGAAAAGTACTAAAGTTACTAACTGTTAAAGATATAATATTAAATTCGGTTTGATTATGAATGGAGCTAATTAAAGAATGAATGTGGTTTTGAGTTCGACTTTGTGTCGATAGATGGCAGTGCTGCTACACGGGTTCAAATTCTATTTCGGATGCCGAGTCTCGTGCACTTTTTCTTTTCTAATATAAGCCGGCGTTTGACTATAAATAATGTTTGGCGTTTAGTTGTAGTCGCTGCCCAACAAAAGACTTGTTGGATATATTTTTATCGATAACCAATTCGGGTTGTTCGCTATACTTGTTCAAAAAATGGTTCAAAAAAAGTAATACGTACAACATAAGGTAAATGCCCCAAATTCAGGCAGGTTAGGGAATTTTTGTTACATTTGGAACTGTAGAATTTATATTTATGTGGTGCTAATGACTATGTCTACTTTTTTAAACAAATATTTCCTTCTAAAGATATCTGGGTATTCATTTTTAAAGAAAATTGATAACAGTTATGTAATTTATATTATATTTTATAATTTTAACAATTGCCCCTAATTCCGAGACTAAGCGTATATTTTGATCCGAAATCCGACACCTCAGTGAACCTAATTCAGACAGTGATCATTTTACCATTTTACGTCAAACACAATAAAAACAACATGGAATATTGTAAATAAGTTAAGAGGAACTAAGCGAAAAACATTTATGGTAACAGATTTAATGAATGAAAAAACTGAAACTACAAAGGACACCTTGAACAGAATTAATTTATTTTTTGTAAATGCATGCAATGACGCCGATGTAAATTCTACTAAAACGTACCCAGTACAAAGAAACGCCACAACGATGATGCTTAGAGACACAGAACCAGTTGAAATCTTCAATACAATAACTTCTCTAAACAATACGTCCTCGACGGGTCCGGATAACATTCCAACGAAGGTCATCAAGTACTGCGCACACTCTTTAAGTTATCCTTTAAGTAATTTAATAAATAGATGTTTTCGGCAAGGGGTGTTTCCGGAGCAGCTAAAAGAAGCTGATGTCAAACCGATTTACAAGAAAGGTGATAAAACGCAAGTAAACAACTACCGACCAATACCATTAATATCTGTGATTGCTAAAGTATTTGAACGGGTCTTGCTTACTAGAATGTTATCATTAATTGAAAAATGTGACATAATATCAGAAGCACAGAGTGCTTTCTTGAAAGGCAGATCGTCCATGCGCACCATATACTTGACATTGCAGAATATTCTGCACAACTTAAATCAGGGTCGGGCCTCTTCATGGACCTGTCCAAAGCCTTTGATAGTGTTGACCATGCCGTACTCCTGGATAAACTGGAAACGATGGGCTTAAGGGGTCAGGTCTGGGAAATACTTACATCTTACCTGTCAAACCGTCGTCAAAGAGTTACCACAAACAGCGAAACTACTGGAGAAAATATCAACTCAGATTGGCTCCCTGTAACACGAGGAGTACCACAGGGTTCTATCTTGGGACCGTTGCTCTACATATTATATACAAATAACCTACCATCGATTTTGAATTTTCAAGTGGGTATGTATGCTGACGATACTTCAGTTATTATCCCCGCCCAGGATGAAAACCAACATGAAGATCGAATCAAAGACACAATGGGTAGATGTGAGAAATGGTTCAGTGAGCACAACCTAAAGCTAAATGTTGAAAAAACAAAAAAATTTAGCATAAGAAAAGAATTGCCCATAATTGTAGACTACAATGGCGTATTACTAACATCTGCTGATACTTCGACTTTTCTTGGTCTGATGATAGATGCGTCTCTAACCTGGAAACCGCACATAGATAGTCTGACAAAGAAACTGGCACAACATATTTATGCCATAAGAACTTTGTCATCCACTGTTAGCGAAGAAGCGGCCATTTTGGCATATTATGGACTAGTACAGTCAAGAATCTCTTACGGTATAATTTTCTGGGGAAATTGTTCAGATACAAACAGAGTCCTCAGACTTCAAAAGTCGTGTATTAGGAGCATATACAAATTGAAAAAAAGAGACTCTTGTAGAGAACTTTTTAAATCAAAAAAAAAATACTTACCGTCTACGCATTGTACATCAGAGAAAGCTGCTGCTTCGTTAAAACGAACTACAATGAATTATTTTCCCAATACGAGCAATTTCATTCCTACTCTACACTAGCAACAGTGTCAACATTTCTGAAAATACCCCAAACAAAGCTGAGCAAAGTGTACAAAGGTGTTGTGGTGCAGCTAATAAAAAATTTTAAAAGGTTACCTAATTACCTGGTGAAATTACCATACAATAAATTTAAACATGAACCTACACGTTTACTAGTTGAAAGACCACTTTACACCGTCAGTGAATTTTACTCAACAATGTAATTTGAACTGTTTTTTTTTTTGTGTGAGTAATATTTTCCTACTAATTTCTTTTTTTGACGATTTCTTTGCTTGTATGGCCTAATGAATAAATAAAGTATTATTATTATTATTATTATTATTATTATTATTATTTATTGGAATTCTCTGATACATCTCATTAAATACATTAAACCTAGATAATATAATTTAGATACAACATATAAATACTAAAATTACACTAATAGATTTTGACAAGTAATGAGGATCATCAGGGCAAATTGGTAGTACCGAGCTTCGCTGAAGCCTAGGGTACTCCCTTTGCGGGTATCACCACAGCTCAACCCAATTTTGAAAAACAACGCCATTTATGCTTTGCAACACAAGTTTGCAAAGCAAAGGAAAACTGTGGAAACCCCGTACAGCGTTGTGTACAGGTCAGTAAAAACACATGCAGATATTTATTAATAGACATATACAAAGGAAGGTAAAGATGAAAAGTAGTACGATAGCAGTAAATTTAGGATGCTTTATGATAAAACTCTCCTCAAAATATTCGCGCTTCCCAAAACCGCAATTTCCTGAATTTCCCAGGGCGAAATTTTGCACGGTAAAACTTGACATGTTTACTATAATTTAGAGTAACTGCTCCCAATGAACCTACAATCACCGGAATAATGTTTACTTTCATTCCCCACATACGTCCAACTTCTATTGAGAGATCCTTATATTTAAGTTGTTTTTCAAGCTCCTTCCTTACAACATTCGCATCAGCAGGTACCGAGATTTCTATGAACGTGCATACCTTCCTCTGGAAATCCTTTACCACGATATCTGGCTTATTAGCATCAAGCATTCTATCAGTGACAATAGGCATGTTCCATAATATGGTAATATGATCATTACTCACAACAGGAGATGGAACGTGGTCATACCACCGAGACACATCCATTGCTAAACCTAATAGTTGGGAACACAAGTTGTAATGTATATATATTCCCACCCTATCATGCCTAGCAATGTAATGCGACTCAGCTAAGACTGGACAAGCCGCTAACAAATGATAGACATGTTCCGGAGCCTGATGACACAGTCTACAACTCCCATCATGAGCAACTTTCATAATCTTCTGTTCATGATATCTGGTACGTATTGCCTGATCTTGCGCCGCTATGATAGAGGATTCCGTTTCAGCCTTAATGTTTCCATGACAAAGCCAAGATAACGATCCTGACTTTGAAATACCATCACCCTCCACAATTCTTAAAAATTGGCCATGCATTGGCTTGCTAACATAATCCTCTCTCATTTTCTGATTCATTTTTAACTTTATCTGTCGCTTTAAACTCTCCACTGAAATTTTATTTTCATAATTACCGAGTTCTTCCACCTGAAATTTTTCTAAAATTAGTTTATGTTTACTAATTATTGACTTACCAGAAGTATCCCTAATTAATTGTTTAATAACTTTATCCTCCTTGTTGGCCTTTATAAAATTTCCTAAATTTAACATTTCCAAATCATAAATATTTTCCAATTGCTGCAAGCCACGACCTCCATCTAAACGGTGCAGGTATAGTCTGCAGACATCAGACCATCATTATTATTTATTGGAATTCTCTGATACATCTCATTAAATACATTAAACCTAGATAATATAATTTAGATACAACATATAAATACTAAAATTACACTAATAGATTTTGACAAGTAATGAGGATCATCAGGGCAAATTGGTAGTACCGAGCTTCGCTGAAGCCTAGGGTACTCCCTTTGCGGGTATCACCACAGCTCAACCCAATTTTGAAAAACAACGCCATTTATGCTTTGCAACACAAGTTTGCAAAGCAAAGGAAAACTGTGGAAACCCCGTACAGCGTTGTGTACAGGTCAGTAAAAACACATGCAGATATTTATTAATAGACATATACAAAGGAAGGTAAAGATGGAAAGTAATACGATAGCAGTAAATTTAGGATGCTTTATGATAAAACTCTCCTCAAAATATTTGCGCTTCCCAAAACCGCAATTTCCTGAATTTCCCAGGGCGAAATTTTGCACGGTAACTCCTTGACATGTTTACTATAATTTAGAGTAACTGCTCCCAATGAACCTACAATCACCGGAATAATGTTTACTTTCATTCCCCACATACGTCCAACTTCTATTGAGAGATCCTTATATTTAAGTTGTTTTTCAAGCTCCTTCCTTACAACATTCGCATCAGCAGGTACCGAGATTTCTATGAACGTGCATACCTTCCTCTGGAAATCCTTTACCACGATATCTGGCTTATTAGCATCAAGCATTCTATCAGTGACAATAGGCATGTTCCATAATATGGTAATATGATCATTACTCACAACAGGAGATGGAACGTGGTCATACCACCGAGACACATCCATTGCTAAACCTAATAGTTGGGAACACAAGTTGTAATGTATATATATTCCCACCCTATCATGCCTAGCAATGTAATGCGACTCAGCTAAGACTGGACAAGCCGCTAACAAATGATAGACATGTTCCGGAGCCTGATGACACAGTCTACAACTCCCATCATGAGCAACTTTCATAATCTTCTGTTCATGATATCTGGTACGTATTGCCTGATCTTGCGCCGCTATGATAGAGGATTCCGTTTCAGCCTTAATGTTTCCATGACAAAGCCAAGATAACGATCCTGACTTTGAAATACCATCACCCTCCACAATTCTTAAAAATTGGCCATGCATTGGCTTACTAACATAATCCTCTCTCATTTTCTGATTCATTTTTAACTTTATCTGTCGCTTTAAACTCTCCACTGAAATTTTATTTTCATAATTACCGAGTTCTTCCACCTGAAATTTTTCTAAAATTAGTTTATGTTTACTAATTATTGACTTACCAGAAGTATCCCTAATTAATTGTTTAATAACTTTATCCTCCTTGTTGGCCTTTATAAAATTTCCTAAATTTAACATTTCCAAATCATAAATATTTTCCAATTGCTGCAAGCCACGACCTCCATCTAAACGGTGCAGGTATAGTCTGCAGACATCAGACCTTGGATGAAACATAAAATTTAGTGTTAACTGTTTTCTAGTTTTAATGTCCAAATCGCGTATTTCCTTCTTAGTCCAGTTTAAAACTCCAACACTATATCGAAATATTGGAATAGCATATGCATTGATCGCTTGCATTTTATATTTTCCATTTAATCCAGATTTTAGAATTTTTCTGACTCGCTTAATGTATTCGCCTATAACCTTCGCCTTCACCCCTTCATCATCTATACCAAAGGCTTCATCCATTCCCAGATACTTATATCTAGTATTATCTGTTAATTCATTAATACTAGTATGATCATTCAGGCATATGTCAGCGGTTCTCTCAATTTTGCCTTTGACAATACTAATTTTGGCACACTTCTCTAGACCAAACTGCATCCCAATATCGTCAGAGAATTGTTTAACTATACTGAGGCTCCTCTTCAACTGCTCATCATTTTTGGCATAAAGTTTCAAATCATCCATATATAATGAATGACCAATTAACTTTTCGCCAGGTAATAACTGAACACCAACTTTGTCCTCATTCAATTCACTGGACAATGCAAACAGGCCTATGCAAAAGAGCAAGGGTGATAAACTATCACCTTGAAATATGCCACAATTAATATTAATCGGCTCTGAGAAAACACACGACTCTCGTCCCCGCAAGCATAGTTTAGTAGACCATAAGGACATACATGAGTTTACCAGAAAAATAATTTTTTGGTTTACCCCATATATCTCCAAGGCTTTTACAATCCATTCATGCGGGATACTATCATACGCCTTCTTATAGTCAATCCAGGCCATGGATAGGTTTCCTCGAGTCTTCTTGATCTTTTCAACAATCTTCTTGTTAATTATTAACAGCTCTTTTGAACCATAACTGTCCTTTAAAATGCCTTTCTGCTCAGAGGGCAAAACATTATTTTCTTTAAGATGTTCATAAATCTTGGTACCTAAAATTTTAGTTAATAATTTATAACAACAATTTAAACAAGTAATTGGCCTATATTGGGATACTTCCATTGTATTCTCCGTTTTGGGAATCAAAACAGTTACACCTTCCGTCAGCCACGACGGTATCATTTCCGGATTATTAACCATATTGTTAAAACATTTTACTAAATGTTCATGCAATATGGTTATCCTTTTAAGCCAAAAATTAGGAATTTTATCTGGTCCAGGAGCTTTCCAAAGTCCCAAACTTTTGCAAGCATTTTGGAAGTCATCTTTGGAGAGAAGTACATCTTCCATAGCTGGATAATGCATATTCCGCCTCTCCTCGCGTTTAATCCATTCCGCATCAGAATTGTACTTGCCAGATTGCCCCCAAATGCCTGTCCAAAAATTGGTAACATCCTGCATGTTTGGAAAATTCTGGATACAGATGTTCTCCTTGCCAAGACCCCTATAAAATTTTTTAGGATTTTCTTCAAAATTTTTGTTATCATTGTAAGTCCGAATTCTTTTTTCAATTCTTCTGATACGTTGGGCCTTAGCTTGAATTTTCTGTTTTAACTCCTCTTCAATAATTACTATATCCTTCTCTTCGCCTAAAACACTGTATTTTAGTATTATGTTTTGCCGTAACCGTTGTAACCTCTCTGTTAAATGAATAGATCTTCTAATTTCAGAAATCCTGGAAACGTCCTTTCTCCAATTAGCAATATTATTTTGGAGTCTACGCTTCCAACGGTTTTCCCGGATTCGATTATTGTGTATTGATGTAAATTTTGGATTCACCATCTTAGTAATAACATATGCGGATGCGTACAACAAATTATTTATTTCAATAATGGACAATTCTGGCCTATTCCTCAGAAATACTTCCAGATCAGAATTAGCTTGCGCAATCAACTCCCTAACCCTGTTAGTCTCCCGTATAAAAGGCAATCTAACCCTGCTATGAAAATTTCCTGAAGTAAGCAATTCTTGTTGTACCAATATTAAAAACTGACTTTGTTGTACTACATTATCATCATTATTACCCAGATTTGGCATTCCATTTACCTCAATATCTACAATAACAGACACCTCATCATTGCGGCTATTCTGTTCTAATTCTACCACTTCATCCAAAATGTTTCCTTGTTCTACTTCAACCACTTCATCATTTACAAGATTTAGAAAAATCTCTACCTCCCTTCTTATAGAATCTATCTCTATATTGGATAACTTATTACTATTTAGAATGCACCGTCTCTGGGATGCCAAAGTATTAGCAGTCAACTCCATTCTTTTATCTGGGTTTCTTTCTCGCCATATTCTAAAGCATTCCCGTTGATTAGCACATCCAAACTTTAACAATGAACAAAAGTGACACCAAATCACCTCCTTATATTCATTTATGGACCATTTATTACGCATTCTTCTTGAATTATTTAAATCCATTTGTTAAAAGTAAAGTGGGCCCAATAACAATAAAAATTATGAGTAACCTCTTTACTTACACCTGAAATTCTAAGGATAATTAGGTATCACAATAACACTTACTACAAAGAAACGTAGAAATATTACGTATAACTGACAACTTCCTGGATAATTAGAATTGTCAAAATTGACACTGTCACCAATCTGAAACATAAAATATATTAAAAGATATGTTACTACCTCCCAATATACTCCTTCTATTCCAAAATGATGGGCGTCCACTGGGCAATTCCAATCAATTAATGATTTTAAACTGCTTCTTTAATGTGATAATTCTATTTCTTTAGGAGGTCAGATTTGACACTGCGTGCCAAGGCACGGCTATCATTATTATTATTATTATTATTATTATTATTATTATTATTATTATTATTATTATTACCATGTTACCATTTTTAATGAAACACAGTATAAAATAAGTCCATAGTATTCTTCAGTCTGCCCTCTTTACCTCATCTGTATTTTAATGTTTCTTGTATCTGGAATTTTTAGGGTTCTCTTTTTCCTGGTGCTGCTTTTTATTCTGTTGTTTTTTCGTTTCCTTTCTTATTTGTCTCGAATTATTTTCTTTTGTGCTTCCTTCTTTCTTATTAAAAAATATTCTCTCCAAGCATTAGAGATAGTGTTACAGAAGAATAGTTTCTTTTTACTTTATTTTGGTGTTTTAGACCAAAATAATGATTTGTTTAATGGAGCTGGCATGAGTTCAACTGTTATCTCCAAAGATGGTGTATTAATGCCAAAATCGCTACTCTCTGCTGCTAGTGTTGCATCATTCTGTCTTATTTCATCATCTCCTATGATGCCTGTCGATATTTATGCCGGAATTAGGGACTATTGATGATCGTAATTCCGACACCGTGTAATAATTAGGGATTATTGATGTCCGTGATTCCGACACTCGTGTCGGAATTGGGACAAAATTGTAATACAGCAAACGATGTAAAATATGTTATTTTCTTGTGTAAAGACAGCAATAGAGCCATATGTATTACTTCTTACCATGTACACAATTCCGACACACATGTCTGATTTACGGACGTGCTATATTTATATGTATCTAATTCCGACACCCGTAAATTTATAAATAATAGTGGTTAAAAGAGTAGTACACCGTATTATTATGAAAATAGAAAGCATTTTTAGTCAGTCTAAATAGATATTAGAATTTTCTTAATTACCGTTATCCTGTAGCGATTTAAAAAGAAGTCGAATTGCAACCTTTTAAGGAAAAAATCAACTTTTAACGTAACACTCAATTATCAAGATCAGTCAAACTTCTAGGTTATATTCTCACCGTTAGAACATTAGTAGCATAAGAAACTATTGTGGGTTAATAAGTATAATGTCAAATCAACAAACCGGATGTCCTAAAATAAAGTTAAATATTGTAGATTTCTTATTTTATCCAACTAAACAGAAATATGTCGGAATTTAGGACAGTGTCTGAATTTGGGACGTTTACCTTATGCTGCTCGCCCGGTTGTACCAACTCTGATGACCGTCCAATCACGTTGATCATTGGTCAGCGGAGCATTTTTCGTTGTACCAACCTTGATCAGAGGTTGATTGGTCCGTAACCACGCTGCAAGTTGACCGCCGCATATTGGCCGGTGATCGTTTGATCAAGACTGGCGCGCAGACGCATGGCAGGCGCTTGAGTGACGCTAACCTATAATTGTTTGTGTTTACATCTAGTATTGACATCAGCGAACAAATCTCTGGGATTAATTTTGGTAAGTACTAGAAAAATAAGTGTATGTAGTATTTATAATATCAGTTTCGTATACATTTATCATTATCTACAGTTCTTATTTTTTGTTTGCATTTTTTGGGCTCCATATTTTCAATTAATTTGCTTGTAGATCCAGTACGAAGGGACTTTCTTGGGGCCGTGACCGATAATAAAGATTAACTGGTGGACATGGTGCAGCATCCACGACTGCGGCCAGTGTTGAGAGACTGGCCCAATCACTTTTAACAGTGGAACGATGTCGAGTTTTGAAGGAGGTTCAGATTATCTAAAAATCCAGGTGGTGAAGTGGCTGAAAATTACAGAAACCTCAAAAGGTTATTTTCTTTGAATGTCCAGGTGATCCGTAGCACGCTAAATCTTTGAAACATTCTTTGCCGATAGCCAGTTAGCTGATAGACAGCTATCGTGACCAGATGCAAATATTTTCTGAAATTCCCAAGTGAAAGCAGAGCTTGAAAATGGAGATTTTTAAAACTATTATAGTGGATATGGTGTTAAACCCTATCCCATGACGGAAATCCATTAACAGGACACCAACGATTCCTTAATTCGAACGAGACACGTGGTAGCCGGTTTCTTTTGGTGTCTCGCCCATTTTATCCTTGGCGATTTAATTGTATGTCCATAAAATGGATGGAATTGTGATTGTCACAGCTGTCCTACACACCATCGCCTGCGACATGCACGATCAGCAACCAGAAGTGGACGATGATATCACAATTTTAATTTTGCCACTTATTATCGATGATCATGTTAACATTGATAACCAGAGCGACGTTGCAATTAGAAATATGTTAATTGAAGAATATTGAAAGATTTTTTGATAACTAATGATGTATAGTTTTGCTTAAATAAATAATTTACTATAAACTTTTATTTACACCCTTATTTCTACATTTTCCGTAAAGATTAATTAAGTAGGCTTAGTTTATCACTTTGAAAATGGGTAGGGTAAGTATTCATTTCAGTTTAGAACTAAAATTCTATTTATATTGACATAAATAGTCACCAATTGATTTCAAGTTGAGAATATCAATGATAAACAAATTTCCAATGTAAAAAATAATAAGCAAAATGTTTATAAATAAATATCTGTTATAGTAGAAAGTAACTTAATATCTGCTATAATAAATATTGTATTATAATATCTACAATGGCCTATTTTAAAGTTTCAACAGTTCAGCGTGATATTTATATGTTTACTACCACTTTATTTGCTGTGTTAGTTTGGTTGCGGACTTTTCACGTAGTTTCTATTAAATGTACTGGCTTTTGGTAGACGAGTACTGCCAACCGCGCCAACCTTTGATACCTTTGATCAACCGGTCTGCTGATCAGACGGTTTGCGAGTGGTGGTACAACCGGGCGGTAAATGATAGTATGAAATTTCAAACAATGAATAATTGTAATTTTTTCACACAACAAATTTTAATATCTTTTGCCATCTTTTTGATGTTTTTACATCACTTTACACTTACTAATAAGTGCATACATTTACTGATTTGTATAGTATTCAAAACCAATAAAATGCACAGTTTTACTAGTGGTATATTTTCTAACCGACTTTAGTAGAAGTATGCACAAAAGAACACGCTAGAATCTAAATGTATACTTTTACTTAATCAATTCTTATGTAATTTATACAAGTACACACCATGTTATATTGTTTATCTTGTATTGTAATAAACAAAGTTTATATTTATTAATTAATATGTTAATATTAACTTTTATTTTATGGTCAATAACGTGACTATTTGACCTGTTTTTAATGTTTTTGTTATTCAGGGAGAACTAGATTCACTTTAGACCATTCCCAAATGATTTCGCACAATAGATTAATTAAATTTATTTTATAATTCTTTCATTCGACAGGACCAATTCTTTATGATACAGGACTAAGGACTACTAATAATTTGTCCTATTTGTTTAAACACGTGATAAGAAGGTAGTTTGTCATTATTTTAACCTCAGTGCAATGTTTGTAACTCAATCTGGCATTTTATTTTTTTTTAAATTTTTTACAAAAAATATACTTACATACAAACATAACTTTTAACACTTCTTATGGTGTTAAATTTGGTAAATTTAGGTACTAATGTAATTTAATAAGTATGGATATAAAAAATAAATTAAAATGGTCAATGGGATTAAAACTTAAAAAATAAGGACCTCCCTAGTGTACATTGACACCATAACACATCTGAGAACATACATTGCGTCTGGCCACCATACGGTGACCAATAATGAGTACAAATCGCAACAGTTACGTCTCCAATCCATTATCAAATACCAGGAAGCCGCGATCGCTCCACACGTGCTCTCCAAGTGGTATAATTTGTAATTCGCATCGTAAAAATATGAAATATATCAACGTAACGTCTATATATACATAAGCCTCGACTGTTTGCCAATCCATATTCCGTGGAAATACTTCCGCATCGAGCGTAATGCTTAGCCGGCGAGGTGAAAATTTCTCGTCACCGGCAACGTCCAATTTTCCGATATTTTGACCGCGGGGCGATCAAGCGTTCAACCGGTGCTCCAGATTTTCGCGCGCGACAGGTGTTTGGGGCATTAGCCACGTTTAAACGTTTAAACGATATGATTTATACCATGCCCGGTTTATTCTTTTGGACGTCCACGTCAAATAGTTTGGTTAGTACTTATGCTTTCCCATTCCTCAATCAGGGCTTGTGTCAGTTCCTGTATGGTTAGTGGTGGATTAGGGCGCTTGCGAGCACGTCGGTGAAGCTGATCCCACACGTGTTCAACAGGATTCAGGTCAGGACTTAACGCCATGACCTGAATTCCACGTTCTTGTAAAAAGTTTCCGGTGATGCCGGCGGTGTGGTTTTGCATTGTCCTGCATTAGGATGAAATTTTGACCGACGCCATATTGTGATGTTTCTGCGAGACCTCAGATAATTGTACGGGCGGGGATGGTATGTGGGGTGGCGTAGCACAGATAACAACTACATCGTCTTAAATGGTTTTATTCGTATATCGACAGTGTATCTATAATACGTGACTTGGTACCCACGTCTTAATTGGTAGTCGTAATCGTAATCTAATAATGTTCGCGTCCGATGCGGTGACCGTTGGCGGTTCCCCCCCGGTCCCCGCACCAAACAGCTTGATCAGCAGTTACGGCTGTCGCTTCGGCGTCTCCCGTGTTCGTCCTCGGTTTACTATACTGGGTGAGTCCATAGGCTCTTGGTATACAGGGTGAGTCTGTAGGCGTCCCTTCACACTCCCCCTTGTTAAAAACATCGGACCCCGATGTAGAGGATCAGCAACACCAGAGGTCCCTCAGCGGCATCCGTTCGTGCATCCTGCAAATTCAAAACAAAACCAGTATCCTTTCTTTACACATTAACCTTACATCTAGTATTAACAAAACTGCATTTCTATCCCTAATCCAACTTATACTTATGGTACGTATTTACGTATGTACTTATATTAAAAAAACTTGCGACCCTCAGCATCTAGTGCTGGAAACAAAGGTCATTCTTATAGTAAAAAATGCAATCTAAACTTTCGTAAAATTCTAAAACATTTGACATTAAACCTTAAGCATACAACATTAAAAAATTAAACTATTAAACCATGGTTTCTAAAATTATTTGAGCGCTCCTCCTCTAACAATTTCTTTATCATTCACAAAACTTACACATGTCTGCAGACGAATTTATACAATACTAATACTTCAGTTATAACACTTATACTCTCTCTTTTTTTCTGCAATAATTCTTTCCTACAAAATAGGGAATTCTAAGTTATCTTTCTATCTTAATTCTTTGCTGCGTTACGCGTAACTTTACACTTTCGCTCTTTGACCTCTATGGTCGGTATCTCATCTTGTGAAGACTGAGCTTCCACGGATTCTAACTTTATTTCTATTTCTTTCTTTACTCGACTTTTCTTAATACATTGGTATACTAACCAAAAGACAAAAACACTCGCCAAACCTATAATGATGACATTACTGAAACAATTGATCGAATCGGACACACTGAGTGCTCTTACTGCATGTACGACACCTAGTCCAATCAGTGCTGGGTTTCGAAATAATATAATTAAAACATAACTTGTCGTAAGAATATTGATACACTGAAAAAGATTGATTGAATGTTGACTGTAATGATGTATAAACGAATAAGATTGCTCCTCATTTGAATCAGGTTGCTCATTAAACTTAGGAATGAAATTAAAGTGCGGAACGCTGACGTTCCATTTTAGGTTTAAGCATTCTGATGCGTTCCTATAGGACAGCTGGTTTAAATGATTAATCGGCGGGACATACAGTGTTTGTAATTTCGACCATAAAGCTGGAAGAATGTGGTAGATTTGAAATGCTTTGCTACCTGCAAAATCACATGGAAACACTTTATGAATCAACGTAACTGACAATTGCTTTAAAGAACAGGAACAGGGAACTTGGAGTTGTAACGCTCCGTGTAATCCAAACTCTTGCGTGTCGATTACTCGGCCAGGGTAATTGGCACATTCGAGTGTCAGATTACCTCTTGCTTGAACTATAACAAATTTTTCGGGAGCCACTTGTTGGACCAGTGTTTTATTATTTTGATAACAGGACATTATACAGGAAGCTACCAGGTCTGAAACGGATGCACCCAAAGCTAACTTTGTAAAACAATCTACATTGCCAATCTCTACGTCACTTACTCTCGGTAATAAACAAAAGTTTTGGTTATCAATGTCGCATTCCTTCAACGACGGCCCAGCTAATATTTTAACTTCTTGTTCTGATTTAGCTATTATTACCTTATCATTACAAATTTTACACGTTTTCTCATGCCAAGCAAAAGGAATACTATTTATTTCAAACAATTGCCAATGGTGGTCGCTTTTTCGCACAGGTATCTTTAACGTAATTAACAAATTATCAGGAGTCATGGAGCATTCTGCTATTTTTAACCGTAAATAGATGGACACGTCCTCGGGTTTTATTACTAACTCGTGACCTTGTTTCTCAAGTGTTTGTTGCAAAAGGATTAAATCCCGTTTTAAAGTATCAGGTTGAATTACTTCTGAAGGAATATAAGAGTGTCTACATTGATTTAAAATTTGCTGGTATGTAAATAGATGAATAAATTCTAATTTAGAAAATACTTGATTTAAAGTTAATTGTAGGACCATTTGGTACTCTTGTGAAGTATCAGCGATATAACTTTGAATCTTTTGTAACGTTTCGTTTGCTATTAATAAACTGTTCGAATGCTGTGTGATAACGTTCTCTAATTTTTCTTGATACTGCGATATACTATTAATTAAACGAAGTAATTCATGATGGTCATTATTTTCAGATATTCTAACATTTTTTACTACCTTCATCAAATGCTCTTGGTTGGTGATAAAAGGTTCCGCTGAATGTTTGGACATTACACCACAACACCAGTTTAGGGCGTCTCCCAAGAAATCCAAAGCTCTGGGAAATCTGTGTTTAACTGCTTTGCTCCTCCCTAACCCCTCTTCTATGATCTGTAGATACCGTGAATATTGTTCTTCCATTTTGTTTAGATAGAGTTCTAATTTGCACTGCTTGCTCGGACCATCTCTGGCACAAGAATTTGTTGGAGTTCGAATGGTCAGATTCAACGTTGGCGCTGATGTATAATAAATCAAAGGAACCGACGATTCGTATACATGTACATGTGATAATTGCGTCCAATATACTCCGGACACTATATCGACTGATGTTACTATTTTTATCAAACTGATTATTACTAAAACAATGGTGACCATGGTGATCGTAGTGAGTGCTGATTACTAATTATTAAATACTTCATTCAAAAATATTTTCCTTTATGTGTGCCTATCGTTCAATTTACCTTATTCAGCATGATTTGTTTCTATAACCTACCTAACAAGCGCGAGCGTGGTATTTCTTCATGCGACTTACGTGCACTGTATCTAAAACATTTTTGTTGGCTTTTTTCATT
This sequence comes from Aphodius sticticus, assembly GCA_963966075.1. Lineage (NCBI taxonomy): Eukaryota > Metazoa > Arthropoda > Insecta > Coleoptera > Scarabaeidae > Aphodius > Aphodius sticticus. The sequence continues at coordinate 33,193,289 of OZ014513.1, forward strand.
TTTATTTCGTAATTCACCTCATTAATTTTTCTATTGACTTTATAAGGCCCATGCCATCTCGTTAATAATTTCTCTGATTTGCCTACTTTACGAAACGGTGTAAAAATGAGTACTTCTTCGTTTTCCTCATAACCGACTGACTTACGGCCCTGATCGTATCGTCCTTTTTGTATAACTTGTTCATTATTTATTCTTACTAATGCGGTAGTCCTAACATTTTCTATTCTTTCTAAAAATTCTCTTACAGTTTCATCCTTACACACATCAATACCTAAAGCAGCATCGAATGGTAACTTAGCTTCTCGACCGTACATAAGCATGAAGGGTGACTCTTTAGTAGTGGCTTGTTTAGATGTATTGTATGCGAACGTAACTAAGGGTACATAGGAATCCCAATTTTTCTGATCAGTTCTCGTATACATGGCAAGCATAGTTGCTAATGTACCATTAAAATGTTCTGTTAAACCGTTGGTCTGTGGATGATACGCGGTAGTGAATGTTGAGCGCGTACCTAAACTTCTAGTAAGTTCAGTAACCAAGTTAGCCATAAAACATTTACCTCGATCGCTTAGGAGTTCAATCGGACATCCATGACGACAAATTATATTTTCTACCAAAAAATCACTCACACACTTAGCGGTGCCTGTTGGAATCGCTTTTGTTTCGGCCCACTTTGTCGCGTAATCTAGAGCGGCTATAATGAATGTATTTCCACTTTCCGATTTTGGGAAAGGACCTAGAAGATCTATACCAATTCGGTCGAACGGTTTTCCTACTTTTAACGGCTGCATTAGACCTGAAGGGCCTTGATGCGGATGTTTTCTTTGCTGACAAGAAAGACATGTCTTTACATAAGTTTCAATTTCGTTATTCATATTTTCCCAGAAATACCTAACTTTAATTTTTCCCATCGTTTTTGCAAGACCTAAGTGACCTCCGCTTAATGGGTCATCGTGAGCTCCAAATAAGATTTCTGATTTCAAATTTTCTGGTATTACCAATAGTTTATTTTGTCCGGACGGTGTAAAATTCTTTTTGTATAAAATGTTATTCTCAATTAAATAGCTACGTGATTTTTTGCAAGTTCTATTATCAGCGGAATCAGGAGTTTGTATGGCTTCTAATAATTCTAACAGGTTGGGATCTTGTCTCTGTAAATCCGCAATGTCCATCGGAATCATACTTAACACAGAAATTTCATGAGTATCTGAGTCACTCGGATCCAGAATAGGATTACGTGATAAACTATCCGCGTCAGTATGATGTTTACCACTCTTATGCACAATGTCATAGTCAAAATCCTGTAACTTAATAACCCAACGCCCTAACCTTGATGTCATATTTTGTTGTTTATGGAGCCAGCACAGCGCGTGGTGGTCAGTCACTACCCGAAATTTTCTACCCCAAAGGTAATTTCTATAATGGGCCATTGCCCAAACCAGTGAAAGACATTCTTTTTCTGTTGTATTGTATTTCATTTCCGCGTCAGATAATCGTTTAGAGGCGTATGCGATCGGATACGTTTCCGTACCATCGGTCTGCAATAAAACAGCCCCCAAACCATATCCACTCGCATCAGTATGCAATTCTGTAGGTAAGTCCAGTTTAAAATGACGTAACACGGGATAATTAATTAAGCGTTCTTTTAGGTTGTCAAAAGCTTCTTGCTCTGTTTCGTTCCAACAAAATTTAATATTTTTTCGAGTCAATTGAGTCAATGGTCGCGCGATGTTGGCAAAATCTTTAATGAATTTTCTGTAGTAATTAGCTAGTCCTAAAAATGATTGTATATCTTTTACGCTTTTTGGTGTAGGGAAGTTTGATACTGCTACTATCTTGTCAGGGTCTGGTGACAGTCCCTTACACGAAGCCACATAACCTAATATTTTTATTTCTTGGTATCCAAACGTACACTTTGATGGTTTTAATTTTAAACTTGCCTGCCTTAATCTATTAAAAACTTCCTCTAAATTTTTACAATGTGTCTCAAAATTATCAGCTTTAACTACTACGTCGTCCAAATAAACTAAGCACGATATCCACTTTAATCCCGCTAGGACTTCGTCCATACACCTCTGAAAACAAGCCGGACTTGAGGCCAAGCCAAATGGTAAGACATTAAATTCAAATAGTCCGTCTGATGTCACAAAAGCCGTCTTATGTCTATGTTTTTCAGCAATATTAATTTGCCAATATCCTGAAAATAAATCTAGGGTTGAAAAGAAATGCGCCCCTTCTAAATAAAACAAAATGTCGTCAATTACTGGTAACGGATATGCATCTAATTTAATAATTTTATTTAATTTTCTATAATCCACACAAAATCTCCACTCGCCTGTCTTCTTTTTTACTAATACTACCGGACTACAGAATGGGCTATAAGAGTGTCTAATTATACCTGCATCCAACATTTCACGTACTTGGTCCCGAACTATTTGTCTTTCTTTATGCGCCACCCTGTATGGTGGTTGGTGAACTGGTTTCGCGTCTCCCGTTTCTATTGTTTGTTCACAAACGTTTGTTCTACCTAACTCATAATTACTACGCGCAAAAATGTCTTTATAATTTCGTAATAAAGTTTGCAATTGATTTTGCTGCTCTCTATCTAACCTAGGATTTACATTTAGATCCGACTCGAACTCTTTTATTGATAATGATTTTGATACACAGTTATCCTGCTCGTTGCCAACCGAAAGGTGGGCAGAAAGGCCTATTTTATCTAACTGTAAGTATGGTTTATCCCAAATCTCTATCATGGTTCCTAATTTGGCAAAAATCTCTACTATAATTGTTCTATCGCTCATATTCGTTACATAAATATAGGGAATTGGTGTCAAGTAAAAACGTTCGTTGATCTTAATGGCATTGCATTTAAATAAATTCGTATTGGGTTCAAAATAACAGTGCGCTGGCAATTTCGCAGAATACTGTACTTCTATTTTTTGAGTCGTCATAGGTTGTATGATACGTTCTCGTGGTGTGACACGACTTGAAATTGTTGTGTCTGCAACACTTTCCACACACGTATTTTCCTTTGTGTCAAAATGCAGAATTGCAGTTTCACCGTTAACAAGTAGCTGAAGACTACGTGTTAAGAAATTAATATTGACGCCATAACGACTGTTGAAATCATTTCCAAGAATTGCTTCGAGTTCAAAATTTTTTATAACTAAAAACGTATGCGAAAATTCTAAAGAATCTACAGTGAAATTAACATTAACTTTACCTAAAATCCATAAGCAATGACCAGAAGCAGATTTTATTTGCATATAATTTGATGGAACAATCGAATTTTTATTTGTTATGAACTTAGAATGAATTAAACTAATACCTGCTCCTGTATCTATCAAAAAATTTACTTCTCTATCGTTCACTTTTCCTTTTATTTTGACTAATTCTATCGACGTAACTGTTGCACAACTATTTGGTCCCAAATTTTTCAGTATTCTTTTTCTAACTCTACAATTTATTTTCTTATGAGTACTACTTTTACAAAAATAACAATGCTTTCTCTGCCTAACCCTATTTTTCTGAAACGTTTTTACTGTGGACCGTTTTTTGACCAACAGTCCCGAGCATAATGTCCTGGTTTACGACAATGATAGCAAATTACGCGACCGTCAGGTGTCCTACTCGGTAAATTGTTCCTCTGTCTATTTGAATTATTTATAGGTTGAGACCTACCTTTTTGCTGGAGTTGCCATTGGAGGTCCTCGATTCTTCGTCTCAGCTCCTCCATTTCCTCCTGTTCGGTGTTCCTCCTCTTATTCCTCGGTTGGGCACCACTATGTCCTGCTGACTGGTCCTCCGAACTGCCTCCTCTTCGTTCCGCTAACAGGTATGACGTGGCCTCACCTTGTCGTAGGTTTCTTCTGAGCTCCTCCACGGTATCGTTTTTTAGCATGTTAACCCTCTCAATGATGTTTGGTTTGAGTCCTCTTAAAATGTACCTTACTTTCTCCGCTTCCGCCATGTCAGGTTTGACCTGGTGACACAAGTTGAGAACGGCATGAAAATAATTCCACACCTCCTCCGTCTGTCCTTGGGTCCTCGTTGAAAGTTCGTACTGCAGCTGGGAATTGATGATTGGATTCTTAAACGCGTCCTTCAGCTTTTGGGACACCTGGACGTAGTCGTCCATACCTTGATTGTCTTCATTTGTCTCGTACCAATTCAGGGCTGCTCCCTCCAGATAGCATGGTAATTGGAGTGCCTTTGTATTTTCTGTCCATTTATTTGCCTTTGCCGCTCTTGAATAAATCTTCAAAAACTGCTCTACATTTTCTTTTGCTCCGCCCGCAAATTTCGTTGGCCTCACCATCGGGATTTTTTCGTCTTCCGTATCACTTGTGTCGCTCATGTTTTTCGCTGTATTCTTCGGTTCTTCTGCTTCTCTTACTTGACTCCTTGTCTTCACCATAGACCTTTTTACTCGGAATACGCGGCGTGCCTCCACCAATTGTGATGTTCCTGCGAGACCTCAGATAATTGTACGGGCGGGGATGGTATGTGGGGTGGCGTAGCACAGACAACAACTACATCGTCTTAAATGGTTTTATTCGTATATCGACAGTGTATCTATAATACGTGACTTGGTACGTACGTCTTAATTGATAGTCGTAATCGTAATCTAATAATGTTCGCGTCCGATGCGGTGACCGTTGGCGGTTCCCCCCCGGTCCCCGCACCAAACAGCTTGATCAGCAGTTACGGCTGTCGCTTCGGCGTCTCCCGTGTTCGTCCTCGGTTTACTATACTGGGTGAGTCCATAGGCTCTTGGTATACAGGGTGAGTCTGTAGGCGTCCCTTCACAATATACAGCAGGCCCCACATGGTCCTCCTAGATGTTTTCGATGTAATTCATGGCTTTTAGTCTCCCAGGGACCACAACAAGATCAGTACTGTTGTCTATACTGCGGTGGGACTCTGTGCATTGTCGCTATCAACATATCGCTTTCTACTATCGCAACCGATCATCTCCGGCGACAGTCACCATAATTGGTACTCCGTGACAGCATCGCCAAGCCTTCGGGTGCCTTCGGAAATATTTAGTAATTTTTGGGTTATTGGTGCAAATGTAATCACCAAACATTTGCACCAATAACCCAAAAATTACTAATTAAGATTTCAAGGTTGCATATACTGGACGTTTTGTATAGACAGTGACAGGAGGTGTTTTTTTTCGTGTTGACGGTTGGTTTACCGAAGCTTATTTTTTTGCTATTTTTGTTCTAGAATCCACCCATGTATAACTAACCAAATAATTTGCTAAACCCTGTTTATATGAATATACAAGAACGATTGGCAAATTAATTTCGAACATTTGTCCAGACAAAAACCTAATGACACTGATTAACCCTTATTATATGAATGTCAGTGTCAATGTATTAAGAATGCAAAAGCCATGCCCGTGTTTTCTATCTTTCTCCAACCCAAAGCGATATATGTCTCTCTCTTTGGCGACACTTCCTTAGCTGTCGCGTCTAGGCGATAGTTGGGTAGTAGAAGGGGTAACCAAGACGATAGTAGAAATATGCACATAGTGCCACCAAGGTAGAAAGCGATATATCGCATGAAAGCGACAGTGCACAGAGTCCCACCACTGATTCCAGCCCAAACCATCGCAGATCCACGATCAAATCTATCCACTTCCTGTATAGTAGCGGCTGCGTAGCGTTCACCAGGACGTTTATATAGACGTACTCGACCGTCGCAACGAGTTAAACGAAATCTCGATCATCTGTAAGCAGTACAGGCGTCCAGTGACGAAGTTGCCAATATCTGTGATCTAGAGCATACCTCATTCGCGCTGTTTTGTGATGCTGCGTAAGGGGTGGTGCGCCGACAGGTCTTCTTGGTTTCAAATTCGCTTCTTTTAATCTGTTTCTAACAGTTTGATCAGAAGTTTCTATTCCATGTCTTAGGTCGTTTAGGAGGTCTCGTGCTGTGGCAGTACGCTGACGTAGGGAGGAAAGGACAAGACATCGGTCTTGATTTTGAGTAGTTTTTCGATGTCGACCTTGTCCAGCTCTTCTAACATATTGGCCAGTCTTCCGAAACCGATTCGATAAACGCTGAATAATAGAAGGGGAAACTCCAAGGTCCCTGCTAACATGTCGAATAGAGTGGCCATGCTGAATAAGGGCGATAGCTGGAGCAACTTGCACTTCACTAAGATGCCTCATTTTCTTCTAATGACGTTTCTAATCAACAAAAATTGACAACTGAATTCATTTGTCATCTTTAGTAGGCGTTCATACGTGAATTCCAAAGCATACTTGACATTTTTTCCATTTTGTTTTGCGTTATTAATTTACATTTCTAAGTGTAACTTGGAAGAAACTAAGAGTTGTAACACTGTTTTTGTAAGTTTCTTTAGTTAAATATATGCCTTTAAAGCATACCAAATTATTTAAAAGGTTGCAAGTTTCGAAAATCATATTCCCCTAATCTTTTTGAGTATTTTTTCTTTGTTATTTTGTTAAATTATAGAAAGCTTGCTCAATTTTTTCCCATTTTTTGTTGTCAAACTTTTTTATAGTATTAGTACTTACTTCTATTTAATTTTATTATTTCTGTTTTTTAATTAAATTCCTTCGCAATATTTTGAATTTATCTTTCCCGACCGTCTTTTCGCAAACAAAGCATTTTTTTATTACAGCTTTCTGTGATTATAGCCATATAAATTTTCGCCTAGAATTGCAAATCACTCTGTATTTGTATTGATTCCCATGAATGGTACCGACACAATTTTTGTCACAGGAGCTTAGAACTTGTCTGGCAATAGGTTAGTAATCTTATTTGGACTGTAAGATCATATTGAACTCTACAACCCACAATTCCGATCTTCTCCGAAAGTCAAGTGTACATCATGAGCAGCAAATTCAAATTATTAGTTCATTTTGTCACGCATTTGGATAGAGAAAATATTGTAAGCAAATATTGGTAGATTTTTCAGATAATTTAATTCGGCAACTGCTATTTTCCGCGGAACCCCTGACGATATCTTGCGGATCCCCAGGTGTCTCAAACAACCAAAAACTTAGACTATAAAGACATCATGTTGATTTTCCGGGTATAATAAGTTCTACTAATTTCTTGTTCAAACTTGCAAATGCGTGTGGCAATCTTGATTAATTTGTTTACAAAATGTTGAACAAAATTATAGATCCGTTGTCCGGTTTTGAGTATCCGGGAGTGTAGTTCGAAATTTTTCAGGGTATTTTTATAATTATCCATTTAATATGTGTGCCAGACATCCGTGGTAATTATTTCTATCGCACCTATCCTGAAATTCCACATAAAACCAAAATCCAGCAGCTAAACTCATATCTCAAAAGTACTTTAAATCCGACGAAATTAATGAGGACTGGATACAAATGCAAATTTGCAAACGTGGTAGCAATAAAGGTACAAATTTACAAGCCGTTGAGAAGCGAATAAAGCACACGACAAATTACAAATATCGTTATGAATACTTATCATGGCCATTTACATAAATTCCAGCGGTATGGCACTTTGTTGGACCGCTCTCCTATTGGCATGTGCCCTGTAAACATACAAGCAGTGGACATGTTCGGTCCACCGTTCTGAAAATGCAGTATTCTCTGCGAAAATGCGTTTTGACTCAGTCATACTTTGTTATTGCACTTTAAAGGAACACATCATCATAAGAGTTTAAGTTTATTGTGAACACAAATAGTTAAGTTGAATAAAGTATTGTTACACAATTTGGATTATATCACCATGCGTGTAAGTAACTCAAAATGTTTTAAAATTCGGCGTGCGTCACAGTTGTGTGTTGTGTGATGAGTGATGACGTTACTTACACCATTGCCAGACTGTTGATTTGTCGTCATATGGTATGACAGTACCTCAGCTCTGACATTAAATTTATAATGCTTTAAACTTAAGAAAACCAAACAAACCAAGTTTACATACCTATTACTTTATAGTTGCTTCTTATATGATGCTATCTATGGTCATTTTAGTCTTGGCAATCACAAAAATAAACAAAAATGAGTTTGTATGATTCTTGACCTACTGGAGCATCCATAAACATCAATAAAAAGGGTTTAAAAATGTTTAAAAGGTATACTGTGTTTTGACTAGTTATTACAAGTGAAAACTGTTTTTGAAAATAGTTACAAATAGGTTTAAAATGTATTTGTTTTTTTTTACCACAAGATCATATTAATTAAAGTATACATTTTGTATTAAAAATATAAATTATTATTGCTTATTCCAGTCATATCAGTGTGTCTCACGGGACGTTGGATTGTATGGGTACTTTTGTTATTATTAAAGATAGAAAGTCGGTTAAATGGGCAAAGTAGTGCATATTTATGTGATCTTTCAGAATCTGTTCAGAAAACAGTTCAATACCAAATGGTTTCCAAGTTATTTTGAAAAAAACAAAAAAATATATTTTTTTATTTATGGTCATAACTTCTTTATTTGTGATCCCATCAAACAAGCGTTTTAACATTATAAAGGCACTTTTTTTTACTACAATTTGATTATCAGTTTAAAATTTTTTTCGCCAATGCATTCGTCAGAAACAAACGAAACTTTTGTTTTTCTTATGGATGCCATATTGGTTTTATACATGTTTGGATTCAGAATTTTTTTCTGAGTAGTTTGGTATGCCACATGCCATATTTAGAACACAATAAACCGACAAAATTGAAGTTTTTTCTTAATATCTGAAAATCGTATGGTGCCATGAAAAGCACATGAGTGATACAGCATTTATGTGCCCATAGTCAAGTTACAGTATAATTTTGGAATGTATTTATTTGTACTAAGTACATAACATAAAAAAGCAACAACATTTTAACAAACTAAATAACGTTTAACAAATCTCGCCATTTTCGCGGAGGCATTTTTCACAGCATTCCCACCATTCATTGTTTTTGAAGTCACTCCATAGATAAAAAATCACAAGGGGTATGATCCGGCAATCTTGGTGGTCATAATACTTCTGAATAGGTAGCAATTCCTCTCCATTTATGTCTTATATCTAAATAGTTCCTCAGAATTCGGGCATTTTGCGCAGGTGCTCCGTCTTGTTGGAACCTCATACCTTAGCGTAAAACCAACGGTTTATCGTCCATTCTTTCTTCCACCTCTCCGAAGTTAAATGTTTGTTATAAAAAATTTGTCCGATTAATCGGTTGGCCACTATACCGCACCATACATTAAAACCAAACCGCAGTTGATTATGGCGCGGTACAAAAAGGTGCTGATTTTCGCGGGCCCAGCAACCGGTAGTGCGTCTTCTTTCAGTTAAAAATACCGCAGTTAGAAAATATGTTTCATCGGACCATATTTTTTTAAATAAAATTCTAGGTTTTCACCAATTTTGTTCAACAGATGGGTACAGATGGGTAGATATCACATTGTTTCACAAAATGTCTTCCATGGCACCATGCGATTTTCAGCAATTCTCGAGTGTACAATTTTTAGTCAATTCTATTATCTTATTGTATTTAAAACGTGGCATATGGCATATCAAATTACTCAGAAAGAAATGATGAATCCAAACATGTATAAAACCAGTGTGGTGTCCATAAGAAAAACAAAAGTTTTGTTTGTATCTGATGAATTCATTGGCGAAAGAAATTTTAAATTGACATAATCAAATTGGAGACAAAAAGTGCCTTTATAATGTCAAAACGCTTTTTTGATTGGATCACAAATAATTAAAAAATGACATTTTTTGGTTTTTCAAAATAGCTTGGGCATCGTTTGGAATTCAACTGTTTTCTGAACAGATTATGAAAGATCACATAAATATGCACTACTTTGTCCATTTAACCGACTTTCTATCTCTAATAATAACAAAAGTACCCATACAATCCAACGTCCCGTGAGACACACTGTATAGTCTAAAACTTACTATGATAATATCTAGTTTGCAATACGGCGCGGCGTATTGCTCGAAAACAATTTTTTGTGGGCACAAGAATTTATTTTTCTGTGCAGAGCATTTACAACGTTATTCGACGTTATACCAATCGCTTATACCAAAAAAATTAAAATTAAAATTCGTTGCCGAAGAAATTCTCCAGCTTTGAAACGAATGTTTTTTTCAGCGGTACGCCAACTTGAAACGCCTTTTTTCGAATATAATGTTTTCAACTCTATAATATCTGGTAACGCACATGTCGCACATGATGTTTGAAAATATTTTATCACGTTGATTTCTTATTGATATGGTGCAGTTGATAAATTATTCATGCGTATTCTACTTTAAATAAGGAAAATGCAAATACACATCAAACCATGCGACAACGATGTACGCAAACAGTAGGTACCCTTTACAATAATAATATGCAAACATATCAATAATAGAACTTATAATGAATACAAAAATTAAGAAACATTCATATATGGATTTTTTTGTTTCCTACAGTTTTGTTAATATTCCAAACAGCTGTAATTTTTTCAAATGTTTGAAAAAATAAATAAATTTTATGGAACATTTTCCTTAGAATGACATCATTTTTGGGGAATGGAGGAAATATTGATTCCTCCCGCAAAAATGTAGTTTTGTTGAAGGCTCTATAACTTCACCAAATTTTGTCCGATTGATCTCGGATAAATTGCATGTTAAAGAATAAGATTCCAGCCTTCAGATTTTGTCAAAACCCCAAAATCGATAATTTAGCTATAAGATCTCTTTCTTCAGAGCGGGTCACATATTATTTTGTAGTGTAAAGTTGAAATTAACACTGTTAATATGGTTAGGTAGAATTTGTTATTTTAGCTTACTAAAACCAAAAGACTGCTGGTGCTGGTAACGCCCGTCACAGCTATTTAAAACAGCTTTTCTTAAAACATCAAAGTTTGAACATCTATCTCCAACAATTTTAAGAGATTTAAGAGTCTTCTTTGTGTTATATTTTTACATCAGAAGTAAAATCAAAGCGCCCTTTGCTTATTTATAGTCGACAAACTGGCGTGACGGGTGTGACACGTCACGATACAAAAATGTAAATTATAATAATGTAAAAAAATTATCATTACTAGATATTACCTATTAAAAATTATTATTATTTTATACGAATGGAGATTAAAAAATCTACTGAAATGAAACATCGAACGCATCTCAACAAGACAGTACACGGTACCAACTTTACTTTTCTATTTTATTATTTTTTTTTTTATTTATGTATGGAAACAAAGTGTTTATTCTTAGCTGAGATACTTCCGGTTTTTTGGTGCTGGCTTGGTTGAATTATCTTGAGGTTTTGCCGTGCTCTTGATCTCATAATCCGGCGATAAATCTAGTAGTCTGGGCGCTTGCTTGTAAGACGAGAACGATACGTCATAGTCCGCGTGTATCCTCTCTGACATTTGACATATGACTTCTTGATTCCCGTGTTTTGCTTTGCCCCAAAATTTCCGAACAGGTGGAATACCATTTCGATAATAATAGCGAAAATTGAACAATGTTGAAGATGAATTATTTCGTTAAACAAGTAGGTACCTAGATGGATATGATATACAGGGCATTCCATTAAAACTTTTTTGTCCGGATTTTTTTGCATGTGCTGCTTTTTTTAAACACCCTTCACTAATATGGAAACAAGGCCTTCTAAACGTAAAAAAAAATGATTTGATATAGTAGGCCGTACCGGACAGAATATGAACCTATTTATAGGGCATATATTTACAAATTTTCAGCCTTTACAACGTCAATATAATTTCGTGTATATTTTTGGATCAGTACGGTGCTTATGCTGCTAATTTATGGTCGTAATCGTTGATTTCCAGACGGTTAAAAATAATTTTCAATTTACTCTTTGCGGTTGCCCAACGAACCGTCCGAGCAACAAGTCGATGCTTTCTAACCCAATTAAAAATTATTAGTTTCCGGGCAATTTCCCTGTGAAAAGTGTGCCAAAAAAATACGAGCCCGCTAGTTCACAATCTAATTAACAGGCAGCCCATACAATAATCTACTGTCATGTTTTATTTTTGAATTTTTGAAAAACTGTTTTCAGAAAGTTAAAGAAAGTTACAAAAATAATGTTACAACTCTTAGTTACCTGTAAGTTACACTTACAAAATGTACAAAATGGAAAATATGTCAAGTATGCTTTGAATTCACGTATGAAGGCCTACTAAAGATGACAAATGAAATCAGTTGTCAATTTTCGTTGATTAGAAACGTCATTAGAAGTAAAATAAGGCATCTTAGTGAAGTGAAACTTGCTCGTACTGTCGCCCTTATTTAGCATGGCCACTCTATTCGACATGTTATAGCAGGGACCTTCGAGTTTCCCCTTCTGTTATTCAGCGTGTATGGAATCGGTTTCGGGAAACTGGCCAATATGTTAAAAGAGCTGGACAAGGTCGAAATCGAAAAACTACACAAAATCAAGACCGATTTCTTGTCCATTCCTCTCTACGTCAGCGTACTGCCACAGCACGAGACCTCCTAAACGACCTAAGACGAGCACATGGAATAGAAATTTCTGATCAAACTGTTAGAAACAGATTAAAAGAAGCGAATTTGAAACCAAGAAGACCTGTTCCGCGCACCTCTGTTACGCAGCATCACAAAGCAGCGCGAATGAGGTTTGCTCTGGATCACACAGATTTCGTTTAACTCGTTGCGACGCGTCGCAACGAATGATTATGCATAGTGCGGTATTTGACACGAAAACCTGGCCAAAATTATTTTTTCACCTATAAGGGCTCTAGATGTGTTGTTTTACTTATATATAGCATTTTAACCTTCATACTAAGTAGTTGAACGTTAACAACTTAATAAACACAATAAAACAGTACAAAATATGGAAAAAAGCAAACTGTATTAAACATTGTTCTTCACTGCAGTACAGCTATTGTAAATTAATTACTGCTAGAAGATTTGTCATCAATATTTTTTGTGATTTTATTTATATTACTGTGTGAAAGTTACAAAAATATATATGGCATGTCCTGATTAAATACGCATAATAGACTAGACGGATTTAAAATTGAACAATACATGTTATATGAGATAATTTTTTTGGGTCTGTTATGTTGTAAGAGAATCACGAAAAATGTTTTATTTTTAAGACCAGTGGTAGAGGAAGAAAATGAAAGTTTACACCGGTCGATATTGTGTATTGAAACGGTACATACGCTATTCATGCTATTTTCCGGAACCCATTTAGCCATATTTATCACTATAAAAACTATTATTTTTAGTATTATTTCAAAATTGTCTAATACTTATACTTATTGTTTCCATGAAAACTTTCGAAATGTGATCATCCTCCAAGCTGAAACGGTCGTTTTTTTAGTGGTATGATCCTAATACGCATGTTTTGAACCCAGATTCGCATTCCGTGTAAACACATTTATCGACAACGCCTAACCAGTAACCAGCTTCTATTCACAAGCTTACTATTGTCTCTCCTCAACAATAATCTATTTTAATGCAGACAACTGTGTATGCGAGTAGGTGCTTTCTATGTATTTTCTTGCCCTGAATATAAATCCGATTCGCTTCAAGCAACAAATTTCCAAGAAATTCATATATAGTACAAAGTTTAAGGTTTTTTTCGGATGATTTTTAAGAGTCTAGGTCATCGGGGTTGTTTGCTATACATGATCCAAAACGGAAAAATGTACGTACATAACGGCATTTACAACATACAAGATGCATTGAATAACTTGTCAATATCTTGATAACCGTAATCATTTGGATATAGCTAAATTAAATATGTTCTAAATTACCTCTACTATCACGGTTTCAAGGAATTGCATCAAATTACATATAAGCCCGTACATCAATTTTTGGATTTTCCTTTACAACGTGATAGAAATAAAATCACAAAAGTAGTAGTTGTAATGTCAAATATGTGTACTATAATTTGAACCACTTTCAAGAGCTTAATTAAGCTAAACACTAAACTAAAACACTCAAATTCTGCATAAAGCTTTTTTTTATAATAGCGCATGTTCTCGGCCCTGCAATAAACAAAATTGTGGATAAATTTTAATAAAAACATGTCGAAAGAAAGTTTATACTTGGTTCTAAAGAAGGTATAAGAAAAAAGTCACATTTTTCCTTAACACAAAATTATAACCGTTTTCAAGAGCGTCAACTTATGTGCATCTATGTGTTTAGCCATAGTAAAATCTAACTTTTGGCTGACAAGGATACGTGGCGCAGGGCTCAGGGCTGCGTTTTAATATATCGGTCCTTTACCTATCCCAGAAACTGGTTTGCTTTTTGGAATTTAACAATTTAGAAATTTGATTTATGGCCGGCTTTTTGGGTCAAATACCCCAATGTACGACGGTCGAGTACGTGTATATAGACGTTCTGGTGAACGGTACGCAGCCGCTACTATTGGCGCCGTGCGCGTACGATATGCCCATCTCTATTGCCGCCGGACGGGACTAAGATCGCCACGAGGTGGCGCTGTTCTATGCAGTTTCCTTCCTAGTAATCACCCACGTGGTAGTTACCTGTAGCGCGTCTACTAAGTAAACATAAACAAGAAAGCTGTTGCCAGTATTTTGACAATTCACCACACAGCACGAGTTAACCATATTTGTATATTTGTATACACAATGCTAGTCTGTGCACAACGCTATCAGCTGACAGAAATAATAAATAAAGTCGACTACAGCGCTTTTGTGTGCAGCGGTGACCGAGAAAACTTCTGGCGGATACATATTCCGCCATGGGCGCATAAAGCGTTCCTCAATCCCCCACTCCGTACTGCGCACGGTGCCAATACAGGAAGTGGATAGATTTGGTCGTGGATCTGTGATGGTTTGGGCTGGAATCAGTATAGACAACAGAACTGATCTTGTTGTGGTTCCTGGTAGACTGAATGCCATGAATTACATCGAAAACATCTTGGAAGACCATGTGATGCGTGTTGGATATGGACCCGGTGAAAATTGCATCCTAATGCAGGACAATCCAAAGCGACATACCGCCGGCATCACCAGAAGCTTTTTACAAGAACGTGGAATTTACGTCATGGAATGGCCGGTGTTAAACCTCAACAATCCACAGAAAACTCGACTGTCATCGATGCTATGACATTTTAACATTTTTAAGTGTAACTTGTTGAAGTATACCAAATTTGATTTGCCTAGAACTATTATTTAGAAAGTTAGTAGGTAATTGTAACTGCCATCACTTCCTGGTCATTCTTTATTTTGTTATTTTTGACAGACATTTATTAGAGATTCTCATGCTGGCACTCTAACAGTTAAAAGTGAAGTTAGCTGGCCGCAGTCGTAAGTGACACACTCTAATGTTAATCCATTATTATAGAATCATTAAACCCGATAGTTGGACAGTTAAAACTGTCACTGGCTCTTCGTTTTATGGACCGTAATCGCCAGACAAGACGCGAAGACTTGCGCGTACCGTCTGTTCATTTTATTCTTATTCGCAATTAAACGCGTGTGCATATACTGAAAACTGAGGTGGTCCACATACTAATTCTGTACCGCACGCGTCAATTAGTGGATTATTTAGTTCAGATTTAAGTTACTTTGATTCGGAATTTCATTAACAGGTGCGACGACTATTATTCAAGCTTTAACACATATTATTCCTTAAATATACCTATGGATGTGTTTTTTTTTCAAATGAGTGGAGTCAAATTTTAATGATTCTTTCTTTTAATTGTTGCAAATTAAAAACACTACAAAGTTATTTGCTTAAAAATTGAAAGTATTTGTTTTTAAATCAATTGAAAGCATTTGTTTTATTATTAAAAGCGGATATAAACAATTATAAAATGATTTAAAATGATAAAATTATTATAATTTAGGGATCTTATCTGTTATATGTTATACATCTGGAAGACTACATACCTATTCAAGTTTGCCTGTCAGCTATCTACAAAACACCAACAAATATTATGTACCCCGCTAATTTTTATTAATGCCTCTCGCTCATAAAATAATAGTCGACACGATATTTTGGCAAAGGTTATATTCTGTAAAGTTCAAAATATTATCCATTTATCTAAATTAAGTTAGTTTCGTTTTTGTTTCACGACCTTTTGTTCGGTCCTTGAAGGCCATAAGGCGCAAGACAAAGAAACTCTAAGGTAAATGCAAAATGCTACCTGCGCCATCTATAAGCGGAACACCAAACACTAGAATCTTTAGAATGTTTGAATTGTGTTACGACTGGCACATTTTGAAAGATATTCTTGAAAATATCAAAGATTCTTCATAATAAACTATCAAAAATAATGCAAAATGCGCCAAAGTATGCTAACATAACCTCGTTTTAAATATATTGCATTTATAACACCGTGTATGCATACCAACTACCACCACTGTCAAAGGAGTTGCCTATATAGCTGGCTTTCAATTTGCAAATGCGTGGAATCCGGTAAAGTGCGCGACTGGCTGGGTATTTTATAAAAACAATAAAACGACTATAAATAAATATTCGGCCCACAGTGTGTATCCCAAGGTTCAGACAATGTTGGTCGGTCAATGTTTTGAATATTTTAAACCGAAAAATACGGCGAACTAGCCGAAAATAACTTTATCCTTGTGACTCACCTTAACGCTGCCCTGCACTTCAGTACTCCGTCGACAGATGGCGCTTACGATGCTGCATGGTTTTTATTTTCTGCAGCGCAAATTGCGTATTGAAAGCATTTCATACAATAATATGAGCGATTCTTTGATGTAAACAGGTGGTTTATGAATTGTTAATGTGTTATTGAGACCATATGTTACTTATTTACTGCGTTGATGCTTGAAAATTCTACGAGGCCATTTCAATATTTATTGGTTGTTATTATTACAGTGTGTTACAATGATAAAAACAGACTTATGTGCTGTATTGAATCCTATTCAAACAGCTTAATCAGATTCTGTAATAGACCAATAATAAATCTCCGTATTTCTTAATAATCGAGGCTATGTTGGGTTTGTGGAAATACTTAGGCTTCTTCCACATTGTGTATCACAAGGTTCAGACAATGTTGGTCAGTCAATGTTTTGAATATTTTAAACCGAAAAATACGGTGAACTAGCCGAAAATAATAATAATTATTTTTTTTTCTTGAAAGAAAGTTTGAACAAGCACTTATAGCCGTTTTACACTGCGCCATTCTTGCGCAAGAGGTTACACAAGAAGTGACAATACAGACAATTAATTGTCAAACTTATAACCTTAATCGCCAATAATTGACATTGATGAGTGACCATACAGACAATTAATTGTCAAACTTATAACCTTAATCGCCAATAATTGACATTGACGATTTAAAATTTACAATTTGAATGACAAATATTTGATATATATTTGACATATAACCATGGCAATCCTTGATGCCCTAGGGCGCAATAAGAATATTGCCCTAGGGCGCAAAATGAAGCTGTTCGTCCCGGTATCTAAGATGTAAAATGTCACTTTATGATCATTTACGACATAAATTATATTATATTTTTAATAATTAATTATATATTTTCCTATTAACTATGATTCTAAACATTTTAATATGTTACTACTTGAACCATAAGCAAAAATTTAAAATGCCTGGGCTACCAATTTTGAATTATAGCCGCCAGTGTGATTTTGACCGTTAAATTTCTTTAAAATACGTGCGCTATTGCGATTTGTCATAGAAAAATGTTGAATATTCTCAATTTTGACATCTGAGTTGTTTCAGCAACCGAATGACCATTTTTTGGATTTTTTTAATTCGCTACCAAATTTTAATTACAGCAACCAAAGTGACCCAAGCCGTTACAGCATTCGATTGCGAAAAATGGTCAAATGTCGAAATTGCGAATATTCAACGTTTTACTAAGTTAACTGACAAAATTACTTTGGCGTAATTCAAACTTGATAGAGATTTTAAAAAAAATCAATTCGTCAAAGTCACAAAACGTCAAAACAAAAGAAAAACATGGTCACTAAAAACTTGAAAATTCAATAAACAATAAGTAATAAATGTAAATAAAACCAAGGTGAGTAGTCCGTTGGATATTTTTTTTTCATTATTTTTCAATAGATATAGTTTATTGATTTTGCCTGCAAACATTCAAAAACCGGGTTACGGTTTTTTTTTTCAAAATTACAATAATCTTGATGAATTTCTTTACAATATCCAACAAAAAGAATATGAAAATCGGTCAAATTACGAAAGTTATTGAACAATGTTTAGCTAGATTATTTTTTAATTGTGTCGGTCGATGTATAATAATAATAATGATAATAATCTTCTAAATTGAAGAAACAATAAAGTTTTTAAATTAATCCATGCTTCCTTAGTTAATGTAGACAAAAACATCAGAATAAAAACACTAGTCGTCAACAAAAGATTATATCGCTATGTGCGCTAATTTACCTATAAAGATACGATAAAGTGATTCTTTTATTCTCAATTTTAATAGAAAAAAATTCACCGCCTGTTGCTTCAGAATACTCACCGATCGGCTGCATATATTTTTAACTCGCTGACCATTTTGCAAATGACGAGCTGCGTGTCGCGTGCCAATTCTTAGCCAGTTACGCAAAATTTGCGTTTTGAGATTTTCGAATTTTCGAGTGATTTTGCCTTCGATCAAAATATCTTTTTCTTCTTCTTCTTCTTTTGGCCCAACGTTTATGTCCTGGTAGAATATGTACGACAAACCCAATGTGAAGTGAAGAAATAGAAAGAGAGAAAAACAAAATCGATTTGTTTTTGCTGGCTGTGGCTATTTTCGAAACTTCGAACAATTTTTAGCGGATGTCGACTGATGATGGTGGACAGTTTTCATGATGTAATAGACGTGCATCGTGTTACTTTTGTTAATTCTGTACCAGCCAGCCGTGACGAGACTAACTGACACGATGTTTATTAAAAAAACAAAACGTCTTTCTCTCTCTTTCTTCGTTTTCTTTTCGTTCTCTTGGGCCAATGTATTCAGAATTTGAGAATAGGATGCTTATACATATCAATTCTGTTGTTTATTACATGTTTGGTCACGTATTTTCTTACTTTTACGTATCTGCTTAATTTTGCGCACAAATCCACATGCGAGAATGCAACGCTTGATGCCGAACGAAAGTACATACTAGAGACACCCGGCTAGGTACAACAATCTACTATTTCCAAGTACTGCCACGAGTTGACAGAATTACTTTGAAATATGAAGATGTTTCTTATTAATTAAATGAATAATGCTTATTAAAGAATGAAAATAAACAAACTTTCTAGTAACATCGACTGGAAATGAGTGGTGTGTCTAAAGGTGCTCTTACACGGCGCCACTTTCCGTATTGCGCAAGTTAAAAAATGGCGCAATTCTTGTATTGCAATGTGTGAACAACGCTGCAACTATAAATATTGCGACACTTTCAGTACACCGCGCAATTTTTTAAGTTGCGTACAGCTAAAATGTTGCTGCGTGTAAACAGGTATAAACACGGTACTAGCGCCACACAGAAATGGACCGACGTGTTGGTCCACTTCCACTTTAGTGGCGCAACATTTAGTAGATGTATATACGGTAGTGTTGGTTAAACATCGATAGTTGGCGTGTCCGATAGTTATTGTTAAAACTATCGTTAACTATCGAACTTCAACACCCTTTAGTAAAAAACTTATTAAATTGTAATTTTGTAAATAAAGGATGCTAACCGATAAATACTAATTCTCTAAACAGAAAAGAACATAAATAATTATTTATTATTTCAACATACAATGTTAACAACAGAAACAAGTTAAAATAAATCCTTCTTCTCTAAAAAGAATTTCGAATAAATATGTCATTCTAAAAACAACAGGTACATAAATATTACAATAAATATTCCAACTAAAGTCCTCGTAAATAAACAACTGATTTTATATTTTCCGCATAATGCACATTTAGCAAAATTTTCTTTCTACTTGTTAAAGTAATTCCCAACCCAACTCAAGACGAGACTTTTTGTTCGAATAATTTTTTTACGATCGTAAAAATTGACATTGATGGGAATGTTAGGTTAAACTTAAAATGAAATTTCTCTACATTTAGATCCTCCTATCATTCTTGGGGACTTTCTCCTGTAGGTTCGACAAAATATGCAATAATACGCGGAAAAGTTAAAATTTCAATAAGAGCCTTTTCCTACAAAAGCGGCCTTGAATAGCTCATTAACATTAGCTCATAACACGCAGTTGCTCTAGTCCTCTCATCGGCATCAGAATCTGAATCCATTTTTTATGGAATAAACAACAACACAGTATCACTATAGCCGCTTAAAACTTAATGAGGCAGAATATAAACACAACCACTACAAGTACGAGGGTGCGCAGTCGTTCCTTGACCAATTCTTGACATTCGACGTGCCACTTTTACAAGTTGCAGCAATGAAAGGTGGCGTGTACTGTGTGAATACCATCGCAACTTTAAAACGTGTGGCTGCCACTAGGCGCTGGCGCTAGTCGAAAGTGGCGCAACTTTTGACTGATTTTATCTCACGTGTGAACACAACATGCCATTTCATAGTGTCGCAATAGAATCTCGCGCAACAAAAGTGGCTGCGTGTAAGAGCACCTTAACCAAATTCGGCCAAAACAGTTATCTGAATAGTTTTGTCTATTATAGACAGCGGCGTATCTACATATTCAGCGCTCTGGAGCAAGTAAAAAAAAATAACTGACTTTGTATTAAAAAAAATTAAAGAAACATTTTATTTTAGTTTTGACTACGATATATTTGCATGCCACGATTATTATCTTAATAAAAAAATAATCGGTAATCTTTTGAGATTAGATATCAATGCATATCTAAGATGACTAATTAAATACCCCGGCCAATAGCAAAAAGTCAACAAAACAATTTTTGTATGTTGGAAATTGTTAATTGTGTACTTTTTGAGCAAAAAAAGCGTACTTTAGCATTTTTTGCGTTCTTTCGCAATAATTTACAAAAACTAGAAATCAAAAAGTAGACACAATGCACAAATTTCTGTTTTCAGATCCAAGTTCTACGAAAAAAAAGGCAGAATAGAATCCGTTCTGATGTCTGATACACTCAAATGTATATAAATTATGTTCTTTTTTAAACTAATAAACTAAAGTTGTGGTAAGAAAATGTATAATAATACGTTTTAATACGAAGTTATACATTTTTCTTAACTTAACCTAAATATCCTAACCTAAATATATTATTTTAATGTGAAAAATACTGTTGTAATTGTTTCTCAGGTAATATACCATCATGAAAAATTTCTTCTTGATACAATAATATGTAATAATACCCTTATATCTCGTTATTACTTGATAAAAATGTAGCTATACTGGTTTTAAAGCAAATATCCGTGATACGAATTCTTGATATCGCCGGGCACTGTGTACTTACAAAGCATAGTCGAGGGTAATTGTTTTTAGCAATAGGTAGTGCTTCATATTTTAAAAAAATCGGATACAATTTGTATTAAAATGCTGTTCTCTTTTAGTAATTATTGTTCTAAATTTCCTCAAACCTTCAATATCTACCCACTAAGTTTTAAATTCTAAATTTTAATTTAAAAAACATTAAAATTTGCTACTATTGTATGTTTAAATAAGGAATTAGGCTTTTTTTTCAATTTTGACAATATGTTACATTATATTATATTCTTACAGATCTCACTTATTTAGATTTAAATCCGTACGTAATAACAATGTATGTGGAATTATGGGCATTTTAACAATAAGATATGTATTCATTTAAATAGCATTTCCTTAAAACTTCATTTTGTTTCTATTATGAGCAGTACTTAATTTTACATCTCCAACTATATCGGATAAATTCGATAACTTATATAATAATTGAATCGGTCGGTTCGAAAACACTACAAGTCCAAAAAGTGACTTCTGGGAAAATTAACAAAATTATTTTGTCAGTGCAATATCTTGAAAAGTATAGCAGTTAGCTATTTTGTGCCAACAGACAAAATATAAAGTAGTTCACAGAGAATTAAATGTATTACATATTTTATTTATATTTGCATTAAAAGCAAATAGCTATGATTAAAACAATCATCATGGACATGTACTGTTTTTGAACTCGACGGAAAAACAGCGTACATGTTTAACAATATTTGTTTATTTAAAGCATTTACATAATATTTTTATTGTGATGAAGGTATAGTGTTTTTGGCGTCAACAATAAATTCATTTCATATTATCATATTTTCCGAAACGCGTTAGTAATGCAGCAAAAACAAACATGTGCATACTTCGTACAAGGGTATTAACTCCTTGTCGAAATTGAAATATAAAAAGACATCTCGTACTATGCCTCGAAAACAATTTCTTTCGACAACAAAAATGTATTTTTCTGTGGAGCATTGACGGTATGAGTATGTTTTCGTCAAATATTCGAGCAACATTCGGCGTAGTCATTTTACAGCCATAATAGAACACGTTTTTGTCCAGCCGGCCGGTCCGCTTCGAGAATTTGAAACTTGTTTTATAAGTGCACGATGTTTCGAATCGAAATAACATTTTTATGCTCTAGGAATTTTTAAGCGTTGACTTATTTATAAAATATACATCTCAGTTTAATTTGCTTAGACGAATAATATACTGGGTATTAAAACAACTTAACATTTTTTTTTTATTTCTGCAACGAATTAAATTGAAATTTCTAATACTTCTAGTACTGTTGTTGGACTAAAATTCTTTGTTTTTTTTTTTTTTAATTAAGGATTATATTATCTAAATAGACACCAGATCTAACGATGCTATTAACCGGATACCAAAAGAGTTTTTAAATGAAGATTTGCAAACAAAAACTTATTTGTTGATTTATCAAATGAATCGGTCGGTTCGAAAACACTACAAGTCCAAAAAGTGAGTTCTGAGAAAATTAACAAAATAATTTTGTTGGTGCAATATCTTGAAAAGTATAGCAGTTAGCTATTTTGTGCCAATAGACAAAATCTAAAGTAGTTCACAGAGAATTAAATGTACTACATATTTTATTTATATTTAATTAAAAGCAGAGCTATGGTTAAAACATCATCATGGATATGTACTGTCTTTGTACTCGACGTAAAAATAGCTTATATTTTTAACATTACTTGTTTATTTAAAGCATTTAATTGTTTAAAGTTAGAAAATTATTTAGGTGTTCCGGTAATTTTGACTAACCCTATATTTGGCGATATGATAGACTATGATATAGAGTTTGATGATTATATACATAATAGTATTAAATTTCCTCTTCTACGGTGGTAGTCGGCCCGGAAGTCACGTGGTATTAAAATTCTAAATTTTCACCAGTTACATACTTGCGGACTTTTTTAATATTATTTATCTTTTTGATATTTATATTCATATTGATTACTTCGGCGTACCTCAACAACGATTTGAATGCAAATTACGAAGTTGGCAAATGTTTACGACTGATATCAGTAGAAACTGAGTAGAAACGCGTTGCATGAGCGAGCAAAAAAGGACTGTTCTGGACTTTTTTATTTCGCCCAAACATCCTCTTTAGGTCTATTCGTTAGAATAGATAAATCATAGTGAACATTTTGGCTATTTCAGTTCAAAATGGCCAATTTTGGACTTGTACTGTTTTCGAACTCGCCGATTCAATTAATATAGTTAATAATATAATAATAATAGTTAATATTTGTACTAAATCAAAAATCCATAAATTTCTGTAATTTCTATGTAATGACGTCATCAAGAGTTTTAAATGGCAACGTATATGTTTTATCTCTCATTTCGGTGGGATTTTATAATCTCTCCACATGTATTTCAATAGCTTACATAAGAAAAAAGTCGAGAGAAACAGCCTCAAAATTTATTAATGACCATAAATAAAAAAGTTAAATAATCTAGTTATCTGGGTGTAAAATAAATAACAAATTGGTTTGAGATTAACAGCTGTCAATGCATCAAAATAAATAAAATAGGATGAATTTAATGATCAAAATAATCCAATTAGGTATCTGAGTTTCAAACAAACATTTTGATTATTTTGACTTTAAATAACTATGATAATAAATTCAGTCCGTATTTTTTATTTCCTAAGAATAAGTACTTTATTTTATTATCATTACATTATTAAATTTATTACCATCAAAATGGCATCGTTGACAGAGAAACTATGATGTTCTTATGATGTGTGTGAATGGAAATAGAATAATGGTATGGCCAAACTGGACATTACGTACGCTATGTTCGCGTCGTTGCTATGGGTGACGTTAGCAAACACCTGAATGCATTAGATGCGATTGTAATCATAGAAACACCGCAATTCATTGTTAGCTGTGCAGGGTCGGCACTTCGAGCTTTATTTTGATACCTTGACAACTGTGTCAAATCAATTTGTTACTTATTTTACACCCAAATAACTAGATTACTTGTTAATTTTTTTGATTCCTACTTATAAACTTCAAGGCTGCTTTTCCAGACTCTTTTCTTATGTAAACTAGGTATCAAAAGTTTCAAACTGTTGAATAGAATTCAAACATGTTTTCCCAAACCAAAACGAACACAGCGTATATAACGTCCAAACGCATGAAGAAAGCTCTTTACTTTTCCCACAAACTAACACGGACCAAACGACTTTCAAAGTGGCTATTAATAGTGTCAGACGCGTCTAATTTTAGCCCGAATGCACACGCCACCCCTCTCTCAAGACATCCCAGCAAAAGAAATCATCAATTCCTCCAAAAGCGCACTTCCATACCACCAAAATACTACAGTTTTACATCCACAACATCACAGGCGACACTCAAAAATCTTTGACGATGTGTAATATCAGCGCGACGCGTTCTCCGTAATCTTGGAAACCGGTTGCTTAGTCTGTCTAAATCAGTCGTCGCGACGGCGCTGGACGCAAGCGTCTAGAGAGATTACAAGAAGAAATGTGCTAACTACAATCTTACAAGACGATATTGGGATACTTGATGCAGTGATTTGTTGGTTGTGCAGTTTTCTTTTCACGGTGATCAGTGATTGTTTCGGAGATCTGGTTTTTAGTTCTTTGTGATTGGATTAAGTGGATAATGGACCATGGAGTTCTTTCAAGAATGGGAGGACAAAGAAATCAAGAGGGTACTACTAGGCTTATTTTTGCTTATTTTTCTGCAGTTGTGATGTGTTGTTTTGATAAAGGAACTGATTCGGATTCGATGCCAGATACTTGTTTTCTAAAACTAATACTGTTGCTGATTGAATCATCTGAAATTTACTTATTTGGTAATGCATAATAACTGATGGCAGGAAGTTTTTCTTTAAATTAACACTGATGATCTATGGTACATTTGTTACAATTTTTATTTTTGGTTTATTTTCCGCAAATGTTTGTAGTATTTTTTGTCGTATTCGGTGACAGAATTTCAAGAGAATATGAAAAGTTACCATTAGAAAGACAACTTATAGTGTCCTTATCTGTAACTTTCACTAGATTGCATTAAAGTTTCTACAGGATAACACACGATCTGACATCTGTACAATAAAGTATTTAGTCGATTTTTACATAAATTTTTGAATTGCTACAACACTCAAATGCCACAAAAACTTGATAAAATTTTCACATTGCACATTTCATTTCATACAATTGCTTAAAAGTCGATCAATTGATTAAAAGTATGATTTCCTACTTTTTGTCATATACATGTCCGGCAGAAAGTTGTACACTAATGGGAAACATTGTTTGCTTCATAAACTAGTCGAGTTTATCTTGAAGAATGGAAATATTATAATGTAAGTAATTGCTTGCATGTACCAAGTGTTACTAAAACTATGGAAAACACTGAAGAGTAAAGTACCTTTATGTTCAAAGCTATGCAAAAATATAATTGGAAAAAGTATTTGGAAATATTAGAGGTCTTTAAATTCCAAGCTATAATCGCATTCTCAATCAAAAATATGAAAATGACATAAGAATAAACTACCTTAATCTTAAAAGCTATGAAAAAATCTGATGTGGCCAGGCACATGACTCCAACATACTATATACAAAATTAATAGTTTAACTGCATGAGATTCTATTGGACCGAGATCGGTCGTGTCTGCATTAAAATAAAACTGGTTAGCCAGGATTTGACAGATATTTTGATTCTACTGACAGTTGATACGTCAAAACGTCAGCATTTGACACTACCTACACACATTAGAATGAAAATATCTATCAAATCCTGGCTAACAAGTTTTATGTTAATGCAGATACGACCGATCTCGATCAAATATAATTTGCACATGCAGCTACTATTAATTTTACCAAAAAAATGGTATAGACATAAATTATACAAAATTTCCTCTACTTTAATTTATTATTACCTATATTGACGAAATGACAGAAATGGTGGCTCATTTGCAAAATCCATGAAAAATGCTGAGAGTAAACATCCAGTTCCTTTGGACCCTTTTGAACAAAAACCTTTTCAGCTCTAAGTTTGTTAATAAAACTTCTAAATATGAAGTTTCGTCCCGATACCTTTAGTAGTTTATCCGAAATCGTCTCCACAAAAAAAAAAACGGGTACACACGCACAGACATTTTTTTCTACGTTGGTCAAAAATGTTCGAGGGACCCAATAAGACATTTCCGCTAAAATCTCAACACTTTTTTTCGACACGATTACAATACTATGTCATAGTATGTATGATAAAGTAAAATTGAAATTGTAAAAGCATTTCAGAATATTAGAAGGCACTAAATATGAAATTATAGTCACCTTTGACGTTCCATATACCGGGTGTTCTTGCAACGATGGAGGAGCTAATTCTAAATACTTTTTACAAATAGCACTTTTGCATATAGGGTTGCCAACATTGCGCCTATACTGACCCGGAGAAAAATAATTATATTATGCAACATAAGGGTTTAAATTAATAACAGCCGCCACAACTTTTTAGTACTTTTTAGCAACGCTTTGGTGTGAAATTTGGATATAGGTAGTATAGAAAACGATGAGATCCAGATGCTAATTACTAAGTAAATTAATTTATATCAATTAATGTATATTATTTATCACCTTTGGAGCCACATGGAGCCACATGGAGCAACAGTTGAACTTAAAATCTGTGTGTTTGGCAGAAAAGTATAATTGTGCTGTACAATTATAAATAAAAGGGCTACACAACAAAATATGTAACGGACAAAGCTTGGAGTGATGTGAGAAAAGAAGTCAATGTGCTTAATATCCGTTACTCAGCACTCACGCATTCCGTCATGTTGGTACTTTCTTTATGTAGGTCAGGGGAAAAAATCGCACAAATTCTAAATAACTCTGATTCGACATACGATAGAAGCTTAAAAAATAACTATCTGAAATATTGAGTTCTTTTGCTGCAATGAATAATCGGCGGTGTGAATTTCATTTGATATATGGGAGGACCAAGAAACTTCTTTTTATTCAATTTCTTCTGCGACGATAATAGTAGTATAGTAACAAATCCTCATCACTGAAATCATTATTATCCACTACGTTGGACAATGATTGCTGTGAAGGCCCAGGTTCCATGATTACATCCAATAATGTACTGATTTAAGGGCAGAGACGAGTAAACTGATTTGGATCGCAACTGTGTGACTATGGACCGTGTGCGGACAAGGCGCAACTTGAGTACCCCAGTCGCCCAGTCTCCTGGTATCCATGCTACTACAGTTTCTTTTCGGTTGCCCCATGTGCAGACGGCCTATCTCTCAGTATTTGCAAACATATAGTCTAACTAATAATAAAATTTTCAAATAAAGGTATCGCTGTCATCATCTCCATGATTTAAAAAATACTGTTTTATGGCAGACCTGTATGATACTATTCTGTGAACTGCCTTGGATACACTTAAACATATTGTTGGGGCATGCCTTATCATCTGAACAACATACATATTAAAATAATCAACGAAAGTTCAAAACGCATTTTCTTAATTAATGTATCAATATTGAATGTTGATTTCGGACAAGCAAATTCCTCAATTCCTTTAAATAATACCCGTCTTTTTAAAAGTCATTTTTGATATTAGATTTGCCTCAGTCTATGATCTGATCATCGACGCAGGATACAATCTTCTCCTTTCGTCGTACCCGTACAGAATTCCTACTTTATTCACTAGACATGTGACAAAATCTAAAAATGCTACAATTGCTACTTTCAAAGTTTCTCACATGCTCTCAAAGAGTAAAATTAAATGGTTGTAAATATTGAGGAATAGAGTGCTTCTTATTTTGAGAAAAATTCTTTCTTTCACAAGGTAAATCGCTGCAAACTGTGTGATTAGAATAACAATTACTGTATTTTCATAATTTTTAAAAAATATTTAGGGGTCGCTACAGTTTCTCAAAAGACCGATGATTACCCGGATAGTTAACCCGGAGAATTTAACCTAAAACCCGTAGCCCGGAGAATGGTCGCCAAACCCGAAGTCTCCGGGTCAAAATGACCATGTTGGCAACCCTATTTGCATAGCTTTTAAAATAAAGCTACTTTACTCTTAGATTTTCATAGTTTTAGTAACACCCGGTACATGCAAGCAAATAATTACATACTAATATTTGCATTTTAGGTTTAAATGTGCGTGGCCATCTCTGAGGGAGAGCACTCACAATGTTGGCGTGGCGAAAGTTCTTGACAGAAGTCTAGTAACATTTCAAAATCACTGAAACGGTTTGTTATTTACAAAATATCCTTGCGCATGTCGGTTTTCAATTAAAATACTGGCCCTTTTCATCACATTTAAATTTGAGTAAGCTTTATATCGACTTAATGGGTTTGTAAATTCCGGTTAGAGGCGTTTCAAATACAGTTCTGTTAATATTTAGAACAGCTGTAACTTTCCTAAGAATTTGAAATCTTTATGAAGAATAAAATTTTCTGAAAAGTTAATACTAAAAACATTTCCAATTTGGTGTCCAACTTTCTGTCGTTATTGGTATCGCATAGGGCAATACAATTTTTTTTCTTAAATTGGACGGTATTTTTTATTTTTAAATGTAGACTCACTCCTTTTTTTATTTAATGATGGTTGAAGTTGGGTGGACGTACTTAAGGAAATTTTCCAACAAAAAACATTTGTAAAGTATTGATAACCGTTTTGTTCACTAGAGCACATTTTAGAACGTTTTTCAACATTTTTCTCAAGCAAAATGATGAATAGTAGACAGTTATAAATAATAATACTTATTGTACATGAGCTTTCTATGTAAAAGTACAATTTTAATATACTTGTTATATATTCTTATATTAAATAAGTACTTCCAAAATAAACTAGTCCAAAATAAACAGTATATACCAAGTTTAAAACATTGGAATTGCGTTTTGTTGTCCAGTCCATTCTTATTGGTAAACAATAGTAAAGATGGTGATTTTTAGGATATTCATGCTCGAAAACAATAATTCGCTGATATATGTTGAACCGACAAACCAACATCTTTCTTTCTTTACAGTCTTGTATGGTGCTCTTTTTCAGAATAGAAAGCATTTTTCATCTAGCATATAAGATATCTGTACAATGTTGTTCTCAAGTTCCAAAATTTCTAGTTTTAATTCTTCTGATTCTAATTCTTTATATGTTTATAGGATCCATATGTTTACTATCTATACATTCTTTTCCCCACATACCTATCTGCTGAAATATTTAACCTGGAACAAAGAAATCGCTAGCCCATAGAAAAAGCCTTAAAATCTCAAAATCGATTTTTTGTGTATATTACTGTATATTAATTACTCAGTAATTATTTTACCACAACATTGCAACATCTCAAATTTGTAATACCTGTTTCTTTATTTTCCTTTGACTTCAAGGACACGTGTGCCTATGGTGGACATCTTCAAATAAAACGAACAAAAAAAACGAATTATTACGTAACCCAAATCAAAAATAAAAGCAAGAACCTTGAGGAGCGAAACACGTCGCACACGCGAAAAAAGAGACTAACCAACAAATTTAAATGTCAAATGTGACAGAAAATATCATCGTAGTGATTCACAAGGATGACATGTGATTGCTCGATATTGTGGATACATACTTGTTCGACTTGTGCCCTGTAGATGTCGCAGCGGTAAATTTCGAAAGCGCCCGTATATTATCGGTATTTTTGAAAGTGTATAAGCGTCCCTTTTTATTTCTGTGTTACGGATACTTGCCAACTGTTTATGCTTGGAACGAATAAACGATGTGAATTATTTTGTCACGCCGCATAAAATGCCACAAACGAACATCCAACCTTAAATCTGAAATATATTTCTTTGTTTCGCGTATTATTCTAAATTATCGGAGATGTTTTGGGGCATAATATTATTTTGAGGTGGTATTTACAGTACGAATGTATTCACTGTTTATTGTCTAAATGTAGCGACCATCTAAAATAACAAAATAACAGTTGACACCAAAATTAATTATAAATATTAAATTGAGCTAAATTGTCAGGAAACATTCCAAAGAGCCGAAAATGTGCGTGGCCATCTCTTGGCGTGGCGAAAGTACTTGACAGAAGTATAGTAACATTTCAAAATCACTGAAACGATTTGTTATTTACAAAAAATCATCATTGTTAATATTTAGAACAGCTTTCTAAGAAATTGAAACATTTATTAGCTGAAAAATCAGATGTAGCCAGGCACATTACTTTATCATATTACACATATATAAAATTAATAGTTTAGCTGCATGAGATTGATTCTATTTGATCGAGATCGGTCGTGTCTGCATTAAAATAAAACTAGTTAGCCAGGATTTGACAGATATTTTATTCTATTGACAGTAGGTATTGTTTAAACATCAGCGTTTGATACTACCTACTGTCATTCTCATGCAGCTAAGGTATTAATTTTACCAAAAAATTTAATAGACATATATTATACAAAATTTCCTCTACTTTAATTTATTATTTAACTATTTTGACGAAAGTATAGAAATGGCGGCTCATTTGAAAAATCCTTGAAAAATGCTTAGAGTAAGCATTAGGGATGGGCATTCTCGGTCATTTCAGTGAGCCGGTTCAGTCGAACCGGCTCACTAAAATGACCCGTTCAAACGGACCCGTTCAAAATGAACGACTTTTGATATGGACCGACCGAGCGACCGAACCGTTCAAAATAAACGTATTTCATATAGGTTATAGACGGATCTAGTGAACGAACCGTTCAAAAAGAACGAAACACACGACGCGCGCGTTGCTGGTATCTTCGTTCAGCCATCGCAGCGGCCCTATGTGGCAGGGGGTCATTTTTACGAATATACCACCGACGCGCGACGGCCTAACTCCTGCGAGTATTGTTTTCCTTTGTCAGAACTGGAATTTTCTGATTTAACTTAGTTTTTCTTGTATTTATGCTGATAGAAATTACCTCCATTCAGTAACAAAAGCAAAATGGATCCTATAAAAATGCTACTAAGGCTAGTAAGTCAATGGTATTTGCATATATACAGGGTCTTCCTAAATATCATGTAAATACGAAAAGGGTTGCCGATCTACAGGGTGTTGAAATTTCACGATTTTTTTAGTTTTTTCTTTATAGCTCTTGTATCCTAGTTTTAATTTTCAACAGTTGGTGGCGAATAAAATGTCAAAATAAATACAAACAAAAGGTTATCTAAATCAAGCCAAGGCATACTAGACCAATTATTTAAAAAAAATTAATTTTATCTAGCGAAACACAGAAAAGCTTTTATGTTTTTTCTCGATAACGGTGGTAAATACGAAAAAACTACAAAAGATTAAAATGCTTTAGAACAAAACAAAAAATGCATTTTGTATTTTAGAATCTACCAGCGGCGCACCGAAGAAAAGTTCATGGGAAGAAAAGGGGGCATGACCCCCGAAAAAATATCTCCCTGTAGATTTTTAAAACTATTTGGTATGCTTAATGATGTAAGTCCTACAGCGTAAACCATATTCCAAATTAGAGCTAAATATCTCAAAAACTACAAAAGCTATAAAGAAAAAACTAAACAAATCTTGAAATTTCAACACCCTGTAGATCGGCAACGAAGCGTTTGCGGACCTATGTTTATATGAATTTTTAGTCATTAAATAAGCCAAAGAATTACCCCTTTTCGTATTTACATGATATTTAGGAACAGCCTGTATATATAATTTAACTTAATTAAATCTAATTTTGATCTTTTAGCGATTTTCGAAAGCTGATTTTTACGAAATTTATACAATACTTTTCAATGAGTTCTGAATGGTTAACTAAACAAATCGTTCAATTTTACCGTAAAAATCTTATATCTTTCATTCTGCTTTTTATGCTTTTTTCTTATATATTCTCAAACTTTCATTTTGTTTAATAAATTATATTTATTAAAATTAATGGTCTTCATTATCAACTCCCGATTCAATCCCAAAAATATTTAAAACAAATACAGTGCATATATACGGATCTCAACAGTTTTAAAACTCAAAGAAAATGTTCGGGCAGATTCATAATATGTTGACGAATCTTTATGCATCAATCAAACCAGAAACAAACGAACGAAAATATTTTATATATTTATAATGTATATACATATTATGTACTTTACGCGGCACTGGAAACAAATGAACACGTGCATCAAAGACGCCGCCGCGCCGGTCGTCGCTGAAAAAGCTGGACTGTGTCTGCCTTGAGCCGTCTATGTCTTGAGCAGAAATGAGCCGAGAGCGTAAACGCCGTAAACGAACGAACTTCTGAACCGGATCTCCTACTGAACGGGTCAGTTTGCCAGGGTTGAACCGGATCGAACGGTTCAGACATTTGACCCGCTCATTTTGAACGGTTCGTTCGCGAACGACTCATCCCTAGTAAGCATCCAGTTCCTTTGGCCCCTTTTGAATATGATTTCTAAATATGAAGTTTCGTCCCGATGTCTTTAGTAGATTGTCCGGAATCGTCGCCAACAAAAAAGGGTACACACACACACACACACACACACACACACACACACACACACACACACACACACACACACACACACACACACACACACACACACACACACACACACACACACACACACACACACACACACACACACACACACACACACACACACACACACACACACACACACACACACACACACACACACACACACACACACACACACACACACACACACACACACACACACACACACACACACACACACACACACACACACACACACACACACACACACACAACACACACACACACACACACACACACACACACACACACACACACACACACACACACACAC
This sequence comes from Aphodius sticticus, assembly GCA_963966075.1. Lineage (NCBI taxonomy): Eukaryota > Metazoa > Arthropoda > Insecta > Coleoptera > Scarabaeidae > Aphodius > Aphodius sticticus. Next base: position 33,226,437 of record OZ014513.1, read on the forward strand.
ACACACACACACACACACACACACACACACACACACACACACACACACACACACACACACACACACACACACACACACACACACACACACACACACACACACACACACACACACACACACACACACACACACACACACACACACACACACACACACACACACACACACACACACACACACACACACACACACACACACACACACACACACACACACACACACACACACACACACACACACACACACACACACACACACACACACACACACACACACACACACACACACACACACACACACACACACACACACACACACACACACACACACACACACACACACACACACACACACACACACACACACACACACACACACACACACACACACACACACACACACACACACACACACACACACACACACACACACACACACACACACACACACACACACACACACACACACACACACACACACACACACACACACACACACACACACACACACACACACACACACACACACACACACACACACACACACACACACACACACACACACACACACACACACACACACACACACACACACACACACACACACACACACACACACACACACACACACACACACACACACACACACACACACACACACACACACACACACACACACACACACACACACACACACACACACACACACACACACACACACACACACACACACACACACACACACACACACACACACACACACACACACACACACACACACACACACACACACACACACACACACACACACACACACACACACA